>CAMZMU010000128.1:19179676-19704652 GCA_947311845.1 Poa pratensis | reverse complement strand
CCTTGCCCACTCTGCAGGCAGAAGCTAGTCATCTTCATATATACTCCATCCATTCCCAACTACTCTCGCTCGATCTCTACACCATCACGACCGACGAGATCCATCAATGGCGCCGCAACCTTCTTTGGCCTGGGATTGTCTCTACTGGGCGTCTTCGCCATGGCCGTCATCTTCTTGGGGCGCGCTGCCTTCTGGAGATGAGCGAGGCTGTGCCCGCGCTTTCTGCGGTGGTCAGGGCATCAGCTGGCCGGCTGCGGAGGCGTTGGCTGGCTGCGGAGGCGGCCGATGATGCTTGAGAGATGCGACGACGTTCTGCGCGCGGCCATTGCTGCCTTGCTGGTGCTGCGAAGCTAGTGTCTCTTTTGTTTAGTGTGTTGTAGTATGGAGTTATGTGTGTTACGAGATTCTGGAGGTGGTGTGTTGAGTTGAGAGTTTTCCTGTGTGTAATAATGCATGTCGATCGTTTGAAGATTTGATAATGTAGTAAGAGTACTTGGTGGTGTAAGCTGGTAAGTTGCAATGGTATCAACTGATCCAGCAAGAAAAATACTCCCTCTGATTCACTAAATGTGTCGTGGGAAATGAACTACCACGTTAATCCACATCATCTAATTATTTTTGACAGTTAGATCTAAAACGAGTGGTTAGAATTTGATGAAAATTATTATTTATGTAATCGTACAGGGTTCCGTTTGACACGTTTATATTCATCCGACATATAACAAATAGATTCACGATACGCGCCTAGGGTAAATGAGTTGTTTAATCGTGTACTACTTTTGAACGAGGTAGATAGGGATAGAGTCCGTGTCCTTTAAAATAGTGAATTGGTTAGACAAGTCATGGATTACAGCATTAGAGAGGGCATAATGCAGCGTTAAATCATGATCCTCTTAACTACAGGTAAATTACTACTCTGGGTATTGAACTTTAGGAGAGTTGCTGGTGGGGATTGGAGGCTGAATGATTCAGCTGGTCATGCGTCTTGGAGTGAAGTGTGATCAGATTCTTTTTTTGAAAATTCTACATCGATGTAAGAAAAAAAGTGCTAGAAAATTAAAGGTCAATAAAGGTCTGGTACATATTAAGGCATACTCAAAAAGTTGATTAGTCATATAGAAGATCGGTAGAAATTACCATGCAAATTGATCATGATCTAATTTTTTTTAATCCACTCTATGCATAATATATTAAAGCACAATAAGTTTGAAGAAGATAGTTATATCAAAATTTCTGAAACTAAAAGTTGCATGGTAGGGACAATCCATACATCTGAAAAATCACATATATAAATTTTGGGAAATCGTCACATATTCCAAAACATATTAGGTAAGCGAGAAAAATAAATACTCCACAAATTACAATGAATATTTTGTACATTTAGAGTTTGAAGAAGATAGTTATATTAAAATTTCTGAAACTAAAAATTGCATGGTAGGGACAATCCATAATTCTGAAATATCAAATATACAAAATTGTGGGAAATCGTCACATATTTCTGACATGTTAGGTAAGCAAGAGGAATAAATACCTGCACAAATTACAATGACTTTTGTACATCTAGTTGATATACCATTTAAATAGGATAATTAGTTTTATTTCAATACTTTATGAAATAATATTACGTTGCAGTTCCAATAAAAGGACATCAAAAAAATCAATTTTTTGACGGGAAAATAATAATCTAAAAGGCGTAGTTTGGTCATTGCTCAAGTGGATCCTAATGAATATTTGGACCACAGTAAGAGGTAACCTTGCATACAATAGAAAATTATATAGCAACGACAAATAAAGTTTAGTTCTCTGTACTTACCGAGTATCATGTTCAAATGACATATAATAAATTAATAATTATCGACTGAATAATTAAAAATAAAAGACAATACGCGAAGATGATATGTAATTTACCATAACATTTGTGGTCCCTATGAAAACCATTTTAATTCCTTCCGCATAATGTAAACATCTATGTGGTCATAACTTTTTCTTAGTCACTTTGAACAACAAATGGCCTCAAGCTCTCAAAAGTATTTTAGCAGCATAACTTTATATAACCTGATTACAAGGAAAAAGATATTCGTCTATTGATTTACTGGACATTTTATAAAAATGGATAATAAACGTTATGCTCTTCTTAACTCTACCTAAACATATATCATGTCCATTTGATATTCATGATTACACTAAAAGAACGTAACACTAGATATCATATTATACCTAAACTTACCACATCCATTAGATCTCCATTCCCGCCATAGTTATCTTTTTGACAGAAGGTGAATTGTCACATATTTAGAAACGCAGGAGGTAAATATAGAAAGGTAAATCAAACAAAATAGAATATAGTTTTTGCTTTTTACATGGCTTATTAATGTCACTAATTTATTATTCCACGTGATCAAGAAAACTTGTGTTGCAGTTCTGTTAGAAATACCACCTAAACATCATCTCACACTGCTCAAGTGGCTTGTAGTTAGTTATTTGTAACATAACAAGAACAATTTTGTTGCCAATGAAAGTAATATAAACATTATATTGTGTAATAATTAATCATTACATCATCGACTAAAATTGAATTCAATATACAGTGACACGTTGATTAGTAATATGTATTTTTTGGTACTGGGACGATATGCTTTCGCCCAGAAAGTTTAAAAGATGTAACTCCACGTAGGTGGTATTTGTTTCAGCATGTTATATTTATCGGGAATCTAACTAGCAGGCGCCTTCCAGGGCGCTTAACTCGACGCACGTACAGGAGCCGTCGATCTTAGTCTGTGCGGTCCAGATTTGTTTGCTGGCTGAGATGTTGTTATCCACCAGACCACCACCAGAGCCCCTCCCCTCACATCCCGACCCCGTCTCCTCCTCCTGCTCGCTCGGTAGGGTTAGCGCCACTGCAGCCATCGACGCCGGTCGCCGCCGCCGACTGCTCTTCCGGTCCGCAGCCACGCTCGTGGCAGCGCAGTGCGCGAAGGGGCCTACGCCGCGGGCGCCAAGGGGGACAAGGTCGCGGCGGCCGTCCACGCCGCCGTGGCCGCCGCCGACGCCAACAACGCATCACGCTCACTGCGGTGGTCGCCACCTGTAAGCGGACGCGGCGGTGATGCGAGGAAGGCGCGGCGTTAGCAGGACCACCATGGGCGGAGTGTGAGGGTTGACCAGGCGGATCGGCGCCGTGGCAGGACGACCTGGAATTCGACTTCAAACTACACACGGGAAGACGGTGCTGGTCAGGGGCGACGAGATGAACGAGTTGCTCCCGTCGCGCAGGCCGCTGTTCGCCAGCATTGACGCGGCACCCTTCTTCTCCTCCCCAATTCCAACGCCAAGACCAGCGCCTAGCCCTGCTCCGACCATGAGCTCGAGCCTCCTTGCATGTCTTGTCCCGCTCCCTCTGTTCTTCATCTTTGTGGCGGCAGCGACACATCTGGCTGGAGGTGCTCCTCACCCCTCGCGGCGGCACATCTGGCTGATAGCAGCTTCTCACCTCTATTGTAGCGGGCATCTGGCGGAGCTGGTCCTCACCCCGGCGGCTACACATCTGGCCTGAGCACGGGGTCTGACCGAGGCGACCCTACTGCCTGGCTGCTAGCCACTAGCCCGACGTTTGTACTAGTTCTCCTGCAATGCTTGTGCATCATCGATTGGATACAACTTACTGTACAAGTTTGTACGCGTGCATTAGTGTCGATCTAAGCTGATTGCTATCGATCTGAGCTCACTCTCTTACTCTAGTTCATGTGTGTACTCTCTGCAGCAAACATCTATATGGTGAAATGATTTTTTTGTATTTCAATGCTTTTGTGTGGTAGGAGTATACTTGTGTATACATGGTTGGGAACCATGGATGCTTGCCTTGCTTTGCTAAGTGCTGGGCTGCTGGCTAGCCGTGCACCTTGTGTCTCGCCTGTCGGTGTTGTCGACCACACCGTCGTCTCACGATCCTATCCGTGTCGCGCGTTGAGATGTCGTCTATTTGTCCGATCGAGCCATGTTCTGATAGCCGATGCACCCCGCCTCGCCCCTTGACGCTCTGAGGAGCGCGGCTTCACCCTTTTCAAGGCTGCTAGGACCCTCGTTGTTCATCTCCAATCCCCATCGACTCTCGTCGGAGCTCGGTGACCTCCCGACGTCGACCAGACTATGTTGCTGGCCCTGGACCATCGTGAAACTCACCGGAGTTCGGGAACCATCGATTTGTCATAAGTCGAGACTGATGCAGTTACCCACGGATATGGCGCCATAGATATAGATTAGTTACCCACACAGTAGTGATGAAGTTACCCACAATAAATGATAAAGTTACCCACCCATATTGAAAGAGTTACTACTCAGTAGTGATGGAGTTACCCATCCTAGATTGATGAGTTAACCACTCATAAGTGATAAAGTTACCCACTATATACTGAAAAAATTATCCACCCAGTAGTGATATAGCTATCCACCATAGACTGAAGTAGTTACCACCCTAAACTGATAAGTTATCCACCAGTAGTGATAAGTTACCCACACTAAACTAAAAGAGTTACCACCTGGACTGCTCACCCTAACTGATAAAGTTACCCACCATTAGTGATAAAGTTACCCCCTAAAACTAAAAGAGTTACCACCCGGACTGATGTTGTTACCCACCCTAGACTGATGTTGTTACCTACCCTAAACTGATAGAGTTACCACCAAAATACTGATAGAGTTGTACTTAGTAGTGGTGGATTATCCACATATGATAGAGACCTAGTAATGATGGAGTTCCCATCTAATACTTATAAATTTACTCATGTGTTTATGGTATAGTTACCCACCCTGTACTGATAGAGTTATTCACCAGTACGATGGAGTTACCCACCATGTACTGATGGAGTTATCCTCTAAATAATAGTACGAATACAATGCCCATCTTTTTATGTGTAGTTTTCACAATGAAATCGACAGTTATCATCATATACTTATACACGATAAATTTACCATCTCAAAGTGATCTGATAACTCTAAATCTCATAAAAATCTAAAAAACAGCAAAAAATGTTCTATTTCACCCGAAAACTAATTGCTAATTTGGTGGGTAACTTAAGTATTCAAGCCTTGGTAACTTATATGTTACGGGGGTGGTAACTTTCGGGCAAAAAAAAAGTTGTCAGAACATATCAACATGGGATCTAGTTTCGAAGATCTCGTCGCGACTAGTCCAACGGTGCAAACAGATTTTCAATCGGATAAACGGTTTGGGCTACACACTTTTTGAATTTTCGAGTTTCGCATTTAATGCGGGATGACATCAGCTTTTTGGATTTTTGTGCATGAATGCAAAAGAGGACTATTCTATCTTCATCCGTGCTTACTATGCATGAGTTCCGTGATTAACAAAAGTTATCCTAACGCCTTACGGTTATGCCAAATATAAGGCGCCTTACATATAGTCGTTCCTACATTTATTATTTAATCATTTTTCAGCATATACTATAGATATATCTATAATTATAGATTTATCTGTTAGTTAGTTTTCAAATACTAAAGATGGTGCCCTCGCATTTGCGAGGGCCACCCTGCTAGTTTATGATAATGAAGAGAGATTTTTGGTAAGTTTCTTGATGACCGAGGGAAGTAAGGGGCAAAGCTAAGAGGAAAAAATTGGTTCAAATCACTAAACATCTCTAACATAATTCGTCACTTCGAGGCCCATTGAGCTTTATTAGTTTTCATACTTATCTAATACTTATGTGCAACTATGTACCAGGGAATAAATTATGTGGCGTTGAGTATTTGAGAACCAGGGTAGTAAATGAGAGATGAAATTGATCTTGACAAGAAAAGCAAAAAAGCTCATTGTGTAGTTTCCCTGCATGTCAACAACAATCTTTTCCTAACTTCACTAACAAATACATTTTTGAACCATACCATTGACATGCAAGAACTGTTATATATATCTCCATAACTGAAATATCATCATCTGACCATTAATCCATGGTTATTTTTAATATTATACAGCAATTTAAAGATCTCAGTAGCTATAAATAGACGTCATCTGGTGATATCCTAATAATTATCTAAACATAAACTTATGTTTTGATAAGTGAAATCGATATAACATCTACGCCAACCAATCACCGATGTAACTTCTGATAAAAACTACATGCTACATTCCATATGAATTGATCTAATATCCCCAAGTATAAAATTACATATGGTCGTTGATATATGAATTTTAAATCTCGATAAAATCATACGCCCATAAATTAATATAATTGAAAGAGATTTCCATAAAATGATATTTTTATATACCATAAAAAAATTATTGTATTATATAGAACCATGTTAATCCTAAGAAAAAATGTAAGTATGCAAGAAACCATGCATATATGATTTAGACACTTTCAAATGTTTCCCTTGCATTTGCGCGCGGGGGGGGGGGGGGGGGGGGGGGATGAGGACACTGAATTATTTGATGAGATTGCTGACCAGAAACCAAAATATTTATGATAGGAGATAAACTACTATGGACTATTGGATTCTTGATGATGGAATATAGGTAAAATATAACATAACATTATTATTGTTTGCAATCCCTCATATATTCATCATGTGAAGTAAATTTTGATAGCACATCATCGTCACAAATCGTATATATTACACTAGAAATATTTATTTTTGAAAACTCACTAAAGATATATTGGCTTATTTTTTTGCATCAATGCCATCACTTATTTTATATTGATAAAAAAATCTGATTGAGAGTTTGATATTATATTTTTATGGGACATCACTACATTTTGAGAACAATGCAATATCGTTAATTTCAGAAGCATTACTCTTCATTGATTCTGGATATGGGTTCTGGCCGCGATACTACCTTTGCAATACTCGAATGCCATCAGCAAATCCCGACGGCGCACTATAAGGACCTTCGCTCAGCCATCACGCTTATTGTGTGGAACCTTTGGAAGGAACAAAATGCGAGAGTTATCAACAACTCATCCATGCCATCAACGCTGATGCAGCGGATCGAGCACGAAGGAAAATAGTGGATCCTGGCATCTTGCGGAAGTAACATCTTAGAGTTTGTTGAGAGGGATGGGGTTGACTTCTTTGTACTCCCACCAATTTCTTTATTTTTCATCATTTTTATCTTTTAGGCTTTGTCCTTCATGTTTGCTCCGTTATATCAATATATAAGGCAAATTTTTTGCCTTGTTTTAAAAAAAGTAAAATTGCAGTTATTTTCTTCATTCCCTTTCGACTAGTGTTCACCAACTATAACATTCACAATTTACTTTTCCATCGGAATATTTCTAACCACATTTTTTATTGTGTATACTGATGTCAGATATGGGATCATTCATATGTGACATGGAAACCGAACGAGGACAGCTTACATTTGGCGAAATAAGAGTTCCATTTTGGAGCGGATTCGAATTCAAAAGCCTTAAGCAGTGTCACTGAAAAGAGCCCGAGGTTATTGGGTTTAGTCCAATAGGATAGTAGATAAAATTTCTAAGATCTGCGATGGAACGAGTTCCAACTTGAAAACCCTAACTCTGAGAAACTAGCTGGATTGTGAGCTGTGAAGACTGCACCTACTCGTTCTGCTTTTTGCCCGGACGCTTTTTCGCGGCAGGAGAAAGGCCGAGCAAGACATGGTGGATTAAAGTTGCTGTAGAGAAATTTCATCCTCCGTTTGATCAGGACTAGCACGATAGGATTGGCAGGTACGGGCACATGGCATAGTCCAATAGGATAGCAAGTGCTACCTACCGCTATCGTCTCTCACATTACTTACTCCGTTTCCATTTTCAGAACTTGCTAATCCGAGCTAAAGTGACAACCTCATATATCTGCTACGCGCCTTTCCTCATACATGAAACAGTGGCCCATCATCACCAGCTAGCAGTCCATGTATGTACCTGCTCCCGAGTGAATTCCCTCTCCTCGTCACTTGTGTGGTAGTTGAGAATTTTGGAGGTGGAGCTGAGTTGAGAATTTTGCTGTGTGTAAAAATGCATATCGTTTGAAGACTTGATAATGTGGGTAGTGTACTTTGTTTAAGCTGGTAATGGTATCATTTAATTGATCCTAACAAGCTGCCGGTTCAATCAGTTAATCCGGGCGATAGCTCTGTCAGTGCACCCCGGTTCTACTGTCCGCGCCCTGATGTATGCATCAGCGATAGAACGCACAACACTGGGTCATGACTCTTTATAACCCCTGCTTTCTCCTTTTCTCATCCTCCACACCCATTATAGTTACTCTCCACTCCATCCACCACCTATCTCTTTTTGTCCCTAAAGCTACACGAGAGAGTGTGGAGAAGAGAGAGGGAGTGTGTTACACAATGAAATGGTTTGGCTCAATTTTCCATCTTAGTATTCCCCCTTTAAATAGGGGTTGAGCCAGCTGCTGGCCTAAAAGTTAACTAGCCATCACATCAGACTTGATGTGACATGACTATGACGTCATGACTCACCACCACTGTTGACGACGTCATGACTCACCGTCACTGTTGACGACGTCATGACACGAAAACACTGTAGGTGACGTCTAGCACGTCTTATCTACCTACTCTGTACTGGTGCTGACGCACCATCTCAGGACACCGGCTACAGGACAAAGTCCTCGCACCCGATAACCTGGCGACTGACTATCGGCTCCCTAGACGGACCCGACGTCTCGAATGCCTCGACCCGGAACAGACTCTGGCTCGGTCACACTTTCTCGACTCGGGACAGACCCGAAAGTCGGCACCTTATAACATGTCGAGTCCCCACACCTGGGAAGTCGAATGGACACACAAGCCTATTCCAATAATCACTCCCTAGGCTTGAGTTCCGGAGACACCTCCACCATGCCGATGCTTGTGCGCAGCTCTGCCAGGAGGACTCGTCCAAGTGGCTTGGTCAGCATGTCCGCGAGTTGGTGTTCGGTGGGCACGAACTCCAGCTCAACCTTCTTCGCCTCCACGCAGTCTCGAATGAAGTGGTACTTCAGTCGATGTGTTTTGATCGCTCGTGGAAGACGGGGCGAGCGCGATTGCCGACTTGTTGTCGACCTTGAGCACCACCTGCTCGACTTCGCCGTTGCTGAACTCGGCCAGCAACCGAGCCAGCCAGATCCCTGGCAAGCAGCCGTGGCAGCAGCCACGTACTCCGACTCGCAGCTCGACAGAGCCACAACCTTGTGCTTCAGAGACTGCCAGGTCATTGGGCTGCTCCCAAGGACATACAGCGTATCGACGTATTCTTGCGCGAGTCGACGTCGCTCGCCAGGTCGCTGTCGCTGTAGCCGACCAGGCGCGGTGTACCTGTACTTCTCTCATACCTACATCCGAGTCGCGGGGACCCGGCGATATAGCGTAGGATGTGCTTCACGACCGCGAGGTGCTCCAGAGTCGGAGCCTCCATGAACCGTGATATGAACCGACTGCGAAGGTCAGGTCCGGCCTCGTGTGCACCAAGTACCGGAGGCTCCCGACTATGCTCGGTACCCGGTAGCATCCGTCGCGGGCCCCGTGCTGCACTTGGATAGCTTGAAGCGCGGCTCCATGGGTGCGTGGACGGCGTTATACCCGGCCATCCCCGCCTTCTTCAGCAGCTTTAGGGCATAGGCACCCTGCGAGATGTCCATCCCGCTGGGTCCTTGTCGGACTTCGATGCCGAGGTAGTAGCTCAGCAACCCGAGAGTCAGACATCTGGAACAGGCTCCGCATCTCTAGCTTGAATTTGTCTATGTCGCTGGAGTCCGCGCCTGTGATCACCAAGTCGTCGACGTAGACGCCGACTAGAAGCCGGCTCGGAGTCTCTCCTCGCTCATACATGTCGTGCTCCGACTCGCACCTTGCGAAGCCGAGCTTGACGAGGCATGCGTCGAGCTTGGTGTTCCATGCCCTTGGCACCCGCTTGAGGTCGTAGAGCGCCTTGTCGAGTCGGAGCACCAGGTGCTCCTTCCCCTTTGCAGCGAAGCGGTTGGATGCTGCACGTACACCTATTCCTCAACTCGCCGTTGAGGAAGGCAGACTTGAGTCCACGTGGTGGACGTCCATCCCGCACTCGCAGTCACGGCTAGCAGTAGTTGGAAAGACTCGAGCGGGCCCAGGGAGAGAAGGACCTCATTGTAGTCGACCCGTGTGCTGCACATAGCCCTTCGCCACCAGGCGAGCCTTGTGCTTAAGGACTGCGCCATGCGCGTCCTTCTTCACCTTGTACACCCACTTCACGCCGATTGCGCGGTGATCCGGTGGTAAGGTGGCTAGTCACCAAGTCGAGTTGGACTCGATGGCCTCCAGCTCTCCTGCATCGCCTGCCTCCAGCTGGCATGCGCCTTCGCCTCATCGAACGAGCCAGGCTCTTCGGAGGCGGGAGGAAGTGGAGTCCTCGTCTAGCTCAAGGGCCGAACCCCCTCGAGCACGTTCTGCAGAGTGCGGAACCGGTGCTCTAAGCTCATGTCGTCTTCTGTATCGAGCATACCTGAGTACCTCGAAGGCGGCGTGACGAACTCGACGCAGAGACAGCCGGAGTGGGGACTCGGCTGTCGGGTGCCCTGGTGTAGACGGGGAACCTGCTGGGGGGGTGTCGCACTCCCGACTCCTAGAGTCGGCGAGTCTGGAGTCGGTGAGTCGGGTCTTGGACCTGCACTCCGTCTCCCGGAGTCGGCTGCGGCTCGAACACCATGTGCTCGGCCATGAAGGAGTCGTCTCCGAAGGTGTTCACGGCGTGTCCGGCGAACTCCAGTCCCATCGCGCGTTCTCGTCGAACACGGCATCTCGCGTGATGATCACGCGGTTGGTCACGGGTCGTAGGCCCGATACCCCTTCGTCCCGGGGTGGTACCGATGAAGATCATCGGCCTGCTCTGGTCGTCGAGCTTCTTCAGCCCGGGGGCGCGTCTCCCTGACATGCACCACGCACCCGAATGTGCGTAGGAAGCTCACATGGCTTGCGGCCATGCCAGGCCTCGAACGGCGTCTTGCCGTCCACGCTCTTGGTGGGCGACCTGCTCAAAATGAACACGGCCGTCGTCACCACCTCACCCCAGAATTCACCGGGGACCTTCTTGGCCTTCAGGAGACTGCGGGCCATGCCCACAATCATCTGATTGCGTCGCTCCACGATGCCGTTCTGCTGCGGGGAGTACGGAGCCGTCAGGTGACGCTCCACCGAGCTCGGCGCAGTATGCTGTGAACGACCCGGAGGTGAATACGCCTCCGCGATCCGTGCGTGGCGTGCGCAGCTTGCAGCCGGTTTCTGACTCGGCTCCCGCCTGGAGTCGGATGATGGGGCTGCGGCCTCGTCCTTTGTCGAGAGAAAGGCGAGCCACATGTACCGCGACAGGTCGTCCACCAGCAGGAGGGAAGTACTTTTCCCGCTCGGTGTGGCCGGGGGTGATCGGCCCGCAGAGGTCGCCGTGGACCAGCTCGAGTAGCTCCTTTGCCCGGAACTTCACTTGCTTTGCGAACGGGGCTCGCCTCTGCTTCCCTGCTAGGCAGGTGTCGCAGAGTTGGTTCACGTGCTCCACCAGAGGAAGGCCACGCACCATCTCGCCCTTCGCCAGTCGGCGCAAGCTGTCAAAGTTAAGGTGCCCGAAACGCGCATGCCAAGTCCACGCCGGTGCCACAACTAGGCACACCAGTTGCACGACTCGCGCATGCAGCTTGTACATCTGGTTCGGCTCTCGCCTGACCTTGATCAGGAGCTGCCGCTCCCTATCACGCACCCGGAGGATCCCATCCTCGATGAGCACCTGGCAGCCGTTTTCGTCGAACTGGCCTAGGCTGATGATCTGCGTGTTCAGCGGGGTATGTAGTTACACCCCGGTGATGGCCCGGTGCTCGCCTGATTTGCAGATGAAGAGCATCGTCCCCTGCCCGCAGATGTCGACTCGCGAGCCGTCGCCGAACTTGACAGTCCCGATGACGCTTGTGTCGATCTCCGCGAACGCGGCACGGTCACCTGTCATGTGATTGGTGGCGCCCGAGTCGAGGTACCAGACGCCCTTCTTGGCGTCCCCCTCTTGTGCCAGGTTGACCTGCGCCTTCCCCTCTAGCATGAGGAGGACCGGCTCCTTGCGAGCCGGGTCGGCCAACTCCTCCGAGTTGCCATGGTCGACTCCTCCCGAGTCAACGCAGTCGAGTCCTTGCGACCCGACGATGCTGTCGGGTCCTCACGACCCGACACTCCGGATCCTGGCGACCCGAGACGGCCAACTCCTTCCGAGTTACCGAGTCCGGCTCCTCCCGAGCCGGGGTTGTCGAGTCCTCACGACCGATAAGGTTGTCGACTCCTCCGAGTCGACATGTCCCACACCGCGATCCACTGGATCGGCACGAGTTCCTTGGGACTCGCCACCGATCGAGTCACTGACTCTGACACGGTCGAGACAAGGGCGCCGCCTCCGAGGTGCCCGACTCCGTGTGGCAAGTCGAAACAGGGAGTTGTGGGGCAGAGCGATGGTGCAGGCCTCCATCATGAGGAGCGCGTTGTCGTCTTCGTCGTCTCCGCCACGGACAAGGTGCGCTTCCGCATCCCTCCGCGCACGAGGTGGGCTTCCTCCTCGCGCTTTTTCTTGCGGCAGTCCCACGCCGGTGGCCGGCGACTCCGCAGTAGCGGCACGTGTCTTTCGACGTGTGCGGTTAGAGGACCACAAAAAAAAGTTGTACCCAACTTGCGAAGATGGCAACACAAAGCTCGGTACCACACTGGAATTACTGCAGTGGAAGGCAGGAAATGGTTTATCTGACAAGGGATTTGGGAATTTACTGAAATAATGAAGCAAAAGCTTCGAAAGGATAACGAATTGACTGACAGTACATACAAAGCAAGAAGGTTATCTGCCCTCTAGGATTAGATGTGCAGAAGATATATGCATGCATTAATGACTGCATCCTCTACCGCGGTGAGCAGTACGAGAATATGAATGAATGTCCGGTATGCGGTGCATTGCGATATAAGATCAGACGAGATGACCCTGGTGATGTTGAGGGCCAGCCCCCAGGAAGAGGGTTCCTGCCAAGGTGATGTGGTACGCTCCTATAATACCACGGTTGAAACGTTTGTTCAGAAACAAGAGCATGCAAGTTGTTGCGATGGCACAAAGAAGACCGCAAGAACGACGAGATGTCGAGACACCCGGCTGATGGGTCGCAGTGGAGAAAAATCGATAGAGAGTTTAAGGAATTTACAGTGACACAAGGAATTTAAGGTTTGGTCTAAGTACGGATGGCTTTAATCCTTTTGGGGAGCAGAGCAGCAGTCATAGCACCTGGCCTGTGACTCTATGTATCTATAACCTTCTCCTTGGTTGTGCATGAAGCGGAAGTTCATTATGATGCCAGTGCTCATCCAAGGCCCGAAGCAACCCGGCAACGACATTGATGTGTACCTGAGGCCATTAGTTGAAGAACTTTTACAGTTGTGGTGTATGAAGGGGTACGTGTGTGGGATGAGTACAAACAGGAGCCATTTGACCTACGAGCGTTGTTATTTGTAACCATCAATGATTGGCCTGCTTTAGTAACATTCCAGGACAGTCAAACAAGGGATACAATGCATGCACGCACTGTTTAGATAAGGCTTAAAAGTATATATTTAGGTAACAAGAATGTGTACCCGGGGCATCGTCGATTTCTTCTAAGGCAGCTGAGTAAGAAAGAGAGGCAAACATTTCAAAGGTGAGGCAGATCACCGGACGAAGCCATCCTCCTATGGTGATGTTTTATATGATATGGTCAAGGATTTAGAAGTAATCTTTGGAAAGAGTCCTGGCGGACAGTCTGTTCCGAAGACATTGCGGACACGTACCCATGTGGAATAAGAAGTCTATATTTTGGGAGCTACCCTACTGGAAACTCTACAGGTCCGCTCTGCAATCGACGTGATGCACGTGACGAAGAATGTTTGCGTGAACCTGCTAGGCTTCTTGGACGTGTATGGGAAGACAAAAGATATGCCGGAAGCACGACAAGACAGCAACGTATGAAAGACCCAGACAACCTGCATCCAATGAGACGGATAAAGGACGACTAAGTCTGCTAGCTACGCTCTTAACAAAGAAGAGAAGGAGATATTTTTCGAAGTCTGAGTAGTATGAACGTCCCGTCTGGCTTCTCGTCGAATATAAAGGGAATAATAATATGGCAGAGAAAAAGTTCCAGAACCTAAAGTCTCATGACTGCCACGTGTTTATGACTCAATTGATTCCGGTTGCATTGCGGGGGCTTCTACCGGAAAATGTTCGACTACCCATTGTTAAGCTATGTGCGTTCCTCAATGCAATTTCGTAGAAGGTAATCGATCTAGCCATTCTACCAAGACTACAGAAGGATGTGGTTCATGTCTCGTTAGTTTTGAGTTTGTGTTCCACCATCCTTCTTCAATATTATGACACATCTCCTAGTACACCTGATCGACGAGATTACCATTCTGTGTCCTGTATTTCCACACAATATGTTCCCCTTTGAGAGGTTCATGGGCGTCTTGAAGAAGTATGTTCATAACCGTGCTAGGCCAGAGGAAACATCTCCAAAGGCTATGGAACAGAGGAGGTCATTGAGTTTTGTGTTGACTTTATTCTGGCATTAAGCCGATTGGTCGTCCTGAATCGCGACATGAGGGGAGACTGAGTGGAAAAGACACTCTGGAAGGAAATCAATAATATGTAGGGACGGGCATTCTTTCACACAAGCACACTACACAGTTCTACATAATTCCAGTTTGGTGGCTCCGTACATCCAGAAGCACAAGAATATTGTACGCTCCAAGAACCCGGGGATGGATGACTCCTTCATTACAAAGGAACACATGGAGAATTTTGGCGGTTGGTTGCAAACACATCTCAACAATGACAACACTGTCTCAGATGAGCTGTACTTGTTGTCTAGGGGACCATCTTCGACTATTTGGACTTTCCAAGGGTACGAGATAAATGCGATACATTTTACACGATCGCACGAGATTAAAAGAGCACCAACCAAAACAGCGGTGTCCGCTTGATGTTAAACAAACAACAATGGGCAAAAGGTCACATATTATGGTTACATAGAGCATATATGGGAACTTGACTATGGACCTTCTTTTAAGTTCCCTTTGTTCTGGTGCAAATGGTTCAACCTGAAAGGCGGCGGGGGTAAAGGTAGACCCATTGTACGGAATGACTACAGTGGATCTCAAGAATCTTGCGTACGACACCGAACCATTCGTTCTAGCCAATGATGTGGCTCAGGTTTTCTATGTGAAGGACATGTCTACCAAACCGAAAAAGAAAAGATAAGCAAGCGAATACATCAGCGATGAGCCAAAGCCCACATGTTCTTTCAGAGAAAGAAACATTGTGGGAGTGGAGGACAAGACAGACATGTCAGAAGATTACAACAAGTTTCATGAAATTCCGCCCTTCAAAGTGAACATTGACCCAAGCATCAAGTTAAATGATGAGATTGTCATGGTTACGGCGCAATCAGAAGAAAGAGACACACACGAAGAAAAAGTGAAGACTAGATAGGGATGTTGTTGGTGATGTGTAATAATGCATTCATCATTTATGTAACTGTGTTCTGAAAACTCAGAGAGAACTGTATTAGTTAATGCATTTTTTATTCAAACTATATTAGTAAATGCATTTTTAATTCAAAACTATATTAGTAAATGCATTTTTAATTCAAACTATATTAGTTAATGCATTTTTAATTCAAACTATATTAGTTAATGCATTTTTAATTCAAACTATATTAGTAAATGCATTTTTAATTCAAACTATATTAGTTAATGCATTTTTAATTCAAACTATATTAGTAAATGCATTTTTAATTCAAACTATATTAGTTAATGCATTTTTAATTCAAACTATATTAGTTAATGCTTTTTAATTCAAACTATATTAGTTAATGCATTTTTAATTCAAACTATATTAGTTAATGCATTTTTAATTCAAACTATATTAGTAAATGCATTTTTAATTCAAACTATATTAGTTAATGCATTTTTAATTAAAAATAGCAAAATGTATAATAGTTTGAATAGATAGAATAATTATTTTAGAAACAGAAAATGGGTTTGAATTACTTATTCGAATTCCAAAACTTTTCATGTTGAACTTGTTGTCAGATTCAAAAGTATGTAGAAATTATAGAAGTACATATCCAAATACATTTCAAAAATTTGCGCGCAAAAATTTGAAAGTTTCGTGTGTGAAAGCGGAAAAAAAAAAAGGACCTCTAGTACCGGGTGGTGGCACCACCCGGTACTAGAGCTCTATTTGGGCGCGCTGGTTGGCGGCGTGGGCGAAAATCCTCTAGTACCAGGTGGTGCTACGGCCCGGAACTAGAGGGTGACCTCTAGTACCGGGCGGTGCTGCGACCCGGTACTAGAGGTCCTGGCTATAAATACTCGTCTTCCCCCGGGCCGAGCCACGACCGGGAGAACTTCGATTTGCCTCGCGAAGCGTTGCCAAATTTTCCGGTCGCCTGCCTCCTTGCGCCGCCGCCGTCCCACGCCCGCACGCGCCTCCTCGCCGTCGGCGCCCTCCGCCGCCGCCGGCCCGCGCCCTCCACCGTGCCCGCACCCTGCCCTCCACCGCGCCCTCCGCCGCGCGGCCCGCGTTTAATTAGGTGAATTTAGTTCTTTTAGGTTAATTAGGTGAATTAGATCAATTAGGTGAATTTTACTTAGGTCAATTAGGTGAATTTAGGTTAGGCTTAATTGAATTTAGGTTAAATCAATTAGGTGAATTTTACTTAGGTGAATTTTATTGTTTTAGTAGACTTAGGTGAATTTTTTTTTAGTGGCATTAATTGAATATTAGTAGACTTGGGTGAATTTAGGTTAAATCAATTAGGTGAATTTTATTTACGTGAATTTTACTTAGGTGAATTTTATTGTTTTAGTAGACTTAGGTGAATTTTATTATTTTAGTGGCATTAATTGAATATCAGTAGACTTAGGTGAATTCTAGTACATTTAGTTGAATTTTAGTAGACTTAGTTGAATTTGCTATGTATAGATTTAAATTTAAATTTAGTGTTAGAAATTTAAATTTAGGGTTAGAAATTTAAATTTGCTATGTATTTATTGTTTTTTAGTGTTAGTATTTAGGGTTAGAAATTTAGGGTTAGAAATTTAGAGTTAGAGATTTAAATTTGCTATGTATTTATTGTTTTTTAGTGTTAGAAATTTAGGGTTAGAAATTTAGGGTAAATTTGCTATGTATAGATTTATATTTAAATTTAGGGTTAGAAATTTAGGGTAAGAGATTTAAATTTGCTATGTATTTATTGTTTTTAGTGTTAGTAATTTAGGGTTAGAAATTTAGGGTTAGAGATTTAAATTTGCTATGTATTTATTGTTTTTTAGTGTTAGAAATTTGGGTTAGAAATTTAGGGTAAATTTGCTAGTTAGATTTAAATTTAAATTTAGGGTTAGAAATTTAAATTTAGGTTAGAAATTTAGGGTTAGAGATTTAATTTGCTAAGTGTAAATTTAAATTTGCTAAGTGTAGATTTAAATTTGCTATGTATTAGTGATACTTTTTGCAAATTTCTTTTGTATAACTTTTGTATTCTGCTAATTAATGCTAACATTGTTTTATATTTCTTTTGTATTAGTTAAGCCCAATGGATGACTTCAACAGCAGACACCTTGAAAATGAGGTGTTCGACATTATACGTGAACCCGTGGGGGGAGCAGAAGCCGGTGGAACAGAAGATGGCTCGAATTTTTGAACGAGTCCGGTCCGGGAATGGAGGAGGAACAAAGAGACGAAGCGCAAACGAGCATCGAGTGCAATGACGACTCGCTAATTTGTGCACCTCCGCAGTCTGGCGAGGTATATTAAGCCTCTGTTGATCAGATGGAATAATTGATTACTATATGTATGTATTAACACATATTTTTTTAATTTTTAGACCTCCGCATCGGCCCAATCTGCACAAACTAAACGAGGCCATGCCAAAGGGTTGGCCGCAGATGCGCATCTCATAATTGAGGTCGTCTCTGCAGATGGCAAACCGTTGGAGCCCAAGGCGAACGCATCTAAGTTTGTGCATCAATGCGGAGTTGTTGTTAGGGACAATGTTCCGATCAGCATTCAGGAATGGAATGAGCCAAAAAACTTAGAGGGCGCCATAAAACCTAGTTGGGTCAGCAAGAGAACTAAAGATGTGCTTTGGACAAGGTCATAGCAAAGTTCACCCTACCGGTGTTGGATTGTACCGAAAGGACACAAGCCATGACGAAAAAAGTCAAGCATTGCTCTGAAGAAGATGGCTGAACAATTCAACAATTAAGAACAGATTATACCGTGATTGGCAATCGAAAAAGAAAGCTCCAGATTTCACTGGCACACTAGAGAGGCAGCGGCCTCACTGGAAGGCATTTCTGGAATACAAGGAATCAGAAGTAGCTAAGGAAAGATCGAAAAAGAATAAGGAAAATGCAGCGAAAAAGATATATCACCATAAGATGGGGGCAGGTGGCTACATAAGTGCCGAGCCTAAGTGGGATAAGATTGAGGCTGAGCTGCGCAATAAAGGGATCACTCCAATTACACATAACTGGCCCCTTAGGGTCAGAAATTGGATGCTTGGGCATGGGGCGGAGTATGACATGGAAACAGGGGATCTAATAGTTGATGAAAAGAAAGAAACTCCTATACCCCGGCAGCAAATTCTTGATGCATCGCCGATGCTCGAGAGGGAAAGTTTATTCCCGACCGAGAGTACGACGAGCTGACAAAGGTTTGTTATAACTATATATTTGTTTCGTTTCGTGTTTATGACAATCATGCCGACCAACTTGACATAGATATATTTTTATCTAGGCCCTCGGTAATAAAGAAAAAGGAGGACGAACACGAGGCCGTGGAGTTGTGCCATGGAATGAAGGGTTTCCTGAGGACCGTGAATCTTATAGAAGCCGAGCAAGAGCAAAGAAGAGGAAGGAGCAGGAGGAATCAGACCGGTTGAGCAAACTAGAAAGTATGGTGAGCCACCTTCATCAGCAAGTAGATGAAATGCGCGAGCATGGGGCAACTCATCAGCTGCAGGAAGGTGCTCCAACAGGTGGTCCATCTCAACTGAGAAGCAGCGTGGCTTCCACGGGGGTTGGTGCTGATGAGCCATCGAAGGAAACCTACCCCGTGGATTATATCACTGAGAAGACAAGTTGTGAGCTACATGAGGCTATGAGAAACTTATCCGTGAAGGCGGCGGAGGGCTATGCTTTAACTTGTGAATCTACAGCACTGTATTTGGGCAATGAGATTCCAGATGGCTATGCTCGTGTCGGCGTGGATCAAATTAGCCCCGGATTTGAATCACTCGAACTTCAAATCCCTGGAGGTGATGATGAGAGGACACTGGGAGATGTCCAGGGTGGACTCATTCTATGGCCCAAGAAATACATCGTGATTCCAGGTTGGACGGCGCCAAGGCCACCATCGCCTCCAAGTCCACATGATGACGACTTGGACGACCACCACAACACGAGTCCATCTCGATCTTCGCCGCCGCCTCAGCAGACTCCTCAGCCGTCTCCTCCGCCGCTGCCTCAGCAGACCTCAGCCGTCTCCTCCGCCGCCTCCGCCCACTAGGAGCAACCAGTCGACGAAGACCGTCGTTTCGTCACTAATGGGTTTCCGTCGCGACCGATCGCCGGTACCCCGACAAGAGCCCCTCCCAAAAGTACCGAAGGTTCCTCCCCCGAGACCTTGGGACAGGACTGTAGAGGAAAACGCGCGGCCGTGGCAGCCGACCATAAAAGACAGATGGAACCGAAAAAGCCCCCGCCGAAGCAAGTATATACGGCAGATCAAAAAAAGTGGGCTACGGATTTTCTTAATCATCCATCGCAAGTCGAGATAAATAGGAAAGATGACTATGCACGCTGTCTGAGTAGAATTCGCTCCAGCAAGACGACAAGTACTAGTGACAGCGGGAAAAGAAAAAGAGACGTTGCCCAGCTCGGAGCACAGTCAAAACAGTCGATCTCCCCGCTTAAGGTGACCACTGATAAGGGCTCCGCGCGCGCGGCGGACACTGATGATTTAGCCTACCGCGCGAAATTTGCTGCAGAAGTTGGTATGTCACTTTCTCAACTGGATGCACAAGAGCTCCCCCTATATGCATGTTGATAAATGGACCTGGAATACGGGAAGTCTCTAGTGCCACCTGATCAGATCGAGTTTCTACCAACACAAATGCGAAGACTGCATGACTGGTACATGGATGTCACAAGGAAGGTCGAAAAGTGCTCCTTGTGCAAGTTACAGAAGAACATTACATAGGTAAAGACGAGTTAATGTTTATCTTGAAGAACTCTATCAGTTATACCAGCTTGACTCCCTGGACTTGAGTATCGTCAGTACCTATTGTCTGTAAGTGATTCAATTCATTTATTTCTAAAATAAAGTCTATAGCTCAGCTCGGTCATTGCTTGTTCTAATTATGCTCACTACGCTATTATGCAGAATGAAGAGTGATGAATGTGACAGAATGAGAATATTTGACTTTGGGTTCGTTGACCCGGTCCGAATTAATGAAAAATTGCTACGGGATTACCCCGAGGAAACGAAGGCCAACTTGTTTAGGTTCATACACAGGCAAAATTATAAAAGGAAGATATTCTTTCCTTACCACTTCAGGTAATTAAGAGTGTTACTGTCTTGTACACATTAATTTTTGCTTACTCGATGTTAAGTGTAACTGATTAGTTACTGACATATATAAACGTGCGCAGCGACCATTACATTCTGCTAATCATTCAAGTTGATGATGCAAGAGTTGACATCTTCGACTCATTGGGGTGGCCCCAAGAGAGGTACCAACTAATTATAGATGTCCTCCAAAGGTATTTTCTATCGTACTATATCGGTCTTTAATTTGTTCAATTCCTGAGATATCAAGTAACTAATTAATAACTCATTTATTCATTTGTTTGCCGGGCAGCATTTGGAAAGAATTCAGAGCGAGGACAACAGGTCAATTTAAAGAGGTGCTTAGTTTTTATCCTGACAAGGTAAGTAGTACGAGCTAGGTTCGCGCATCTTTTTAATTCAAATTTCAATACCATCATACCATGCTTGATTATTATTTGATTGAAATCTATTCTTGTAAAGAACTGCGAGAGGCAGCCACCGGGGACCAATTTGTGTGGATACTTCGTGTGCCAGTGGATTCGCCGGGAGGTCAGTGAGCGGAACCCACAGAAATTTCTAGACGTAAGTGAACAAAATATATTCACAGTTTTATTTTATTACCATCAATTGTGTTGAGTGTCATTCATAATTTCTGTTATGATGATTGATATTCACATTGTTCTCCTTCTTTTATAGATGGATAGCATGCGGAGGAACCTGGAACTAAAGGACCGCTTTCGACCACTTCAAGATGAAATTGCGGGATTTTTGATGGACCATGTCATAAACCAAAAGGGAAGATACAATGCCATCGACGGGTCCAGGAAATGATCTCCATGTAATCGAACAGACGGGTTCTAGTCCCGGTCGACCTCTATGTAATCGAATACACGGGCTCTAGTCCCGGTTGTAATCGAATAGACAGGCTCTATTCCCGGTTGTAATCGAATAGACGGGCTCTACTCCCGGTCGAATTCTCATAAATATTTCTTTTATGAATATTTTGATATGCTATATTTATTTTTCTGATTTGTAATTAATTAACCATATTTTTTGCAAGATTAATCGTAGCAATAAGCTAGAAAAAAAAAAAAAAGCAGAGGCCGCCACGTGGGGACTCTCTTGTACCGGACTGTATTACGGCCCGGTACAAGAAGTCCTCAGCCACGCGCTCTGGCACGGCCCCGCGTGGACCTCTCTTGTACCGGGCCGTATTACGGCCCGGTACAAGAAATCCTCAGCACGCGCTCTGCCACGGCCCCACCTGTACCTCTCTTGTACCGGGCCGTCAGCCACCCGGGACTAGAGGGGGGGCTCTAGTCCCGATTGTAGCGTCCCGGGTGGGAATCCGGGACCAGAGGTCCTTACCACCCGGTATAAAAAGCCCATTTTCCACTAGTGTCTGTGATGGACGGAGCTCCTAACATGAAAACCGTAACTTGATGGACTAGACTACCCACCTTGTGAAGACTGCGAGAAGAAGCGTTGCTTCGCAAGATCGCTTCTCTCTCAGGAGTAAAGACGAGCAGGACATGGTGGTCAACAACTTACCAGGGGCATGCCGGCTCTCGTGCGCAGATAATTTTTGTGCATTAATATTGTTGGACAAAATTTCATCCTCCGCTTGAATCAGGACTAGCACGGCAGGCTTGGCAGGTATGGGCACATGCCTTTTTTTTGCCCTCCTACGCGTGCTACTGGCTACTGCAACTCTCATATGATTTCCTCCGGTTTCCATTTTCAGAACCTGCTAATCTGAGCTAAATTCGAAACCTCACAGGTCACAGCTGCTACGCGCCTTTTCTCATACATGAAACAGTGGCCCATATATCATCACCAGCTAGCAGTCCCCTCTCCCACGTCCACTTGTGTGCTAGGGCTACGAGATTCTGGAGGTGGAGTTGAGCTGAGAATTTTTTCTGTGTGTAAAAATGCATGTCTTTAGGTACATGTGCGTGCGTGAGTGAAGAACCGTGCATCAGGCAGAGAACGCACACCAGCACTGGTCTTGACTCTTTATAACCCCGGCCTGCTTCTGCTTTCTTCCTCCACAACTCTCCACTCCATCGAGCTATCTCTAGCTAATTCCTCCACTCGATCCGTCCATCGTCCCCCATTCCGTTCCCAGCCAGCAAACTCTTCTCATGGCGGACTACGCCTGGGGCTTTTTCGACGGTGTAGTGAGCACCTTTGGGTTCTTCATCACGCTGAGGATCATCGGCTGTATCGGCGAGATCATTCTGGCGAAGGTCCGGGCTAACCAGATCCAGGCGGCGGCCGAGCAGGCCGGAGGCAACCAGGCGCAAGGTGCAGGCGCGGCGGCGGTCTGAGCTGCCAGCTCGCAAGCGGTCGACTCCACTGATGACAAATGACCGGCAGGGGTACCTTTTATCTAGCTATCAGTCGTCGTTTCTTCTTCATCATCATCTTTTTTCGCTTATTATTGGGTGTGTTTTCGGGCACTAGCTCTAGCTGCACAAGCATGTAGAGAGATCTGAGTCCAGAGGCTTTCAGAGATGTGCAAACTTAGTTTACCGTTGCGTACTAATTGGTGTGTTTTATTTTTCGTCAGAGTCAGTTGTAACTGGTACGTACAGAGCCGGCAATGGTCATTGATGATGATACTACGTATACTGAACTCTAGTCTACAGTTTCTATGTGTTTGCACTTTGCAGTACATATATGTGTTTTTCATCTCAGCTGGTCTATTTCTCTCACGATCTTCTTTCGGCGACGGCTCGTGCTGTTTTACAGTGTGCTCTGTCCGGAAACCCTTGTGTGCTGCCTGCTGCTTTGTTCATTTCTTCAGTTATCTATCGATCGAGATCACCGTCGGTGCATATCTGTTCTTGGTTGCATGTTGATGTAGTTCACTGGGGACTAGGATTTCTTGTGCGAAACGCGCTGTCGTGGCTATGCGCCGCCGGCGAGCTCTGCCGGCGACGACCGGATAGACTACTTAGTACGATCGATATATACTGGTGTCAGCTGTCATAGTACTGGCTATCCCACCAGATAAATCCTCGTGCGTTCATTTCAGAGAGATCGCGGCTACCCCTACGAACTGCAGGTAGATGGTTTGAAGAGAGAGTCGGCGATCATCGCTTCGCCTAAGCTGACCTGCAGGGCAGTAATAACTAATAACACACACCCTGTAGCCCGTAGGCAACCCCGGGTCGATGTCAAGGTTGGTACAGTGATATTATTACGGAAGTGTGTCGCTCATGGACACCTACCTCGTGGTAGAGCCAGGGATGTGAATGCGCTTGTTTCCATATTCTCTCCTTCTGCCCGGCCAGGTCTTGCGCAGCAGCAGGCCCAGTGAAACGCATCCGTCTTGATCGGAGTGATGATCTGCTGCTCAAGTTTACGACACTTCTCGTACGTTTTGCCATCTTGGCTCCGCACCTGCCACATCGATCAAATGCCAGGGTAACACGCCAGTCGAATGGCAATGTGTATGGTATGGTGTGGGTAGAGCAATACCCTACTCATACACTCAGCTCGTTTCCATTTTTTTCTTAACCAAACCCTTATGCATAATGGATACCCTTCACCCATCATGCAATCAGAAGTATAGAAATGGTTCACTCTCATCAATAGCTTACTGAACAAAAAAAAAACATGTATCTCAACAGGGGATGAGTTGGGGACGTTGGTGCTGGGCCACATTTTGTCCAGTTTACGTACGACGTATAATATACAGCCCACTGGAATAGAAAACTGTTAGTTAAAAGGCCCAACTAGATGGACTATGAACCAATAAAATGAGAGGCCCAAACAGCCAGCACACAAGGCACGTGAGACATAATTACCAGCTTCGATTTACACGATAACTCATCAGATGTTGACTCAAATGATGTATTTTCTGAATTTAAAGGGAAATTCAGTATAACACATCAGAGTATATGCTCCTGCCACCAGAAAAAACATTTTGAAATATCAAACAAAAAAAATGCGCCTACATTTTGACATTCTATATGTGCACACCAAATTTTGTGAAAAACGACATTTTTAATGTCCTCGATAAAAAGGTCAACGAATTGACTTGTAAAATGCTCTTTAACACAAAATTTTGCCTTTTTACATACGACACAAAAATGTCGGTTTTTTCGTTCACGACTTTGTCATCACATAGAAAGTCGAGATGTTCGCGTGTCGTCCGAATTTTTGACATTTAAAATATGGTTAAATCGGATTACAGAAACTAAGTGCATAAGCTACTGGATGACAAAATGCCACCAATACAAATGACTGTCAAATATATTTATGTCAGCTGATGAGATTTTAGAGTTTGTTAGAATTGCGGCTTGTTACCCGTATGTTTCAGTTGCTTATATAATCCACCAAAATATACATGTGACTGTAGAATCGGCTCACAGAAGTTCTTCAACGTTAAAGTTATTACTAAAAAATATGTGTGGTCAACGATGTTGCAGGAAACATTAAATGGGATGCCCATATGTTTTACTTGAGAAAATACGTTGGATTATGTCAATCTTGATACTATCATTGATGATTTTGCATCAAAAAATGCTCGAAAAAGTCGTTTCATATGACTGCGTGTCGTTAACTATGCTATTCCTTTTTATCGTTGTTGAAATGGTTCTACCCACACCCACTCTCCTCTTCTCGTTAACCAACAGAAGATGGAGTGGAGGGACAGACGTAGTACACGTATCCACGGCACAGGTACAGCAGCGCCCTCCGCCGTGACGCGCACCGACTACCCACACCCACTCTCCTCTTCTCGTCTCCCAGGGAAACAAATACAGAGGAGGCACACAGCTCCATTGCCATTAGCCTCTCCTCCTTCCTTCAACCTCCGTCCCTCCGTTACATTCAGGGAAGCCACCGGAGAAGAAGACCAGTTGACTCGCCCTCACCTTCCACAATCTCATCCAGATAGTTCAGATATCCTCTGCTTCTTCGCCATTGTCTATCTACCTAGGTTGGTTGATTTCTCTCCGGGTATGTTTGATCATGTTTTGTTTACTTCCCTGGTCCTTTATCTTCCCCTTCGGCCTTCACCCTCGACGCGACGCCATGAAATGCGGCATCACTAAACCCCAGAGATTGATACCGCATTTTTCTTAGTTCAGTCAAGCTGAATATTTTTTGCTACCGCAAAGCATGAAGGGTGTCTTGCAAACAGCTTCTTCCTCTTCTTTTTCCAGCAAGATTTTCTTTGGTTTAGTGTGAAGATTTTCTGCCACCAACATTCTGCCATGCCTTATTTTCTCCCCTGCCCAGGCATCTCAAAGTATTTTTCTTCTTCTTTTAGAATATATAAAAAGAAGGAAAAAAATGCTTTACTGTAGTACTACAGTGTTGGTTTGTGATCAAGTAGGCACCACACCTCACTGTGCTTCTCTAATGTCGTTGGAATCTGCAATATTAATTCATAGTAAATGGCCACACATCTTTTATCTGATTTCTAGAAGATCTCCTAGTAAGATTGTGGTCAAGGGTAAAAAACAAAACAAATATGTACCGGTAACCTTGTTCCAAGCTAGACAGTGCTTATTCACATGGAGCATTTCTTGCTTATGATCAAATACCAGTATCATCATTGCTACTTCCAAAAGTTGATAATCGGTGGGAAGGTGGTGGAAACACGCCCGACCCCGCGTCGCCCACCTGGGGCGGCTCGGGGAACCCTAAAAGCCGCCACCGCCGGGGACCTCCCCGCCCCTTCCCCCGCATCGCCGCCGCCGGAGGGAGCGCCGGCAAAGCCGGCCGCACCCAAGGACGGTGGCGGCGGGGCGTGTTCTCTCCAGGCGCGCGGCTTTCCCACGGCGGCTACAATGGCGACTTGGGTGCGGCGGCGCAGCGGCGAGGCGGCGCTGCGGTGCGGAGGAGGACGACGGCCGGGCCCTGCGGACTACGGCGCGGAGGTGCGGCTTGGGAGGAGGCCGCGGGTGTTCTCGTTCTGGTCCGACCGGGCCCCATCTGGGCCGCGGGCGGGCCGAGCGGGCTGCGGCTCTGTTGATGGCGGAGACTCCGGCGCGGAGGCAGGAGGTGGCCTCTCCTGCCGCTGTGCTCCAGCGTCCGGGCGGCGTGGAAGCCGGGGCGGCGGCCCGGACCAGTGGCAGCTGCAGCGGTGCGGCATGGGTGCCGCGGCCATGGCCGCCGCGACAGCCATGGCTCGCGGTCGAGCTTGGAGGTCGGCGCTGCATCTCGTCACCATTCTTGTTTGCTCCTCTTGCTTTGCGGTCGGATGAACCTCCGGGGCGAAAGCCCTGCACATGACTTCGGTCGGTGCCGACGACGGCGGCGCCTATGGCGTCGTTCCTCTCTTGTTTGCGTCGTTGTGGTGGTTCCATCCTGACCGACGTGAGCGGTCATGTGGTATCCGGGTGAAAACCCAAGCTCCTCCGGAGCGAGCAGCGGCGACGGACGCGTTGCGACCTTCTTGGAGGCGTCGTCTTGGAGACCCAGGCCATCACGATGCGGTTGGTTCGCTGCAGATGGCGGGTGAGTTTCGGTGGCCGAGGGACGTGGATGCCGGGGCGGCGGCCCCGGACGGTGGTGGACGTCGAGGCAGCGGTCTCGGGCTCCCACGCCGCGACGGTTCTATGAGGCAGGGCCGTCGCCTTGCGTGGGTTTGGGTGGCGACTTGGATGAAGACTGCGCGGGCAGAGGGTTCGTCGACCTGACTGGATCGCTTTCGGGTTATGCGAAGGTTGATCTGGTTGCTACGTCGGGGCGGCGGCCCCGGAGCAGGTGGGATTTGGTGGCGTCCTGGTGCTGTGTGGACAGCAGGCTCGTCGACCATGACTGGTTCGACTTCGGGCTATGCGAGGCTTCGTCCTGGTTGCGACGTCGGGTCGGCGGCCCCGGAGCAGGTGGTGTGTGTTCGTGGTGTTTGGTCGACTTGTGTCGTGTGGGCGGCGGGTCGGCTCACCTGTGCGGTTTTTTGCCTTGTTTTCCTTATAAACAAGGCATTGTACAGTTTGTATGGTTTTTGGGCCGGTCTTCCTTATAAACTGGGCCATCTCTTCTATCTATTCGGGCGGTGGATACGACCACTTTGAGCTAAAAAAAAATCATTGCTACTTCCTAAAATACACTGCATTGGCATAGTGCATACAGTACTCTTAATCTTTTCTTTTAAACAAAGTTATTTATTTCAAAATCAATCTTGTTTTGTGTGTTGTACTAATAGTCATATATTTTTACACATTGCATTTGCAGAGAGCTTCCTCATGAACCGGCATGCTGGAGAGTTGCCACCACCTCCTCCTCTGCAGCCTAACGTGATGCCCATCAGAGCTGAAAATGCTGCACCACCAGCCAAGCCAAGCAAGCCTAAGAGGCTCCCAATAGTCAGGCCTGGATTGGGGAAGAAAGGCCAGCCCATCCAGCTCCTCACCAATCACTTTAAAGTTTCGGTGAAGAGTCCAAATGACTTTTTCCACCACTACTATGTAAGCATGGTTCCCTTCATTAATTTGTACTGTAATCCCCTTAATTAGTTCACCACCTAGTGTTTCAAGTTTGTGACCTCAATTCATATGTTAGATCTCCATGCTGATTTGGTTATACTCTGCTGAGTAGGTTAATTTGAAGTATGAGGATGATCAGCCAGTTGAAGGGAAGGGGATAGGCAGAAAGGTGATTGATAAGCTTCAGCAAACATACCGTTCCGAGCTTTCAAACAAGGAATTTGCTTATGATGGTGAAAAGAGCCTCTTCACTGTTGGGGCTCTTCCTCAAGTAACCAATGAATTCACCGTCGTCTTGGAGGACATCGGAACTGCAAAGTTAGTTCTGCTCCTTGACATACTTCCATGCTATCTGTCCATACAACTCAAAGTCTTACTATGTCGTAGGATTGCGACCCGTGGGAGCCCCGACAGTCCTCGTGGAGGTGGTGACAAGAAGAGAGTGAGGAGACCGTACCGGACAAAGACTTTCAAAGTGGAGCTGTGCTTTGTGGCGAAGATCCCCATGGCCGCAATCGCGCAGGCCATTAGAGGCCAGGAATCAGAGAACTCCCTGGAGGCCCTCCGGGTTCTTGATATCATACTGAGGCAGCATTCTGCAAAACAGTATGTATCTTCATGAATGTCTTTCTCTCCTAAACCTCCAATGCACGACTTTGATGGCACGCCTGTGGTTGAATGAATCTCCTGTCTATACACAGGGGCTGCCTTTTAGTTCGTCAGTCATTCTTCCACAACAATCCTGATAGCTTCGTCGACTTGGGCGGCGGCGTGATGGCGTGCCGAGGATTTCACTCGAGTTTCCGTGGTACGCAGAGCGGCCTCTCCCTAAACGTCGGTATGCATCTCTTCACCCTATAGTATTTATTGGTGTATGACTCCATCCTTCATTTTGCAATCCGGTTTTACATGGTCGTGTCAAACTTCTCGCAGATCTTTCGACTACAATGACTGTTAAGCCTGGTCCTCTTATCGACTTCCTTCTTACTAACCAGAATGTTGACCACCCTGAGAGGATTGATTGGCAAAAGGTAAGTTGCATCCTTGGTGCTCTTGATAATATTGAGTGAAAAGTTGTCCAACGATATTATTTTTCATAGTTCTAATTTGTATGTTTGCCTAACAGGCTAAGCGTGCTCTCAAGAACTTGAGGATGAAAGCCGCTCCTGCAAATTTAGAGTTCAGGATTGTTGGTTTGAGTGACAGAAAGTGCAACCAACAGACGTGAGAATTCCTCTTTACCCTGTTATTCATTTCAGTTTTTCTGTACAATGTACTGCTATTTTTGATTGCTTTATGATTGGCATGTTTAAATAGGTTTTCATTGAGGCAGTGGAATGGTAACAATGGAGGCACTGAAATAACAGTCTATGATTACTTTCTGAGGCACAAAGGCATAGAGCTCCGGTATTCAGGCAATCTCCCCTGTATCGGTGCGGGGAGGGGGAGGCATCCGGCGTATTACCCTGTGGAGGTTTGTTTTAATTTAGCTATTCTACATCCTAAAAGCCGCTTCATTTCTGAAATTTCATCCACTATCTCATGCCCTAGTTTGAACTTTTTGTATGACCAGCTTTGCACACTTGTTCCTCTGCAAAGATACACCAAAGCTCTGTCTACTCTGCAAAGGTCCTCACTTGTCGAGAAATCCCGACAGAAGCCTCAAGAAAGAATGTCAATCCTCAATGATGTGAGTTATCATCTAGATTTTAGCTCGCTTCGACTATATATTGCTAGTTTTTGGTGATATTGGCAATTAACTGACTAGTTCATGCTACCCTAAATGCAAGGCACTTAAACGTACCAACTATGACTCTGACCCCATGCTGAAGGCATGTGGCATTTCAATTGCACCAAAATTTACTCAAATTGAAGCTAGGGTCCTGCAAGCACCCAAGGTTAGTCAGAGTTCACCAAACATAGCTTTGCATTCTTGTCCTACCGAATGTATCTAACTAGTAAGACTTCTATCATGTAGCTGAGAGCCGGCAACGGTGAAGATGTGTTGCCACGCAACGGACGTTGGAATCTTGCAAACAAGGTCAGCACGTTTTATCTTACAACATTTTATTTATCATCAATTAACCTTCTTTTAATTTGCTGATTCTTTTTGTTACAGAAGCATTTTCAGACCTCTTCTGTCAAGATGTGGTCGGTTGTTAATTTCTCTGCACGTTGCGATGTTCGGGGTCTTGCCCGAGACCTTCAAAGGGTTGCAAATGCAAAGGGACTCGTATGTATTACTTTGCCTACAACATCTTCAATTGTTCTTCTTTTCGCTTGCTCAACTTCGTTTGTTTGCAGGAAACAGAGGAGCCTTACACTGTAATTGAAGAGATCCCATCAATGAGACAAGCGTCTGCTTCGGTTAGAGTGGAGGAGATGTTTTCTCAGATAAAAAAGAAGCTACCTGGAGCACCCAGGTTCCTTCTGTGCCTTCTTCCTGAGAAGAAAAACAATCTCTCAAGGACACGCGCGAGCATCGCGTGTCATTATTAAGGTAGAGAAGTGAACAATTACAAGATTTTTGAGACCTAGCCACAGCCGGAAGGTCTCAACCACACGACGCACACCGGCAAAGCTATCCTATTCCTCGCGTTTCCCCGCAAATGCCTGCCCGTAGCCAGAGCTCGAATTCCTGCTTGATGCGGCCGCATACCGTCGGCACCGTAGACAGCTTGTGATCAAAGACTCGACTGTTCCGCTCTAACCAGATCGACCTCGCTGTCAGGATGATTAGACCATTGATCTTTCGCCTCAAATTCTTCGGGCAGCAGAGGAGAGGGCATGCCACCATAGGGCAGGGTCGGCGTCCTGAGTTGGCGCATGTCCCTGCAAACCGATCAGTTGAAGAGCATTGAACCATATCTCCCTTGTCACCACACATTGGATCAGCAGATGCAGGCCAGTCTCGGGTCATATTTGGATCAGCAGAAGAAAAACAATGAAGTTTACGGTTGGTTCATGTTTTTGATTGTCATTATGTGTTACCCTTCCCTATAAGCACGATCACCTGTTACAGAATGCATAATACATATTTGCTTCAATCAGGTCCTTGGAAGAGGAAGTGTCTCGCGGAATTCGGTATTGTTACACAGTGCCTAGCCCCAACAAGAGTCAATGATCAATACCTAAACAATGTGATGTTGAAGATAAATGCTAAGGTTTGTTGACATGACCCTGTTTTCTTTTTTCTGTATTTATCATTGGCTACTGTATATGCTCAGGGTTGTTGTATTTTGACCTGTTGTTACCCAGCTCGGTGGGTTAAACACATTGCTGCAAACTGAAGTGTCCCGTGCGATACCTATTGTGTCAGCCGTGCCGACTATCATCTTGGGCATGGATGTGTCACATGGTCAACCTGGGCAGTCTGATAGACCTTCCATTGCTGCGGTAAGGGATACAGTTCTACTCTCTGAATGATCGTAAGTCTTGTTATAGCTCTATTTGTAACTCTCGATTTGGATTCTGTTCAGGTGGTTAGTTCTCGCGAGTGGCCTCTCATCTCTAAATACAGAGCTACAGTACACACCCAGTCACCCAAACTAGAAATGATGTCCTCCTTATTTAAACCACAGGGAACTGAAGATAGAGGCCTCATTCGGTAAGATATGTCATTTGGTCCAATCTTGAGTCCAGTTACTGTCAATATTATGTACATATGTCCTTGTAATGCTTTATCGCACACCTTCCTAATGTAATGAACATGGTACTTGGTACTTCCAGGGAATCACTTGTCGACTTTTACGCTAGTTCAGGGAAGCGAAAGCCAGACCAGGTTATTATTTTCAGGTATTAAGTTATGAAATTACTACTATTTGCAAATACAAGTTGATTTTGCAGTGAAACTACTGAAAGGTTTCTTCTACTGAGAATGGATAGTTGATGATAACCACCATCGTATAACTCATGCTAATTTCAGGGATGGAGTTAGTGAAAGCCAGTTTACTAAGGTCATAAACATCGAGCTTGAACAGATCATCGAGGTAGTGCATTTATTTGATTTCAACATGTGCTTACTACGGATCCAATTATCGACACTGTTATTTCATCTACTTTTAATCAATGCAGGCATGCAAGTTCCTCGACGAGAAGTGGCAGCCTAAGTTCACGCTCATTGTTGCTCAGAAAAACCATCATACCAGATTTTTTCAAACTGGATCTCCAGACAATGTTCCTCCCGGTAAACTTCATTTCGACCTGTCAACAAAGCCCCCTACTTTTTTATATGGAGTGAAACATTGCCCCTGTCACGTAATATTCTGTGATAAAAACAAGTGTTATTGTCATTCTGTAGGGACTGTCGTGGACAAACAAGTCTGCCATCCCAAGAATTTCGACTTCTACATGTGTGCACATGCTGGCACGATTGTAAGCAATCTCTGCTTCCTACTCTGTTTTTCTGTTAATGCTGGCATGCAGGTTTCTTAGGTTGATGTGCAATTTACGGTTGTTTTCTGTTGGTTCTATGTTCCAGGGAACATCAAGGCCAACACATTACCATGTTCTGCATGATGAAATCGGCTTCACTGCCGATGCGCTTCAGGAATTTGTGCATTCGCTTTCCTACGTGTATGTAGACGACAGACATGTCATTCTGATAAACTGTTGCCTAATTATGTCTGAACTTGTTGCCGTTGCCTTTTTCAGGTACCAGAGGAGCACAAGCGCGATATCAATCGGTACGTGATAGATAGCATCCTCATTAGCTGTCCTTGGCAAATGCGTAATTTGTTGTTCCTTATATCTGTTCTTGTTTGTTCTGCATGTAGCGGCTCCGATTAGCTACGCCCACCTCGCGGCTGCCCAGGTGGGAACGTTCATGACGTTTGAGGACATGTCGGACGCGTCGTCGAGCCAGGGAGGACACACGTCTGCGGGCAGCGTCCCGGTGCCGGAGCTGCCTCGGCTGCACGAGAAAGTCCGGAACACCATGTTCTTCTGCTGATGTTGATGCTGCTGTGTGTTGGGGTGGGGTGTTGAACCTTGTTTCAGTCTCTGTGTGTGTGTAAAAGCCTAGCTCAGTCAGTACCTTGAAATTTGTCTATTTGGGTGCGCGTAGAACTGGTCGGTGTGTTCTTTTGTGTGAGCTGGAAAACATGGGACGGCATGTCGTGTTAGCGTAACCAAACCTTGCATGGATCAAGTAGAATTGGATGATAATCAAACCATTCATGACTTATGAGTATGGTTTTGATGTGATCTTGGCAACTTCGCTACAGATTTTGCAGGCGAAGATAGTTTCGGTCTGTGCTGGATTAGAAAGAATCTCCAGCTTCTTCTGTACAAGATGAAGAAGAACCTTGTACAATGAAACTGGAGGTTTTAGACATGGATGAATCAAGTTCATAATCTACTAGTACTAAGTTTTCATCCATAACAGGCTGAGACAGGGTGGCAGACAAACAAACAAGTCCATTGAAATGCCAGCAAGCCATTGGCATCAGACAACAAATCAAAGGTTTCTCCAAAAATCAATCAATCAGAATCAATCACTAATAGGTAGAGTACTAGTGAAGAAGAAAAACAATCGACACTATAATCAAAAGTGATGAGAGTTCATCATGGTTCCTTGAGCACCTCAGTGAGCCAGTCCCTGGCACTGAGGTAGCATCTGAGGGAGAAGCTCTGGTACAGCAGCTCGTACCTGTACAGGTTCACGCCGGCCAGCCTCGCGTACCGCTCCACGGCCACGGAGCACCTCTCGTACAGCGCCGGCACCGTCAGCGCGCCGACGACGGCCGCGTGGAAGAAAGTCGGGAGGTCGCCGGCGAGGCCGCCGAGGAGGGAGGCGGCGGCGAGCCAGAGGAAGAGGCCGGGTTCGGCGTGCCCCAGCGCGACGCGGCGTAAGGCGGCGGCGAGGCGCGTGAGGCCGGCGTGGAGGAAGGACGAGAGCGCGTCCACGGCCGGCTGCAGGTCCGGGACCGGAGGCAGGGGCCGGCCGAGGATGTGCGCCGCCTTGGACCACGCGAAGAGGACGGTGAGCAGGAGGAGGAGCACGTTGGAGGACAAGGTCACCGCCGTGTATCCGCTGCCGGAGGAGGCGAGGAGGATCCAGGAGGATACGGTGGCCGCCAGCGCCAGGGCGCTCGCCTCCGCCCGGCCTCGCCGCCACAGCAACACGTCCGCCGCTGCGATTTTTGCAATTCAGTTTCGGCAAGATTAATTCATTAAGTTTGCTCTCTGCTTTTGCTGACAAAAACGAAATTAAGTCGATGAATGAAATTACTGACCAATTTCTCCGGCATGGTGGTGGCGATCCATGGATGGACGAATCAAGAATCAAAGAAAGGAAGGATTTTGGATTGGATTGTTGAAGCACACGACCAAGTCTTGCTTGAACAAGAAGACGTGCAATTCACTTTCCCAACCAAACCAAATGCTAATTAGTCGGTCCAACAGAAAGGAAATGAGCTGGGATGGTGGGACATTCCACCGTGGAGTCCAACTCACACACAATCATACTACATGTCTCCTCCTGCCACCCAAATGTGGCTGCCCTCTTCTTTTGGTATTATTGATCCATCTCCACAAAACACATGTCTTAATCTCAGTCAAATAGTAAAAGTATTTATCAATGGTCACTTCACTATTGTTGGAATTGATCCACGGCTACTACAACCCGAGGTAAGAGGGGGAGTTAACCCCCAACTACTCATGCTTGATCTGGGGAACATATACAAACGACTAGGTTTGGTTGCTTGCACCGATTTGACGCGTTTCGATGGCATGGCCGTAAATTGTCCAAAAGTTCGCTTTAAAACCCTCATGTTTTTTATTTGGTTCATCCTTCATGTTTGATCTGGTTCAACCTTCAACTATGAAAATTTCGCTTTAAAACCCTCGTGTTTGAGAGAAACATCTTTCGTTGCCCTCTGAACTCCATCGGATATGTCCGAAACGTTTCTGGTTCTCTTCTCCATTTTCTCTTCGGTGTCAAGACTATTCATATGCATCGTCTACCCTTAAGTGTGACACTCTACGGTTCGGGATCACTCCAGACATGATCGAGACATCTCTCCGATCAATGACCAACAGCGGGATCTGGAAACCCATGATGGCCCCTGTGCAATCCACGAATTAATTCGCTTGAACCTCAACATTCGTATCCTATTCCCTTCGTGCCTCGATATACTGAGTTTGTCGAGACATGATCATCGGTATCCCGATACCTTAGTTTTATCTCGTTACCGAAAAACACTTGTTATCTCGTTCACGTGATCACACATCTCGTGACCTAGTCACACGTTTGCAAACTTTGAGATGATCTCACCGAGTGGGCCCTAACTAGTATCTCTCCGACCTTCGGATGCACAAATCCCGCTCTTGATCCATACGCCTCAACCTATTCCTTCCGGAAACCTGATCGGTACACCTTTATGGCCACCGTTTACGTGTGACGTTTGATGCCGTCAAGGCAACCTTCAGAGATAGTGATTAAATATGATCTCACGGTCTAAGGATTAGGTTACTATGTTTCTAACTATCATGACGCTGAACATCGATCACGTCATGATACTTATGTTGGGTATGTCCATCACATCATTCACCTAACGATATGACTCCATTGTCAATTGACATAAATGTCACATGATTAGGAAACCTCGATCATCCATTGACCAATGGACTAGCTAAATATAGGCTACTAGGGACTTGGGCGTTTACATACCACACGTGTATTAATGTTTCCACTTAATACAGTTATAACATGGTATAAAACTAATTATGAACATATATGAGATACGATAATAATACATTTATTATTTTCCTCTAGGGCATATCTCCTTCATGAAAACCGTTCGGAATTACCCCTCCACCGTTTTGACAGCTTTTTATCCGGTTTTTACCACGTCACCATCTTAGTGAAAGAAATTGGTACATGTACACATATAATTCCTCATACATGCATCTACCTCGTAACAGAAACCCTATATCGCACGACACACATAAAATAGATCGATTGCCATTACGTTGTCATGTCCCGGGCTATCGGCCTACTCCTACCTTGAGGAGGGCGGAGCTGGTTGAGGACGGCCGCCGGACACTTGTGCTTGCTGGCCAGCGGAGGTGGTCCGATTGAGGAAGACGAACAAGTGATGTACAAGGGGGGTGTGGTTTTTTTCGAGCTGCAAGGGGAGTGTTCTGCATAGAGCGTACCGTATATGTACCAGATATGTATAGGGTTAATTGTGCCACATATGGGAAAAACGCTGACGTGTCGACTAAAACCGGCTCAAAACTGGGCAAACGCTGAAAGGGGTAATTTTGAACGGTTTATATAGTTTGGGGTTGAAAGTTGAACCAAATAACAATTTAGGGTTGCATTCCGAACTTTAGCAAAAATTTAGGGGGGTAAATTGGAATTCTCTCCCGTAAATTTAGAGTCACGTTGTGCAACTTGTTTGGTTGCTAGTAATCGTGTTTTGGTTGCATGCGTGACCTCCCGTGATGCAAAGTTCGTGTGTGCATCGTGGTGGTTGTTCTTACCTCATCTTAACATGGTGAACTTACCTCCTATTTATGTGTACATCACCACACTTGCAAATAGGTAAGAACAACAATGTAAAAGGAAGGTACAGCAAGGCAACAATGCCAAGATGTGTTTGTGATGAACCGGTAGACTAATTTTTAAAATATGTTAGATTTCTTCAACTAATTAGTAGCGTTTAAACTGTGGCTCCAACAAGTGAACCCCTAAACCGAGCCAGACGACGATACAACTACTGGTATAGTTTTTAAACTATGTGAAGAGACTCCGTGTAGCACGTGATCGTCTTCTCGCCCCTCAGTTGTTCCTTACCTAGAAGCAGCAGTTCTCGACCAGGAAATTTCGCATCCTGCCTAGGTGCCTAGCACAATAATTCCACTAGCTTGTTTATGTGTATAATACCCTTAATGGTTTTAGAGGTAGGCCTCTCTTTAGAGTTTGGCACAAGCCCCAAAATTTGTGAGGGTGATGGCCAGCCTTTCCTTGAAGCAGATCTTGTCAAGGATGAAGAGAGAAGCAGATCTTGTCGAGGACAAAGAAGTAGAAGCAGATTTGAAGAAGTCAACGTAGATCTTGTTGATGACGATCTTGATGAAGGCGAATCCAGCGCTTGCGCCCCCTACCTGGCGCGCCAGATATCGTGTCACGGCGGACGGACACCGGGAGTAAAGGATACCCCCTTTTTAGGTTCGGCACGGGGAGAAGGAGGCTGAGAATCGCCTCTTCCGGGTGAACCACGTCGAGCTCTCCGATCCGACGTTCATGCAATCAACACAGAGACACAGAGAGTTTACCTACGTTCAGGCCGCCCGGAGGCTAAAAGCCCTACTCCTGCATGTCTGGATTGAGGTGTTCATCATGGTGTGGCTTACAATGGTGGTTTCGGGTGTGTACGCGCAGGGTGGCGGCTAGAGGTAGACGACGAGCAGATCCTACCCGGAGGAGATCACCTCTCGCTCCACCTTCTCAGCCCTAGCTAGTCTTGCTGGTGCTCTGCCTTGGCTCTGGTCCTGCCCTTCTCCCTCGGTGGCCATGGTCCTCTTTTTATAGGCTAAGGGGATACCACATGGGTCACGCGAGGAGCGTGGGGGGTTTTAGGCGGGAAAACCCCCGGTGATCTTTGGAGGCGACATGGCCTCTTCTTCTCCAAGTATTCTCCGAGGTTAGGTGAGGGCGTCCACCTTTTGGGAAAGTAGGGTGGACAGGGACAGACTCCCCCACCGACCACGCTCCATGGCGATGTCACTGGATCGCCACCTTCGTCTTGGCGCCCAAGCCTTCTACGAGCTTCTAGCACCTGCTGGTGCGCTTATCCTTGGCGTTGTACGGAGATGGACCCGAGAACGAGCCTGGCCTCCGCCGGGCACTCCGGCTCTCGGGTGCCTTGACTTGGTGTCTTGGTGGCAGGTGACCCGGAGGGTCCCCCAGTCCTTAGCCGCAGGGTGTCGATGTCGAGCTTGTTAGGTTCCCGCAAGGTAGGTGGGCGGACCCACCTACCAGTCTTGGTACTTGGCCTTGTCCATCTTCTTGGTGGGCCCACAAGTGGTGGACCCACTTTGGCAGCATAAGTGGAACCCCATGTTACACTGTTGCGACAGCTTGTCTGACTGGTTATATTTCGTTTGAATGAATGGATATAGAAATCAGCTAAAAGAACTCTGATAACCGTAAGAAACGGAAGATAAAACATAGAATCAGATCAAAATCATACTCACAACTAAGTTTTGAGAAGGTATGAGTCTAACTAAATATGTATGCTTCGTTGCTAACTATGCTTTCGTGTTTCAAGCATCTCATTGTTATACTACTTGCCGAGAGACTTGGAAACTGGGGAGGAGACAGATTGTATTGCTCTTTGGGAACCGGCCCACACGAAGAATGAACATGGACTAACAAAGAGTCGCACGATGTTTATGTGAGTACAGTGACTTTTCGTTATTCTCTTGTTCTTTTGTGTTGTGCATCCTGGATGCTTCTTCATCTGATGGGAGTGTACTTTTCGTATTTAGGAGAAAGCATGTCAAGAGGTTCAAAACAAAGAAAATGAAACTCATGGTCCAGTTTCAAGTGAACATAGAAGCAATATTTTCCAAAACGCTTATAAAGATACTCTGAAATGCAAGTCATGCAGCCTCGTGGGTATGGATACATGGCCAAACCACCAAGTGGTTATGAAAGGATCAAGTCCCAGTTTGAGCAGCAAGCTCGTGCTAGAGCAGAGACCCAATAGGTAAACTCTCAACTCGGCCATCAGGTCAACGAATTACAAGATCAGTTACAAGCTGAACGTGAAAGCACACAAGAGAGAATTAACTTGGAATGTGCTGAGAGAGAACCTTGAGGAGATGTTAAAAGAAGAGTATACTGAAAGGGATAGATTGTTGGAAGAGGAGAGAAGATCAATTCCAACAATCTATCCCTTTCAGCATCTCTTATTTTAATATCTCCTCAAGGTTCTCTCTCAGCACGCTCCAAGTTAATTCTCTTTTGTGTAATTTCACGTTCAGCTTGTAACTGATCTTGTAATTCGTTGACTTGATGGCTGAGCTGAGAGTTTACCTTTTGGTTCTCTGATCTAGCATGAGCTTGCTCTTCAAACTGGACTTAATCCTTTCATAACCACTTGGTGGTTTGGCCATGTATCCATACCCACGAGTCCGCGATGACTTGCATTTTAGAGTATCTTTATATGCGGTCTAGAAAATATTGCTTCTATGTTCACTTGAAACTGGACCATGAGTTTCATTTTCTTTGTTTTGAACCTCTTGGCATGCTTTGTCCTAAATACGAAAAGTACACTCCCATAGATGAAGAAGCATCCAGGATGCACAACACTAAAGAACACGAGAATAACGAAAAGTCAGTGTACTCACGCAAACATCCTGCGACTCTTTGTTAGTCCATGTTCCATCCTTCGCGTGGGCCAGTTCCCAAAGAGCAATACAATCTGGTTCTTCCCCAGTTGCCAAGTCTCTCTACAAGTAGTGTAACAATGAGATGCTTGATACATGAAAGCATAGTTAGCAGCGAAGCAAAGATATTTTGTTAGACTCATACCTTCTCAAAACTAGTTGTGAGTATGAGTTTGATCGATTCTATGTTTTCTTCGTTTCTTACGCTTATCGGAATTCTTTTGGCTGATTTTCTATGCATTCATTCAAACAAAATATAACCATTCAGACAAACCATTTCATAATAGAGCACAGTTCATAAACAGTGAGCTTAGAGATAACCTGAAATTTTAAATCAGTGCCAAAGTAATCAATCATCCATTCCACTCTTCTGGTTGTAAATCTTCGCGCACATTAGCCAATCTAGCAACATCGGTTTTGTATGGCTTGTAAGTGGAGCTTAGACATAATCGCCAGCCTTGTAAGTGGAGCTTATAGTTGATCGCCAGCATTGTTTCCCTAAAAAGAGACTTGAAATCGATAGCGGAATGAATCACATCATCATTTTTGCATCTTTGTGTAGAGCTTATCATGAACCAATGGACTAACGCTGATAAAATATGGTTAAGAGAGAGTACGTGGGAGGATGGAATGAACACGTTCAGTTAACACAGAGGCAGCAATGAACACTTAGAGTAAGAATACGGAGATAGAGAACTCATAATTATTTCAGCTATTGTTGAAACGGGAACTTACAACATAAGAGTTGTATGAAAGGGTGAGATAAATGAGTGCTCAAACTGATTTGGAAAAGATTGATATTGTGCAGTGGATTACATGAAATTAATGTAAAAAACTCTGATCATAAACAAGAAATTAAAGTTAAACTAGGAATTGATCGACATAACTGGATGACATCGTTGTGCGTCTTATTCGTGTAGAGCTCGTCATAAATCGAAACATTGTTGTGTAGATTAGAGGAGATGAGGTCAATGAGGCATAAACAAGGTGAGTGGCACTAATCAGGTGCAACCTACGGCTGCACAGAAAAAGTACAATATGTAAAATTGCGTGAGACGAGATTGCTCTTGCAAGCATCGCTAGAACCTTACTCGCTGAGAAAGGCTGAAGCGAGGTTGAGGTTCTTAGAAAAACGTGCGAGTCAGGGCCAACTCTTGCACATGCAACCAAACAGCGGAAATTTGCATGCAGCAGGCTTGGTTGGGCTGTATGAGGGCAACCAAACCTCCCTCACGACTGACCCTAAAAAGGCGCCAGGAGAAGTGAAGGTCGCTAACACCGTCGACCACTAGGAGGGCAATGCCGGCAACATCCTAACACCGTCCACTACTAGCCTTCCATCACAAATGCCATGGGCTAAACCATATGTCCTCTAATGATTATGGTTAGCGCCTAATCTCCTATATCAAGATATATTCAAATCACGAGATTAAGATGTGAATAAGTTTGATCCTAAATTTTAAAGATAAAAATATTATCATAGCATGTTAATCTCATTTAAAAGCCTAATCACGCATTATTGATGTTGTTTGCTTATGTTATCGGCCTTATTTTTCCAGTTCAGATATGATGTAAGCTTGATATGCCACATCTTCAAACATTAACGTGGAGACTCCGGCCTTGATCACCACGTGTGAACTGCCCCATTCAGCCAGTTGAAACTTTTCTCCATTCGCACTACATGCAGTCAAGGCTTCACAACATGACCGGAAAACCTCCAGTTTGATTAATCTGAATCGACATCAATGTTTGCATTTATAGGCCAGAAAAAGTATTATGGGCCAAACATGTGGTCACACCTTTGACAAACTTCTTCAAGCATTTTAATGACATGTTTTGTCAAATCCTTAGACAGCCATCTATTAAATAGGATGAGTATCGATCCATATCTCAACATACACATTGCAGCAATGCACTTGTGTGAATGACCATTATTATAAAACTCCAACAATACGCCTAAATGCATGCATCCTTATCCGAAATATGTGATGGACTGGGTGTCGGTGTATGCAGGGTTATTGGAAAAGTATTTGTTCACGAGAGGTTCTTGTGTGCCTCACGATTTATATTTATATACATCATATTTCCTTGTGTTGGAGTGGCGGTGGCTCCGATGTCAATAGACAGTACCATGTATTTGAGCTTCGTTGGGAATCATTGCGGCGGTAAAATGCTGGTCACATTCGTCTTCGCGGAGAAAATGATGGCAATATAATCGCTTGAGCTGTTGATGCAGAGCTAGAAGATTTGGACATCACTTAATGAAATGAGGAAGAGATCTACATGCAAGACTCCCGGTGAAACCAATCAACTGGTACATAGCTAGATGCAAACACACGCACACCGAATAGGAATCGATTTGCTAGCCATTGGCTGGTATCAAGCATGCATGTCTTTTATTTTTATTTTCCGTGATTCCACTTGTACCGTGGAAAGATATGCTTAGTTGTTAACGTCGTGTATAACAATTTATTGTATAGATGGTTAGGATCTTAATTATATAATAACCTTTGTAAACATCCATGACCTACTCAGACACACCCACTACACGCATATGATGTCTTATTGAATACAAAAATATTGTATTACATATTTATTTCAGAGTGCTAAATTGCTATTCAAATACCAATTATTTAACAAACTAGTGCAAGTCTACCTAATAACATATACTTCAAAAGACAAGAAAATGCTATCTACAACATTAAGTATATACTATTCAATATTGTTACTTTGTCCAAACAGTTGGTCACTAAAATATTTTAGTGCCCTCCAGTGTAACGTCTTTTGAAAGTCATGCATGTGAGATGTGTCCCATAAATAGTTCCTTGCAGGTGGTACACATTTTAATTCTCTCTTTTGTTTTTCCAATCTCAATCTTTTTTTGAGAATCATATCTGGACCTCAGTCATCTTTTCTTGCGATGATACTCGCAATGCGTGTGTACCATGATATAATTGAACATCATCATCAGAAAGTGTACTCATTGGATATACATCTTCGATTTTCCCTTTCACTTTATTTTTCTGGCCTTGATTCCCATCAAATATTCTTGATCCATGTGATGTTGCATGGTTCTATCTTCTTTGTTTTGTGTGTCCACTTCAATTTTTCACGGACTCTAACTTTATTCCACAGGTACAAAAGTGTGAATTTTTTGATTGTTCTCCTACACGCGATGGCTTTCTACATTATACAAGTCGCATACCCACTCGCATATACATCTTTTAGTCTGCAATAAACTCCATGTAAAGAAACATTTTTTTTCCACTTCTTCTCTATGGATCTTTGCAGTTTTTGTTACTTCTCTTCCAATCCTGTGAACTATTTTTATTATAGTTTTTCATGACGTCCTTCGGTAGACTCTCCTTTTTGTTGTTTTCATAAATGGAATCGATGGAGTTATTCAACCACGCGTCAATCTAAGGTTAAAAAATATTACTATTAACCATGTGCGTGGTTTAATAGCACCATCGATCCCATCGATGGAAACAACAAAAAGGTGAGGTCTACTTGAAGGACGTCGCGACAGACAACAATAAAAATAGTTTTTCTGATTGGAAGAAGAGCAGAAAAACCGCAAAGATCTGGCGAAGAACTACAAAAAGTTTATTTTTCATGTAGTTTATTCCAGCTGAAAGATGCATATGCGAGTGGGCAATGGGACTTGTGCTCATGTAGAAAGCCCTCACAATGTACAGACATTAGAACGGCCAAAACTTCACACTTTTGTACTGGTAGGATACGGTTAAAATCCATCAAAAGTGGAGTGCATAAGAAGGCAAACAAAGAAGATGGAACCATACAAATTAGATGGATAAATAAACTCATCTGATGAGAACCAAATCTGAAAAGAAAAAAGGAAAAGGAAAAACGAAGATGACTATCCTATGGTACACTTACTGACTTTGATGTTGATTATAGCATGATACATACGCATTGTGAGCATCATCGCAAGAAAAGATGGCCGAGATGCAGCTCCGGCTTTCAGAATAGAAGATTGAGATTAGAATGACAAAAGAGAGGATTAAAAGGTCTATCACCTACAAGTAATTATGTCGCACACATCTCACATGTACGACTTCCAAATATTGGAACGCAAAGGGCACTAAAAATGTATTGACCAACTGTTTAGAAGGAAGCAACAATAGTGAATAATATGTACTTTATATTGTTTACAGATTTCATTTTTTTCTTATGTTTTCAAAGTATGTTATTACGTAGAGTTGTTATAGCTGGTTAAATAAATAATATTTTAATAGCAATTTACCACTCTAAAGAGAATGTGTAATATGAGACTTTTGTATTCAATAAGATGGCGTATGCAGTACTGGTGTGTCCGAGTAGGTCACGATGTTTGCAGGTTTCGTTACATATTTAAGATCATAATCATCTTTACAAATCAACTTGTTATACTCGGCATTACCAATTACAAGGTGGAATCAAGCAAGAAAAAAGTTGAAGTACATGCTCGATAGAAGACTATGGTTACCGAATCAATTACCGACACGACGGAAAGACGATATACATAAATAAAAATCGTGAGTCAGGCAATGAACTTTTCGTGAAAGACTACTTCTACCATAGACATACAACTATGTCGCAGATTTTGTTTGAGGAGGCATGTATTTAGGCATATCGCAGGATTCTCACCTTTGCAGAAGGGCATTGTTATCGTGTACGTGTATTTGGCATATGAATACTCGGTTGATTCAATAGATGACTGACTAAGTATTGGACAAAGCACGTTGATAAAATGTTTGAAGAAGTTCGTCAAAGGTGTGAACCATGTGTTTGGGCCAGAATACTTTCATCAACCTACACAATCAGACATTGATCGGTTGTTTCAGATTAATCAAACTCGGGGTTTTGGGACATGCTGGGAAGCCTTAACTTCATGCACTGGGAATGAAAAAATTGCCAAACTGGATGGAAGGGGAAATTCATACATGGAGATCAAGAAGTCTCCACAATAATGCTTAAACTTGTAGGATCTCAAGATTTATGGATATGTCATGCATTCTTTTTGGTATTGTGGATCAAATAATGACCTAAATGTGTTGAATAAATCCACTTTGTTCACCAAGGTCATGCGGTGAGACAGCAATCCGGTCCCGCAGCCACGGGCGACGAGCTCGAAGAGACCCTAGGCAGTGCCGATAGTCCGGGCGGCATGGAGACCTCGCCGTGTCCACCTCCATCACCATTGCTCCCACGTGGCCGAAGATGGTGGCGTAGATAAGAAGATCACGGCAGCGCGGGCTCCTCCGGTGAATGGAATCGGTGACACGGGGCCATGGCAAGAGCACCGCATGTGAAGTGGTGGCATCAGATGGAGCTGGCCACTAGTTCTCGATGGATTTGGGCAAGGCGAGAATGGCGACAACCGACAACAGATGGAGGTGCCGATCAAGGCTAGTCGCCCACAGAGCGGGCTTGAGAGGAGAAGTGAGGACTGTGTAGTTATTCATTAAGCGGTACATGTTACTCGGTGGGCGCTTAGCTTATAATTACTCACACCGTTTCGAAATATGAGATATTTTACAGCTTTTCCAGATTCACATGTATCTATACACATTTTAGCGTGTATGCTCACTCATTTTAGTCCGCATCTAGTTAACATGGGAAACACCTAAAACATCTTAGGACATCTTATATTTAGAAGCGGAGGGAGTATTTTATTCCGTTTAAGCGCCTATCTAAGCTTTGAGCGTTGTACATCGCCTGATATCCACCTCACAGAATCCATGCAAAAGCCACAACCGGGTTGTACTAAGTAAATACCCTAACGCACAGTGCAAAACAAAGATGTGATCGCGAGCGAACAATTAAAAAAATGGAGGAAGAACAGTGGAAGATACGGGAGCACATGGAAACCACAAGCACTGGAATCAGATCGCACAACTAAAGCGATGGTGCCAAAACTACGGCTATACTAATAGATCTCAAGTTCATGCGCATGCTCAGTTCAAGAAAATAATTGTGTAAATAATTGCAACCAGATGTTTCAAACAAATCGAAAGGGGAAAATTAGGGTTTTACCAGCCGTCTGTGATGTGATCTCAAATGGTTCAGGAAGAAGGCTTCGGGGCAGTTCCGGAAAATATAAAACCGGGAGGAGAGATCCATTGTGGATCAAACCGACTCAGAGGCATCCGACTGAATCCAGTCTCCGGGCCAGTCCGATCGGAGCTCAATCAAGCCACCGAGTGCCGCCTCCATCTTCACCATTGGGGGCAGCTTCGGCGCCATGACGGAACCGCGGCTCCTCGCAGCCGCCTTTGGTGGTGGACGGTGGTGGGATAAAACGAGGAGTACATCAACGGTGATCACCTCTTTCTTGGCTAAAGGCGATGGACAGAGCAGCCTACATCTACATGGCTGGCTACATAACATAAGCACACTTGGCCGGCTAGTGGCCAGTAGAGGCCATCGCGCGTCGCGTCAAAGTTCAAACTACGATCATCTACAACTTGCATAGACTCCGGACCATGCCACCTCTTTGATGTTGATGGTTTCAGAACCTGCAATGTCATTTCTTTTACTGAGATTTTTGATCGATGGTAGATATCTTATCTCGACGCGCTACCGTTTGACATATTTTCAAAATGGATACGAGTACAAATTACATATTGTCGAGTAGGAATACGAAGCGGATGTGACACGAATACGGATACACATCGGATGTTTTCTCAATTCGGAACAGATATGAATATATCGAAATAATAGACGTGTGTCTTAAATTAGTCAACTATAGAATATATAAAGATAAATTTACTGATATAATGCACAATAGTTACAACTTCAACCCAGAAAAATACATTTGATAACTTTATTATTTTTTCGGTTGGATAATTAGCATATCAGGGTAGAATTAATAAAATTGGCTACCATAATTTGATTCCGATACATATATCCATTTCAATATTCACATTTGCTTCAAAGTTCAATCCCAAATTTGTTTGTATTTCTAAAATAAATCTGGATATTTACCACATCCATTTTCATTTTCGTCCAGGGATTCGTATATTGCCACTTGAGTGGCATTCCTTATTTTAATTTTGGAGTTCTTTTAGGAAAAGTCACCTTGGGCACTTTATTCTCAAAAGTTTATTCTAATTCAGGTGAGTTTGGTACTGGTTTCCTTCCATGTGTCGGTCACCACCACCCGACTAAGCCAACAAGACCAAAAACCCTTTATAGATGTGACAATTTTGTGGTTTTGTACTCACCTACCACCTATGTTCACCAACCTGCGGAAAGTTGTTAATGCCACTCACCAGACTGGTGGCTGATCCACTACTATTGCTCGCCAGTGCAAGGTCCAGCTCCTGATCATCACCCATCAGACCCGTCACGACCAGAGATGAGAGACCAACACGGCCACCTACGAGCTACTCTTACCTTAAAACACTTGAGAAGACACAAGATTAAAAGAAGACTTAAGATTTAAAGAATCACAAGAGACCTCTATGTATCTGCAGTAACAATTATGTGTACAATATGTACCAGAGATATGAAATCGTCAAGCTCAGTAGCTCACCCTACCACTAACTAACAAAAGAAGATGCCCAAAAAAAATGGAGCACATTTACAGAAAGGTTGGAAGAAAAGGAATTTTCTAAGAACGTCAAATCGTGTGCCTGAGTGGCCGAGCTGATAAGGCTCCACATGATCTCGTGCTTCGATCGTACTCTACGCCGCATGGGTCATGGAATCACTTCTTCGATTCCATCTCCAGCTGCCTTCCGTTCACGCGACGTCGCCGGAGAAGTCTCGATCGCCTGGCCAGATCACCGGGTCAACTGAACTCGGCCTGCACCAGCAGCTAGATCACACGATCAGGCTCGACGCAGAATGCAATCCCACTTGGACGTTTTGCTTGGGGAACTTCTTCTGCTAGCTAGGTCTTAGTACACGATGACGACGACGAAGGCCAGGGTCAGGCGGCGCCGACGTGCTGGTGCGGGAACCTCGGCGTGGGCGCGAGCGTGTCCTGCACCTCCTGCATCTTGCTTAGCCGGTTCCGCATGGTGTCGTCGAAGAGCCTCGACCCCGGGTTCTCGGCGTAGCACACGTAGTAGCACCCCACGCACGCCTGCGGCAGCGCCATGCCGATCCGGGTCATCAGGTATCCGACGTAGAACGCCATGAGCGACACGGTGGCCGTGTAGCGCCTGTGTGTGGCGAAAGTCCAGGACCCCGCCAGCGCCACGCAGAGCGCGCCGCTGGTCACCCCGGTGAGGAAGCACACGGAGCTGGTGATGTCCGCGTCCGCCAGCTCCGGCATCCCCGGCTGGCCCTCGAACTGGAGCCACGTGCTCCGCGACGCCTGCACGAACCCCCTCCCGTACGCCGCGATGTGGACGAAGGCCCAGCTGTTGCCGTACTGGAACACCGCGTTCATAACGTTGAGGCAGCAGTGCGCGCAGGAGAACATGAACTCGTCCTCGCCCTCCAGGAGGTTCAGGCCACGGGCGAGGATGCGGAGCGCCTCGATGGTGGGCACGAAGAGGGAGCCCAGGCACGCGCTGCCGAGGTTGTACGAGAGCGCGCGCTGGAAGCTGAACTGCACGCTCGACTGCATGCCCCGCAGGTAGTAGAGCGCGATCACCCGGCTCGCCGTCAGGTTCGCCACGTTGCGCATCACCTCCGCCGTCCACGCCAGGCTCACCACCAGCGCCAGGATCGTCAGCCCCGGGAACCGGAAGTTGACAGCACCGATCACCCCCACACCACACCGAGATCCACACGAACCCGGCGGCGACCATCAGGTACGCCGGCCCGTTGAGGCCCCGGAACTTGTCCACGGGTTGCACCGCCTTCTCGAACACCCGTGCCGTGAACCCGACGCGCCTGGTCACCCAGCACGCGTACAGCCCGTGCCAATGGAGAACACCACCATGGCCACGCCGAGCCCCACGGTGGCCGGCATGGAGAAGACCATGAGCAGGGAGCCCACGGCCAGGGTCACGCCGAACGCCGACCAGAGGATGATGCGCACCATGGCGCGCGGCCACGCACGCACCGCCTTCTGCCACGCGAACGCCAGCACGATGCTGAGCGCCACCGCGCCCTCCACGGGGGGCAGCCACTGCCGGAGCAGGCTCTGCTCGCGCTGCGCATTGCGGGACCGCGGGTGCTGCACGATGTCCTTGACGGCCCTGTACACGAAGAACCCCACGGCGAGCAACACCGCCACCAGGTGGACGAGGAAGAGGCACAGCGAGATCTGGTTGGTGTACACGCGCGAGTTCAGCGACGCCAACGGCTGCAACACAGACAACACGAAATTATTAAACAACAAAATTAGTAGGAACTCGAGACCACTTGGACTAGTAGGTCGTTACCTTGGCACCTAGCTACCACTTTGAGCCTACCTTAGTTTAGTCTACTTGAGCTAACGGGTAATAATAGGTTAGGCGCCTATGGAATATTCGATATGTTTAATCAAGCCACCCCAAGATTGGATTCGATTCGATTTGTGGTACATTCTACTACTATGAGGGTTATTTTAAGAGGATTTGGCTCATAAGTTACCCGTGAGTAGTAGATTAGCTAAAGCGATACGTTAGGCAGCACTGATTTGATTAGCATATCGTCTCAAACACTACAACCTCCCCATTATTCATGCTGTTCTGTTCTAATCCCTGTAGGAGGAGGACAGGAGGATGAGCATTTGATGAGAATCCATATAGAAATGTTCCAATCGATCGGTGATGCATTATTTGGTTGGTGCTACAGTAGTGCTGTAATCTAAATGCCTCGACTTACACATATCATCGATGCTTTCTCAAATAAAATAGTGTTCTGCTTGTTTTATATAGAGATCAAGCGCAACTGTCCATATCAAACTAGCACTATTATACAACCCCAACTAAGACTAAGACATGTTTATGAACATGAGGTCAATGTTACAATGTAGCTCTTCCCAACATGATTCATCTCCACATGCACAACTTGTCATGTGAAAACTTGAAGCAGGTAATAAGTATGGGACTGTTGGGAAGCAGTACAGTACTCCAATGGAGTACCACAATGCTAACGCAAACCCAATAGTAGCAAGCGAAATTATTGTGGGAGTACATGCCTACCAACCAGTCTGCTGGGACTGGGAGGGACGACAGACAGTGGATCGCACTCCACACAAGCACACATGTCCTAAAAAGACCAGAGCCTATCTAACTATATTGGAGCCAAGATAATCTAACAGCAAAATCGATTTAAAATTCGGATGAACACGGAACGAGCGGCGAATTGGGGGCATTTTCTTAATCGGGCGCAAGTCGTACCGGTGGTGGGGTCCGCATGACGGGCTGGTAATTCGCCCCGGGCGGCGTCTGGTCCGTGCCGCCGGAGGCCACCGTCATGGGCGGCGGCGGCGCCTGCGTGGTGACCTGCAGCGGCGCCAGCGGCCGCTGCGCCTGCAGCCTCGCCACCGCCGGCGGCGGCTCGTCCACCACCACCTTCACCTCCCTCGCCTCCGGCGCCCTCCCTCTGCCCCGCTCCGCCTCCCCCTGCCGCGGCGCCTGCACACATCAAGCGAATACAGCAACGGATTCAGGACCGCTCCCCAAGAAACAACCGGCGGTTTATTCCAAATTGAACAAGAAGAAAGAAACAATCTTTTCTGGAGCGGGGAAAGAAACGTACGGCGTTATCAGCGGCGGCGCCCATGTCGCGCGCTATGTTGCGTCCTCCCGTGGCGCTCAATCCCGGTCGCGGCGTCGCTTCTCGTGCCGTAAGCGTGGTGGCAAAGCGGTCAGTGGTATGGAGAGGGAAGCTTTGGGGATGGAAGATTTGGTTGGAGTTGGGGACTGACGAGAGACGACGAGCGAAGGAGAGCGAAGGAGAGGGATGCCCAATCTGTGACCGTTGCTGTGGCCTTTTCGCTCGTGCGGCAGCCAGCCTACGTAGCTGCGTGGCTGCGCAAGCCGCAACTGCGTGGAAGGGCGTGGGTGGGGCCTGCGTGGCAGCGGCTGCGTGCACGCGTGGGTTATTTGAGTTCCCGTACGTTTATTGTGTTTTTTAATTCGATTCGACGATTTTGTTTTGTTTTGGTTGGTGGGCAGTTTTGTGTTCTTGTGTTTGGAGAAAAATGTTGATGTGACAATGGAATCTAGTGCTTCTCTGAACTACCGTCGATTTTTTTTCTTGTGCATATTATATGACTGTAAAAAAAATTACCATCCTTGTTAGTTGACCATGTGGTTCACGAGTAAGTGGGTTGCCATTTTTTTTCCAAAAGAAGAAAATGACATTGCAGGCCGTCGACAAGCAAAAACAGCTGCTATGTGCCATTTTTTGGAAATATACTTTATACTTGTAAGTTTGGACAAGTCTATCACTTGGGGCAAAATGGTTTCTACACTAGTTCCTTCACTATCATACACACGGACAATTCATGGAAAATGAAAATTTAGCAAGAATAAGAAAAGACGATATCTAGAGTTGAGTTTTGAACGAGAATTTTTCATCACGGTTCGGGTAAGGACATAGTTATGGTAAAATGGATTTTTTTTCGTGTTGTCCTTTATAACACTGATATCAGGTTATCTAGAGCCGTATCATCAAGAGCTAGGGTGGTTGTTAAGGTTTACCGACAATTTAGGTCCGAGTAATTTGAGTTTTAAAATTCGATAATAGAATATAACACCCGAGATTCAACCATTTTAATATAGTCAGGCAATTCAGGTGCCTGGAATTTCAATGATTTGAGCTTTGGGTTTTCCTGGTTTTGTTGAATTAATACAACTCAACTAACATTACATGGTTGAAAACCAATGAAAGGGAGCAACGCCACTAAAATTCTCTAATGTTGAAGCAAATCTAGAGGAGAATGACAAGGGGAGGTCTACCCGAGAGCCAACGGCGACCAGCAGGATATGAGGGAGCGAAGGTGAACCTTGGGTAGATATGATCGAATACTACTCGAACAGTATCCTATATCATATTCTCTTTCAAAATCGGAAGCAGATTATATCGGATTCAGACATGGTACATCAACGGACCAGACTCGTATGAAATCAGGCAAATACCACATGCATATTGGTGAAATATATTATCAACAAATACATGCTTTAAAGGCATGAATGTTATCCGACAGTAAAACCTCTCTTATATGCTAACACTTGTGGACAATCTTGGTGGCTGGCCTTCTTGGTGTCTTTCACGTTTGCATTGTAATTTATTTTAGCTCAATGTTCCTATAATTAACTAAAAACTCTGTTTTATGTGATTAACACATTGATACTATTTGCATGTCGTTGACATATGAATGAAGAAGAGATGAGATATGCCGAAGAAATCCATGTTGAGATCTCTTGATGTTGAAGGGTGTCATGACTATTTGCATGCGATAAGCTATATTTAAAATATTTTTGGATTTGTAGGTGGAGCGGATCGTGGACAGATACAGATTCAAATACATGATTAAGCCTTTAAAAATAAATGGTATGGCAACATACCGGACTCCTTTGAAAACAGGCATGTACGAAGTGCATATACAAGAAATATATCATCGAAAAAACACGTGATTTGAAGGCATGAATGCTATACAACACTAGACAAGTATGCGTTATTCGGAGCTTAAGCGGAAACACATGCTTATCCGATGAAGAAAAATGTGGATTTTGTGTGTGAAGTGTTTCTTTGGAGTTGAGTCTATTATTTCCGTTTAAGCTCTGAAATGAAACGCTCACTTCTGTGTTGGGCACACATTGTGCATGTGGAAGATTTTCAGAAGTTTTATCGTCTTCCAGTTATTTCACAAATAATTTGCCTGCGTGTATTGTCCATGTGGACCGGCCTTGCTACTTTTGAAGACCACGTTTCATGTGATGGTCCTCCCACGTTGTCATAAATTTAGCTTTGAAAACACTTTTGTATTTACCATGGATGCCTTTATTTTTCCTTGCGAGGACACCAAAGACAATTTCATGATTGTAGTATCAGTAACTTGGGATGTCCTCTTGAAAAGGAACTGTGATGTGACCACACAAGATTCACCAGAAATATGAGACAATCACGACCATATAATCCGGGTGAGTGAAAGAGTGCTGCACACAGCTGCATCGCGATCATCGATCAGCCATGTTGTCTTCTATCCCACTTTGTTTCGCTGGTAGCAAAAAAAGTTGAAGGACCAGAAGCCTAGGGTTTACATAGCAGCATCTTTTGCCTGCATCACATATCACCTCGACGTACATGGATCGAAAAGTTTACTATGTACAATGAACACGCAGAGATAGTACGAAATCATTTGCATCTCCCAAGGTCTAGTGATCACGCTTATTTATTTAAAAAATAAAAAATTAAACTTTTAGGTCTCGAAAAATTCTGAAGAAAAGTCAGACAATTATATATACATGTCTAGTGTGTTCGACCAAATTTGCATCGTAATATTTAAAAAATGTGGCTTGCACAACAAGACAAATGGTGGAAGAAAAACAATTGTTTTGCTTTTTGGAGCCACGATTTTGTGATTTTTGTTAAGCCTACAATACATGTGATTTTTATTTAGATTTTTTAAACATTAAAATAATATTTTCGATTTTTTAAAATACCGGGAGCACTGGATCTTGGGAGTCAAAACACCTCACTCAAGATAGTAGTAGTAATGCGTGCGAAAAATCATGTTGGCTCCCAATGTCCTGCAATAACTTTATTTAAAAATCAAAAACCATATTAAAAGTTGTAAGAGTTTGAAAAACAAAATCTGGATGTAGTCAATAATATATCATACAATCATGAATATCGCAACGTTAATTCTTTAAATTCTGGTCAGCACAAAAATGATAAAATCTTATAATTTTTGGTTAAAAATGCTCTCTTCACTATACTCAAATACATACTTTTTTAATATTTTGCATAGTTCGGAATGTAAACTATTTCAAATTGGCATTTTGCAGGATTGTACTATACATCATTGTGTACATCTAGATTTTTTCATAATAATTTTTTAAAACTTATAAACTTGGCTTTAAACTTTTTAAAAGTAAAGGACCGCTGGATCTTGGGTGTCAGAAATCCCCTACTCTAGTGTGTAGTGTATGTATAGTTTGTTGATACATACTTTATTTTAATTTTTGTTTGCAAATATGCTCTCTTGCCTATACTCAAATACATACTTTATTTTTATTTTTGTGTAGCTCAAAATATAAACTATTTAAAACGGACATTTTTGCTAGTCTGTAGTGCACATCATTGTGTACATCTTGAAATTTTTGTAATAATTTTTAACATTTTATATTCATGGTTTTAAACCTTTTTAAAATAAAGGATCACTGGATATTGGCAGCCAAAAATACCCTACTCTAACGTGTGTAGCCTACTCTAGTGTGTGTAGCGTATATACAGTGGGTAGTTCGTTGATACTCCATGTAACACTATTCTCGAGAGGAGATTTAGTGCTCAAGTTCCAGTGATCCGCTCCTTTAATAGAAAATTCAAAATACTATTTTTAAGTTTCACAAAAATAAAAAACCAATTCCGGATGTCGCCAATGATGTATTATACAAACGTGCAAAATTGCAACTTCAAATACTTTATATTATGCGCTACATAATAATGAAAAAAATGTGGATCTGAATATGCATATTTTCAAATATCTAAATTTATCATATTACCTTCGGATTATTTTCGCATTATTTTGAAAGTTGTAATATTTTTAATTAAGTTCACTAATGCTCGGGAGCATAATACACTTTGCGACTGTTCTTGTTCTTTCTACTAGGAGATAGCGTCATGTAATTGTTGCTATGTTCAAAGGTCAAAACACGTGCAACACGTTCAACCGCATAAAAAATAAATCAGGGCGTTGGGAGTTGGTGCGAGACATTGCTGCAGAGCTCCAGTCCCCAGAAGATCCGGCCCTAGTAATTATTCGAGACCACGATCATGCATGTCAAGTTTTGCTTTGACCCTGATTTGCCGAACAGATAATGCCGATCTGATGGGATAATCTTCACCTCACCGGGAATGTGGCGCGATCGAGCTCATCGTCTCACCACCGTCGGACACACACGTGAAGTGGCCGGTGAGCTCCGCGACGGCGACTCGTGGTGGCGATGGTTTCGTCTGCGTCCGCCGTGTGTCCTGCTCTGCGTCTGATGGCGACGGCGGCGACGGCGATATCCCAAGAGAGGCGACGGCGACGGCTTGCGCTGCTGTCCTGCTTGCCGTGCTCTCCTGTATACGTCGTTTTCTCTGGGGACCGAATCGAGGCCGTACGATTCGGTCACAGGTTTTGTGTAATTCGCTTTGTCTTGAATCAAACCGTGGTTAGCGGTTACATTACATGTAATTCGAGTTTTTTTTACTGTGAAAAGCAACCTTTATTACTCAACAATGGTTAAGTATGATACAGGCTTTTCCAGTAGGAAAGGCGGAGGATCATCTACCCATCTATTACAAGAATTGCTTGCTTTCTTTGCTAGTTCATCCGCCACTCCATTCAAATCTCTAGGACAGTAAACGAAGGTTGCTTTCACGAATTCTGCTGCTAGTTGTGCACAATAGTTTAAAACCGCCGCTGCTGGACTCATGGAGAAACCTCCCTGGTACATTGCTTCGATCACTGCTTGATTGTCAGAGTCGATAATTAGCCGATTGCAGCCCATATGCTGCGCAAATAAGCGACCAGGTTGGAGAGCCAACGCCTCCGCCATCTCGACGTCAGATACCTACACAACAGCATCTGATTGGTTGCACCGATGAAGATGCCTCTATCATCACGTAGAATAGCTCCGATCCGGTTGCCCCCGATCTTGTAGCCTCCCTGAATGAGGCATCTACATTGAGCTTGACCATACCACGCCCGCGGTGGTTTCTCCCATACTGTCTTCTTCGGATTTCCCTTCTTCGCCGACGATGCAATGGAAAAGTTGGAAGCCAATACGGTGATCGCCATTGCTGATCTTTGCGGCGTTTTCATCTTGCCATTTTTCAAGAATTGTCTCCTTTCCCACCAAATATACCATGCAGCTACCACGATCATAACCTGCAGGGGGCGTGGCCTAACACCAGAGATTTTTGTTGATTCATACAGATTAAGTGTTCAAGGGAAACATGTCCTGCCCTGTCAACCAGCAAGTGTCCTCTATAAAGTTATGAAAACCCAGGGCTTTCCACACTACCGCTGCTCTATCACATGAAAATAAAGCATGGCGTATATCTTCGGCACCTTTAGAGCAGATCGACTTGGCACTGGCGACAAACTTTGATGTGTCGGTTAGCCAAAATTGCCCTACACGGCATTGTTCCATGTAGTGCCTTCCATGCAAAAATCTTAATGTTAGCAGGAACTTTTATTACCCATAATTTTTGCCACACCGGGTTTATCTCTGCCGATCCAATGCCTGAAGTGACATACTAACATGGTATGTAGACCTAACCGAGAAAACCCCGGTTTTTGTATAATGCCATGCCACAAAGTCTCCCATTGATTTTGAGACTGGTATTTGCATAATCCTATCATTATCGATCCTCTAGAAATTCTCAGGAACCAACTCCTCATCCCACTGTCCCGTGGTCGGGTCTATCAAATCATTGACATGAGTAAATAACAATTGACCACGACCTGTTACAACTCCTCTCGAATTACTGGTTGGTATCCAGGATCAGTGGATCATCCCTAATTTTTACCTTAGTGCCATCTCTTATTCGCCAAATACATCCTTTACGTAGGCATTGGAGTTTAGTGCATGAGACGTGGAGTGACTGACTCGTCGCCATTAATTAAAGCCTGATGGTGACATTCATTAGTTGCTTCGTGTACGAAAAGTTCGCTTCAGTCGTGCACGGTTTAGCAATTAGCAGCAGGATCAGGATGTGCCATGGTCCTTTTCTGATAAGGTCAATATAAAGATTCCTAGCTTGCAACTCTGTAAGCTTCTTAGGAACCTGCCTGTGATATAATGGTTAGTAGGGTGGTTATACTCCTAACCCATCAGAGTTTAAACCCCAATTTTGACGCTGATTTTTCTCATTTAGGTGAAATATTCTTCAGTGGAAGATGACCTTTCAGTCGACAACGAGGTGCCCGTGGTGACTTCGTCAATCTCAAGACCTGATCCGCCGGCTCGGTCTCTCGGAGTTGCTCATAGGGGTAGGGTGTGTGCACGCGCGTTCATAAGGGTGAGTGTATTCACGTGTATGTGAGCGTCTGCGTTGTAGTGTGTTTCGGAAAAAAAAAACTCTGCAAGCTTCTTCCTTTTTTTGGGAGTGTCTAATGAACAGTCAGCTGTTTTTCAATTCGGAAACAGACATATTTTTAGACCAATAACAAATTGACAACTGTTACAGTCAAAACAAAGAAAATCTGCCTGTTTGAGTCCCGCCTAAACAGACACATTTCTTTCCCGTCCATCTCATTTCTGAGTTGTAGTTTCAGAAAATCTATTTGTTTGAGTCCCGCCTAAACAGACACGTTACTTTTCAGCCCCATCATACATTGCCAAAGCCCAATAAAAGCGAACACAACTCAGCAACGACACCACAGCCGAGAGGAGCAGCTCACAGACGACATCACAGCCCAGAGGAGCAGCTCCAGCGAACTGATCTTCTCTTCCAGAACACTTAAGCCCAAAACAAATCCAAATAAAACTCTACGCATACACACAAACCCCAAATGGATACTGCCAATCAACAAAAACACAAAGGAACTAAGCCCCCTAACATAGAGCAAAATGCACACCGTCTTACAAAAGCTTACAGACGATCAAAACATGGGTTCATTTTCCACCTTCCTTGTGTAAAACTGAACTAACTTACCAGACACAACTCAGAAACCTAGTATTCACCATATAAGCTTTGAACATACTGACCAGATATTAACACGCCACAGCCGTTGCTCCACCCACCTTCCTCCACCCTCGCTGAATAACATGTTGTTCTTTGAAGAAACGAGATAATAAACCCCATGTGATTATGTAATAAAACCTACAGTTGGAAACAAAGAAATCGCTCAGCGACATACTGAAAGTAATGCGAAGCGAAAGAGGACAAGTGTGAACTAAACTAAACTGAAGGGCTGAATAAAGACGGAGATAAACTGAACTGAAGAAACACTATTGTGATGTTACAGACCTACCTGTAAAACTAGCTATTCTTCAAGCCACGACTGGGTTAGTGGACAATGCCATGACAAATTCCCTCATCCATCACTCTACTAAGCCACCATGATCTCTCCCACAACATGATCACAGCGACATCCTATTCTACCAGAAAAAACACAATGACCAAGCCATGAACATATCTCACGCTGCTTGGCAAATTTTTCCAAACTGAAAAAATGACCCTGCAAACTGAAAAAAGCTACTTCTTACGTTCCTAAATCTACTCGTAAATCTTATTCTAAGCCAACTTGACTTGGGGCGACTAATCAAAAAGGGACTATATTATCCACTAAACACTTAAATAAAATTACTACTTGGGACTGAAGACTGAAGAAATCAAAAGAGACGGACTGAGAAAGTGAGACTGAGAACTGAGGACTAAGATACTAACATACTGACAAAAAAACTAATAGATACACTACTGAAATATCAATACTGATGACAAAAGAAGATACTGAGCAAATAAGATTGAGACGGAAGAAACTGGGCAGAATGAGAGCTGAAGAAAAGTCTGAAAAGGCAGACTGAGAAAAAAGACTTAAAATATGAGATAAACTGAAAAATAAAGACTGAGAAAATATTTGAAAATAAACTGAAGTATTGAAATACTCAAGATACTTAGCCAAGTGAAAATGGAAATTATGAGTGACTAAAGGAATGAATGACTGAAAGGAATACTCAAGAAAATTATGATGTACTGAAGGACTGAAGATGCAAATTATGAAAACCTGAAGTAATGAAATACTCAAGAAAATGAATAGATGAAGTAACTAAAATCTCAATGAAAATGCAAAGTATGAGTGACTAAAGTAATGAAAGACTCAAGATACTTAGGCAGGTGAAATTGGAAATTATGAGATACCGAAGGAATGAGTGACCGAAGGAATTAATGAATCAGATGTTAGATCCATAATAAACTCTATTCGGTAGAACAACGTGTAGATCATGTGTGTGTGTGTGTAAACAGTGAGAAATAGAGAGGATTGGAGAGATACCTTGGCTCTGTCCAGAGGAGCTCGAGGAGTCGGCCATGGTGGTCGACGGTGGTGGCTGCGGAGCAGCAGCGGCGCAGCGGTGCTTCCCGTGAGCACTGCGCTAACCCTAATCGGTAGGGGATGTCGGTGGGGTGACTGGCAGCACGGTCAACCTCGTACTGTGTGCCTTGACCCCCACCTCTATATATAGCGCAGGTCATAGGGGCCCACTGCTCCATAACAGGAAACAGACGCCCCCGATTAGGGCGCAATCAAGAGGATTGATTTAGCCGTTGGGCTAATCAATACGGGATCAATCTCATTACAAACGAGATCAACCTAACATTCTCCCCCTTGATCTCAACTTTTACTTTTAACTTTTACTTTTACTTTACTCGTTTCATCACCGATTAGTACATAGAGCATGTTTCATCGTCACAGCTCATTGCCGATAGAATCAGACAGCCACCATATACTTTTCAGTTTTGAAACAATAAACTGTTACTTTTGGGCCTCTATGATCCAGGAATAGGCTTTCCATTAATCCCATGCCGGCTATGTGTTTCTGGAACACATCGGGTGGTAAGCCTTTCGTTAGCGGATCCGCAAGCATTTCCTTTGTCCTTATATGCTCGAGACTTATAGTTTGATCCTGGATCTTATCTTTCACAACATAATACTTTATATCTATTGCCTTTGTAGCATTACTCGACTTGTTGTTGTGAGCATAGAATACTGCGGGCTGGTTGTCACAGTACATCTTTAGTGGTTTGTCAATACAATCTACCACTTTCAAGTCGGGTATAAATTTCTTTAACCATATCGCCTGTCCCGTGGCCTCATAACATGCTATAAATCTGCATACATCGTGGATGCAGCAACTAATGACTGTTTGGAGCTTTTCCACGAAATAGCCCCTCCTGCGAGAGTGAACACGTACCCTGACGTGGACTTCCTATCATCTTTGTCTCCCGCAAAATCTGCGTCTGAATACCCTCTTAGTCTAGGGAATCAGATCTTCTATATGTTAGCATGAGGTCTTTTGCGCCTTGCACATAACGCAATGCTTTCTTTACCATGTTCCAGTGTTCATGGCCTGGATTTTCTTGATATCTACCGAGTACCCCGGTGATAAAAGCTAAGTCAGGGCGAGTGCACACTTGTGCATACTGTAAGCTTCCAACAGCCGAAGCATATGGTACTGCTTTCATTCGATCGATCTCATATTGACTTTTGGGACATTGAAATTTCCCAAAACTATCGCCCTTGACTATCGGAGCAGGTGATGCGCTACTTTTATGCATATTATATTTCTTTAGAACCTTTTCTAAATATGCCTTTTGTGATAGTCCTAGCACTCCATTCTTTCTATCCCGGTGAATTTCTATGCCCAAAACATATGAAGCTTCACCAAGATCTTTCATATCAAAATTTGAGGACAAGAATTTCTTTGTTTCTAGCAGTAGACTGACATCATTGCTTGCAAGCAAGATATCATCCACATACAGAATTAGGAAAATATATTTCCCACTTTTAAACTTTGCATAAATGCAGTTGTCCTCAACATTCTCTTTAAAACCAAAACTTTTAATTGTATTATTGAACTTTAAATACCACTGTCTAGAGGCTTGCTTTAACCCATAAATGGATTTCTTTAGGCGGCATCCCATATGTTCCTTCCCCTCCATGAAAAAACCCGTGGGTTGTTTCATGTAAACATTTTCTTCTAAATCTCCATTTAGAAATGCCGTCTTTACATCCATTTGATGCAACTCTAAATCAAAATGCGCAACTAGTGCCATGATGATTCTGAAGAATCCTTACATGAGACCGGAGAAAATGTCTCATTGTAATCTACCCCTTCTCTTTGCGTAAAGCCTTTTGCCACAAGTCGCGCTTTATACTTTTCTACGTTCCATTGGAGTCATACTTTGTTTTGTAGACCCATTTGCAGCCTACTGTTTTGGCTCCTTTAGGAATTTCCTCTAAGTCCCAAACATTGTTAGAACTCATCGATTTCATCTCGTCTTCCATGGCTTCCAGCCACTTCGAAGAGTGAACGCTTCTCATGGCTTCTTCATATGAAGTGGGATCTTCTTCCATATGAACTGTTTCTGTATTATAAACTCTATAATCACTAGAAATAGCTGATTTCCTAGCTCTTTTAGACCTTCTGAGAGTCTCATTCTCTGGCACATCATGTGTCTCAACGTGCGACTCTTCTTCTAAATGTGGCTGTCGTCGCTCCCTTTCATGCTCAACAACGGGTTGAGTCGGCTCCTGACGGACAGGTTCCGAATCTTGCCTCGTTGTGGTCACGGGTGGAGTTACAACAGGTGCTTGCACCACAACCTCTGGGATTATCGGTGCAGGTACAACAGGTAGGGCGAAAAATGGCTCATGGATCATCGGAAAAGGTGCACACACCCTCTTCTCCTCAAGATCAATTTTCCGGCCTACCATGCTCCCCCTCATCATTTCGTCCTCCAAGAAGACCGCGTGTCTCGTTTCTACAAACTTTGTGTATCTGTCTGCACAGTAGAAACGATAACCTTTTGATCTATCAGGATAGCCAATGAAATGGCAAGTTACTGTTTTGGGGTCTAACTTTGCAATGTGGGATTAAAAACTTTTGCCTCAGCTGGGCTCCCCCAGACTTTCAAGTGGCGTAGAGAAGGAACTTTCCCTGTCCACAACTCGTACGGTGTTTTGGGCACCGACTTACTTGGTACTCTGTTGAGAATGTGAATGGCGGTTTTTAACGCCTCCATCCATAATCCCAATGGCAGTGTGGAATAACTCATCATACTGCGCACCATATCCATAAGAGTACGGTTACGCCTTTCAGCTACTCCATTTTGCTGTGGTTCGCCCGGCATAGAATACTGGGCGACTATTCCATTTTCCTGTAAAAACCTTGCAAAAGGTCCAGGTACTTGACCATATGGAGTGTGCCGACCGTAGTACTCCCCCCCACGGTCGGACCTGACTATTTTAATTCTTTTATCATGTTGATTTTCAACTTCAGCTTTGAATATTTTAAATTTATCCAATGCTTCAGATCTTTCTTTAATTGGATAAATATAACCATATCGGGAGTAATCATCTGTGAACGTTATGAACGAGTCATAACCATCCACACTTTTCACCGGAAATGGTCCACATATATCAGTGTGAATAATTTCTAGTGTCGCTGCTTCGGTTTGCACCCTTTTTAATTTGTTTTACGTATTTTCCTTTTATGCAATCTATGCATTGTTCGATATCTGAGAACTCTAACGGAGGAAGAATTCATTTTTAACGAGGCTTTCTATTCTTCCCCTCGAAATATGGCCTAATCGACAGTGCCATAACTTCGAAGAGTCATGAGTTCGCTTTCTTTTCTTTTGTTCTTTGTCGACAAGGGAATTTGTTCATTCACATTACTCACAGAATGCACTTTTTCACGCAAGGATAACAAATAAAGCTTATCATGAAGTAAAGCAATACCCACACAAGCATCTTTAAACCATATGGCACACTTGCCATGACCGAAATAACATTCATAACTGTCTTTATCCAAACACGATACACTTATTAAGTTTCTGTGAATCGAAGGAACAAATAAAACATCTCTAAGCATAATATTGAAACCATCAGCTAGCTCCAAGGAGATGTCGCCAACAGCTTCAACTTCTGCTTGAACTCCATTTGCGACTTCAATGTGTCTTTCGCTTCTTTGCAAAGTCCTTGTCGAATGGAATCCCTGTAAAGAATTTGCAACATGAACAGTTGCACCTGAGTCAATCCACCAAGTAGATTTTGAAAACTGTGTATACAGGGATTCATTTACAAAAGAAACTGTGTCTTACCTCTCTTGGCCATTATCATCTTGAGCCAATCTGGGCAATCTTGCTTGAAATGCCCTTTCTTCTTGCAGTGGTGGCAGGTGTCTTTGTCCACTTGCTGAAACTGCTGGGGACCTTTGCCATGTGGCTTATACTGGTGAGGACCTTTGCCATATGGCTTAGAAGGGGAACCGTTGTAGTTCCTGTTCTTGTTGTCCTTCACAAAGTTCAAGGAGCCCCCATTCTGGGACTTCAGCCTTTCCTCTTCTTGCGACAGCATGGCAATGGTCTTTTCAATGTCCCATTTTTCAGGCGACACATTGTAGTTGATGATGAAATTTTCAAATTGTGGTGGCAGTGAAGCCATCACCAAGTGAACTATGAGTGCAGGCTTGAGCTCCAGATCAGCCTCCATGGACTTAAGCTTAGCAGCCATGTTGCTCATTCTGAGAATGTGCTCCCTTATTCCATGTGAACCTCCATGATACTTTTCTGTCACCAGCTGTTGAGCAGCTGGGTAGCATATGTCTTTGAAGAACCAGTAAACTGGCTCTTTATCTTTTGGAGATACTCTCCCACAGAGGTACACTCTTCAATTGAGCCCACAATAGCGTTCTCAACTGTGTTCTTTATGAATGCCATGCACTTTTTGTTGGCGTTCACCCACTTTTGGTTCTCTAGGGTGTAACCCATCTCTACTGGACCATAGTCCAGCTGCTTTTTCTGCCAAGCAGAATCATCATCATCTGTTGCTCTCACTGGCTCTGCTGGCTTGACTGGCTGTGGAGTACTCACAACCCAGTCGACCTCAGCGCAGACAAAAGCCAGCTCGACTTTCTTCCACCACTCAGCGTAGTTGTCACCCCTGAGCGTCGGAACGTCCTTGAGGCAACTCATCAGGTGAAAACTTCCTGAAACCACAAGGATATAAGATAACAAAAACAATTGCATGTAATAATCCAACGTTGGTATAAATTAAAACATACAACCGTTTGTGCAATTAAAACTATATTACCGTTGGGCAATAAAAGAAATAAATGCACCTTTAAACAGATAAACATATGATCATGCTATTAACAACGTTGGTCATTTAACAACAAAATCATAATCATCATTAAATCACTTTATCATGCTTTCAATTCTCACTTTAAATCATAATAATGCTATTAATAACGTTGGTCAAATAATAGCAGAATCATAATCAGCATTAATATCATTTTAATCATGCTTTTAATTTTCACTTTATTGCTTTTATGCAATTTCTTTTACTATTTGCAGCGGAAAACAATATGAATAAAATTCACAAAACTTTATACTTTTCAGAAAACATTTCTGTGTACTTTTGTATTTCCTAAACAAATTTTCGTTGGAATAATTTGAATAGGAAAAACTATGCCAAATCAGCACAAAATTGGGCAGAAAATTGCCAAAACTGTGCTAAAAAAACCGTTTAACTGCAGCCTGCGGCTATCTGTCGCGCGCGGCGACGCCTAACAGCGGCCCGCGGCCCGCGCGCTTCCAAGGCAGGCTACTTTCGGCCCAAAAGCCCATCTCGCAGCTAGGGTTTCCAGCGGAGCAATCGTGGCCGTCCATCCGATCTGACGGTCCAGGTGCACTTGCGCTGGGTCAACCCAGCAACGCCTCCTCCCGAGCCGCAAAACGCGATCTTTCCTTTTTCTCTCTCGAGCTCTCGCTCGCTCTCGAAAAAACCCGCGCCGCCGGCGGCGGAAAACTCGCGGCGACCGCCGGCCGGCGGCCGCGGCGACCACGCCGAGCGCCGTTGCGCCTCTCGCGCCTCGCGCGAGGATGGCCGCGTACCGTGCACGTTGCTGCGCGTGTGAGCCGTGCGCTCCGCGCGCGCGCGCCGTGGGCGCCTCGACGGCGGCTGGCCAGAGATTGCGTCGGAGACGGCTGCGTCGCGTTGCGGCCGCAACCGCGCCGTGCTCCCCGCCTCCCTTCTTCCTTTTCCCCTTTCTTCTCCACCGAAAAAATAAAGAGCCCGAAGGCAATTCTCGGCCGGAGAACGACGATATGGCGCCGCCCTGGCCCTCTTGCCGGCGCTGTGTGCACTCGCGGGTGTGCGCACCGCCGTCAAGCGGCTCAGAGGCTGCGCCCTTTGCCGGAGGGAGAGTTCCGGTGAGTTCTTTTTCCCTTCCCTTTTTTCTATTAGGGTTAGGTTGCTTTCTGTTTCTTTGCCCCCTGGAGGAGGTGTTGTTCTTCGTTCGGATGCCCCATCTGGTGCGCATCGAATCGAGAGGAACGGGCGCGGCCGGAAAAACCGACGACATACTTTGCCGGTGGGACACCGGTGGATCTTTTCTTTTTTCTTTTGCATTGCTACCGACAACAAATAGGATCTAAGTGCTCTGATACCATTGTTAGATCCATAATAAACTCTATTCGGTAGAACAACGTGTAGATCATGTGTGTGTGTGTGTAAACAGTGAGAAATAGAGAGGATTGGAGAGATACCTTGGCTCTGTCCAGAGGAGCTCGAGGAGTCGGCCATGGTGGTCGACGGTGGTGGCTGCGGAGCAGCGGCGGCGCAGCGGTGCTTCCCGTGAGCACTGCGCTAACCCTAATCGGTAGGGGATGTCGGTGGGGTGGCTGGCAGCACGGTCAACCTCGTACTGTGTGCCTTGACCCCTCACCTCTATATATAGCGCAGGTCACAGGGGCCCACTGCTCCATAACAGGAAACAGACGCCCCCGATTAGGGCGCAATCAAGAGGATTGATTTAGCCGTTGGGCTAATCAATACGGGATCAATCTCATTAAAAACGAGATCAACCTAACATCAGAAACTCAAGTAAGACTAAGAAAATGAGAAGCTGAAGATTCTTAGTGAAATAAAATTAATCAAAACTGAGAAAATACGACTAACAAAAGTAATGAGATAATCAAGTGATAAAAAACTGAACAAAATATAAAGAGTGACTTAGTTAAATGATAAACTAAGTAAATGAAGAAAAAATGAGAGTATTAACAAATGCGCTAAAGTAATGAAATAATGATAGACTACGGAAATGAAAAACTGAGATAAACTATATTCAAAGCTACCAATGTATGACATTTCGTTACCAGGTTCATAATCTGGTACACGAAAAAGTACTGAATTAAGTACTGACCAGTTATCACCAAACCTCCTCAAGGTTTGATGACTGCAAAAAAAATGAGAAAAACGTAATCAGTGTGTTGAACCAAAAAGCATTTCAAATGCAGCTGACCTGGATCAATGGAAGTATCATCCCGCAGTGGCCGGGCTACCAAAAAAGCAGTATGTGTGACGCAAAACTACTCATGGACTAGAGATTTTTTTTAATTACAAACAGAGGACTACGGCTATATACCATCTAACCCAACAAAAGTTCATACACTGAAGGCAACAAAAATTCATACACAATCAGCCTAACCTCAAGTTCATCTAGAGCAAAACGCAACATCGCCCTGACTGAAACCCTAGAGCCTAAGGATATGCTAAACGCAACAACAAAAAAGGCCAAGACTGCCGTGACTGACAACTACGCACGCCAAGGATACAACAACATGAACACGGGAGACTCCCTACGACAAATTCATGCGACTACCATGGACATGCAAGAGCTAACGCGAACGACCTAATGATACAGAAACCGACGACCTCAATACGGCAAAATCAGTAAAGGAAAATTGCCTTTGTCAGGGTTCAAAACTTTGACAGTGTTAGAAAGATTCAGAACAGCATTCCCCACAAACCATGTAATTGCCTGTGAGCTGGTTCAAATCAATAGTATACCTACAACAGAGGATTACCAAATATTCAAATTCAAGTAATATACCTACAACATCATCGTAATATACCTACAACATCATCGAAACTGAAACCCAACCTAAAAACAAGCTCGACACAAACAAAATCATGATCGAGACTATCGTGACTGACGACGAACTCACGAACTACGAACACCAAGGACAGAACAACGTCGAGACGGGATGAACAACAACCACATATCATGAAATTGCCATCGTAGAAGGACTTCCTCACCTTGGAGACGGACTTCCCGCGACTATCAACGACATAGCACGAGCTAACGCGACCGGCGCAAATCGACCTCACATCTAGCGACAGAGCAGCCCGATGTGACGAAAATAAGAGAGCAAAATCGAATCAAAGGAAAGTGGATAGAGGGGGCCGATAAGAAGTACCCATCTTGACGGGCGAACAACCCTTTCCCGTTCGCGATTAGCCGGTCTCTTCGACAGCTGACAGGGATGGCGCGAGCAGCGCCTGTCTCCACCGAAGCTGCGCCCCCACCGGCGTCTAGATCCGCGGAAGCCTCTTTCCCTGCCGGCTGTATCCCAGGCTCGCGACAGTCCGCCCCAACCGGTGCCGGCGCAGCTGCCTGTGGCGACACCGCCATAGCTTCCGCCTCTCTACCTCTCTCACTCGACACACGGAGGGGAACGGGGCGAAATGACAAGAGGAGTCAGCAAGGAAAAAAGAAAAAGAAATGAGGGTAGACACAGAGAGAGATGCGTGACAGGAAGATCGGACGGTGGAAACAAAAGTGATTGTTTCTGAATTTGTAAACAGCTAGGAAAAGTTTTTTTTTGTCCAGGGAAAGCCGAAAGTTTTTTGTTTTTGTCCTTTTTTCTGGAGGAAAAGCTGAAAAGTTGATCTCCCAACGTTAGCTTTTTTTCAGACAAAGCTGACAAGTTATAGCTGTATAAAAGCCCACGCAAGAGCAGCCCAGTGACGTTGAAAGCTTGGGCCTAAATGCTATAGGCTTGTGTCCTCACAGAAAGATTTAGATGGGCCGGGCTCTCTAAACGGCTATTTAAAACATTTTTTATTATTCCTGCCTGTATAGGTTTCGTCTTCTACATCTTTTCCATTTCGCCATTGCATGCCGGGAGGGACTAGCTTTAGCAGCAGATTTACATGTACAACGTCTGAAAATTGCCTCGGACTGCTTGGAGGTTATCAATTATATCCAAAATTTGAGCAGGTGCAGCTACTACTCCATCCTATGTGAAATCTGTCAGCGAAAGGCTCTTTTTGAAGATGTCAGCTTCAACCATGAGAAGAGAAGTTTCAACGTCCATGCTCATAACCTAGCCATGCTGTCTTTACATCATGGTCGCCAAGTGTGGTGATAGACTCCCCTGATACCTCCATTGTACCAATACTTACTGAGTAATAAAAGGTGTCAGTTCCCCTAAAAAAAATCAATTGTGGAGGAACATTAACATGCAAAAGGTGAAGTTGTTAACTTTTTGTTTCATCTGGATCTTTGTCGTAGCACGCAAACTTACAGAACAGTAATGCTATTGGCGATTATATAAAAAAGATGGGATTGATTTTTTTCCTCTCTCCAAACATTTACAAGAATAATTGTATTTCAAATGTTCTAATTAAATCTTACTCGTCGTGGTCCTATATTTTTCATTCATCCGTGTGTTTAAGAAAGGAATTCATTGCTATTTTTCTCCCGAAATAGGCTTTCACCCCACTATATTAATATAGCAACCACACGATACAAGTTTGAGACCACTGATGGGGCTAACAGCACGACCAAGCCTAAAAGAAAAGAGAGAGAACAAAAAAGAGAAAACATTATGCTTGACTTTCATGGATTGGCTACTCCAAAGAAGAAAGAAAGGGATAATTTCATGCATTCCTTAGGAAAAAGATATGTGTAATACGGACATTTCACTTGAGCGAGCACAAATGTGTTTGGGCTACAGGTAGCTCTGTATTTTTTAAATTTAAAAATCATATTACAAGTTTGAAAAAATTCTAGAAAAAAAAAGTCAGGATGCAGTCAATGATGTGTTGTATGGGTGTGCTAAAGGCTAATGCAATTTTTTTTTGTATCCTGAGATAAATAAAAATGACAAAATCTGGAAATTTTAGAGTTTTGAAACTGTTCAATGTCTTACTGTGCTCGAATCTTCTCATTTGCAAATTTAGCCTAGAATAGAAAGTGTTTCGCGTTGAGATTTTGCACGTCTGATTACACTAGTACAGAACGACACATCGGATACCCCTCTATGGAAACGGCACGAGTTAGGCGACAGAGAATCGCGATTTTAGCGTTGCGGACGAGGCCTGGCAGAGGCTGGTCCGTCAACATTGGTTACGGAGAATTTTATATCTCCGTTACCAAAAGTATTGGCAACGGTCGTAAATTTGTCTCCGTTTCCAATATGTATCTCTATGGCTACGGTTGTTTATGTATATCCGTTTGCGATGTGCTTGGGAAATTGCAGTTGCAATCTGTAAGCGTGTCTGTTCAATGCGGCTTAATTCACGAGGGATTGGAACCGCATGCTCGACGCTAATAAAATGTGACTGGAACCGCGCGAAGCCAGGCAGGTCCCGCATTCTCCCCTTCGTTCTCTCCCACATTATCTACCACACTAGCACAACCGCCATGGAGGAACCCTGGTGACAGAACGAGGAAGTCTCGAGCGACGACGCGAGCGCGGAAGACCGCGGTGAAGTTCCATGGTGGGATCAAGACGGGCCGCCGGACTCGGACCCCGACGACTCGGACCCGCCATCTTCACGCTCTGTAGAAGACGACTCCGACGACTCGGACCCGCCGTCTTCACGCGAAGGAGAAGACGACTCCGAAGAGGACGAGTCGCCGGAGGAGCCGCCGGAGCCGTATTCTAGCCAGGAAGAATACGACGCCGCCGACGACGACGATGAGGAGGAGGCGTCGGAGGACGCACCGGAGGAGGAGGCGCCGGAGAAGGACGCGCCGGAGGAGGACGCGCCGGAGAAGGAGGATCACGCTCCGGAGAAGGAGGCGCGAGAGGAGGATTCGCCGGAGAAGGACGCATGGCCGGAGAAGGAGGAGCACGAGCCGGAGGAGGAGGAGGAGTACGCGCCTGAGGAGAAGGCAACCGGAAAGAAGCGACGCCGCGCCGCGGATGACAATGGCGCGGAGGCAGGACGTAAGCAGAACAAGTAGAGTAGATAGTTAGTTCAATTACTCTATCGATCCTTTGTAAGTAGGCCAGTGTGTCTGTGAAGAAATTAGAGGAAACGGTTGTTTATCGCCTCCGTTTGCGATGTTATATGCTATAAATGTGCCACTGCGGCAACCCTAACGCTCTCGCTCTCACTCTCACTCTCACTCCACAGTCATAGTGTGGCGGCGGGTCCAGACCTAACCCTTATCTCGCAGATCTGAGCGGCGCGTCCGGCCGGCATCGCCGCCGTGCATCTTCCCCCAGCGGCGCGTCGGCGCATCTTCCCCCAGCGGCGCGTCAGCGCATCTTCCCCCATCGGCGTGTCGTGAGCCACCGCGCATCCCCCCCAGCGGCTAGTCGGCGAGCCGCCGCGCATCTTCCCCGAGTATGTCGCCGACGCGGATCTACTGGTCTATTGCCGTGCATCTTCCCCGGGTATGTAGCCGACTAGATCTTACATTTTGTTTAAAGTAGCACAGAAAACTTGTCTAGTATTTGAAGTCTAGTATTGTGTTCTATCTAGTGCCGATGATGAATACACCCCTCGACACTAGATGTTACATTTTATTTAAAGTAGCATCTACCGATCTAGTATTGTAGTACTGTCTAGTATTGTAGTATTGTGTTCTGTCTAGTATTGTAGTACTGCCGATGATGAATACACCCCTCAACACTAGATCTTATATTTTATTTAAAGTAGCATAGAAAACTTGTCTAGTATTTGAAGTCTAGTATTGTGTTGTGTTTGTTTTTAGTACTGCCGATGATGAATACATCCCTCAATACTAAATCTTGCACTATTTTAAGTCTACTAGGGTAAATTAATTTCAACGCTTTGTAGTACTACTGATGATGAATAGATCCCTCACTACTAGTACTACCGATGATGAATAGATTAATTTCAACCCTTTATCAATGTGTTAATCCTCGTTATGGTTTTGTGTAGCTAGTGTATGAAGTAATAGTATATTTCGGTGACAATGCATAAAAATGGTGAGGCAATTGAAGGTAACATCACCTTCAAGTTTTGCCTCCAAATCGTTTCGATCGGACAGCAAGCACATGGATATAGGCGTTTAATGTGTAAACTGTTTTCATCTTAAATTGTATTTATGTCATGCAGCATCATATTTGGCTCTTTTCTAACTAGACATCCATGTATTTTATATGCAGAAGCGACATGCAGATCCAAACAAGCTTTAAAAGAGCTAAATACAAAGTGAGATAATATCCGTGAACCGTCGCTGTTGTGACGTTTCGCTACACTGTTCAAAACATTTTTTAATTAAGAGTGTCTTGGACAGTGTGGCCGAAATGTCACAGCGGTGACGTTATTATATTTCGGCGACACCGTCCAAGATGGAGCAAGCCTCAGTACGAAGAATTTGGCAAGATTAATTTGCTAAGGAGACTTGCGAGTTCGGTGTGGTTTCTTGTTTTTAGTTTCTCCATCTATTTTGTGTATGTGTGTAGCAATTTGGCTGCAGATGTGATTTGGAGAAGTATGAAACCGCTACTCGAGTCTTTTGCTAGGTCGAATTCCGTTTTCGGCGCTTCGGAACTGAGGAAGAAGGTGGAGCTGGAGAAGAGTGGAGTGTCATAAAAGTTAAGTTTAGAGAGGCATGAGAATGATAGGATTAGCGAGGCATGTGTAACTCATCTTTTGATGCTATGTAATGATGACAATTCTTATATACGTTATGAATGTATTTGCTAGCAACTTTGTGCTTCTGCTGTGAGATTTTGAATGTCAATTGGCAACCGCATTGATGTTGTAGGCTTCTGAAGAAACCTCAATACAAACGAGTAAAATAGAATCTCCGTTACTGATGCACCGATACATCGAAAACGGAGATTGGTCGGCAACCGTAGCCAACTTATGTCTCATCGGTGACGGTTTTTTGCCTCCGTTCCCGATGAGGTTCTTCACATCAGTCACGGACGCGGGGACACGGACCCTTTCTCCGTTGCCAAAGGGGTTTTTTGCCCGTTTCCGATGTGTCGTTCTGTACTAGTGGTATACACATCATTGACTATATCCATAATTTTTTTACGTTTTTAAAAAATTTAATATTTTGTTAGTACTATATAAAATAAACTGCTCCTAGGAGCTCGTCCTCCATTTGGGATTTTCCGCATTTCACTCACACTTTCAGCTCGACAGCGACACTGTAGATTTGTAGTCCCAAGATATAAGTAGAATTGCAGTTGATCGGGCGGACGTGGCCCATGCGCGTTATTCTTTTGTTCCAGAAACGTCCGTTCGTTCTGGTTATGTACATGACGAGATTGGCATTCAGGCCTGGAGCTGAGTTCTTTCACATGCTCCGGTTGGTCCCATCCCATGGCGTCGACGGTCAAATTAACTCGAACTTGGGCTCACCAAAGTAAACCCTGGCAGCTTTCGATCATCCGGATTGCATTTCGCAGCCAAACCTAGGGTAGAGCCAATTCGGATCGCTCCAGGGCTTGCCTTGGCTTTTGCGTGCGTTTCTTCTCTCGAACGGACTTTTGCATTCTGAATTTAGTCAGGGCACAAGACAAGACCAAACATGATCCTGTCCATGGCACATGCGGCTGTCGATCACAAGCGAATGAGCAGCGGGTGAAACGAAGACGATCTCTCCAGGAGCGAACGGATCCGGGCAGGCAAACGGCAGAGGGATAGGCTTATCTTTATCAAACAAAATTGTTGGCTAGTGTATGTAGTTTAACTAAGTCTAATGAGTCACACATGTGCCCATCAAGGGGTGTACCGTATACGTACAAATGTACTCCCTCCGTTTCTAAATATAAGATGCTCTACATGTTTCACATGTTGTCTATCATACATACTGAAATTGGTGAATGCACACACTGGAACGTGTTGTGTATATTGAACGTGGACAAAGGTTAAAACATTTTATATTTTGAAAACGGAGGGAGTAGCTGCCACTCAAGCAAGCACATTACGCGTGTTCCGAGTGAGTGTGGTCCGTGCTCTACACTCTTGCTACTGGCCGCTGCCGTGCCCGAGTGAGTGTTTGGATCGTGACAACCTTGTTTGAAACTCAAGTACTGAACCGAGCGACAGGGGAAAAGGCAGTGAAGAGCAAGACGGCCACTCAATCAGTAGAGCTCAGCTTGCATAAAGCCCCGCACGCACAGCGAGCCTCGTGTCTCCTCCCTCCCTTCCTTCCTGCTTCCCTCCTCTCTGCTCACGCCAGACATGAAGTCCGCGGCACTGTTGCTGATACTAGCGCTCGCGCTTCATGTGCTGCTGCCGACGGCGCAATGCCACCGGCTGAACCCCGAGATCCACGACGCCGGCGGGCTGAGCCGGCAGGGCTTCCCGCCGGGGTTCGTCTTCGGGACGGCCGCGTCGGCCTACCAGGTCGAGGGGATGGCCAAGCAGGGAGGCCGAGGACCGAGCATCTGGGACGCCTTCATCGCGGTTCCAGGTAAAACCACCTTCACCGCGTTCCGGCCGGCTCCCATGTCTTTTGATAAAGAAGTTGTGATGGTGCTATATGCCTGCAAGTGATGTAACTCTGTGTTCTTGTTGGGAGAGCAGGACGATCGCCGGCAATGGCACCGCCGATGTGACGGTCGATGAGTACCATAGGTACAAGGTGCGTATACTGGAGAAACAATCGTCCTGATTGCTAGGTATGTTTTTCTTGGTCTGTCTTGACAGTTGACAGAGGTCTCTTGGGGTGTAGGAAGATGTGGACATAATGAAGAACATGGGCTTCGACGCGTACCGCTTCTCCATCTCTTGGTCCAGGATCTTCCCAGGTATGCATGTGGCCGCCTGATCCCTCTAGCTGCGGCAGTTTGCTCATTTGCAAATCACAAAATTCTCGGATCAATCAAAGGAGTTTCTCATGTAGAGTTGTGTGTGAAATTGTAGATGGGACTGGGAAGGTGAACCAGGAAGGGGTGGATTACTACAACAGGCTCATAGATTACATGCTTCAGCAAGGTAACTGAACTTTTCTACACCTAGTTCAAGAAGCTCTAGGCATCAGGGTCCAAACTTCTCATTTAATGAACCTTTTGATGGTGAAATTAGGCATCACTCCGTATGCGAACCTCTACCACTACGACCTCCCACTGACGCTCCATCGGAAGTACCTAGGCTGGCTGAGCCCGAAGGCTGGCGCGTTCATCTGGCTCGGAGGGCGGCGCCCCTCGGTGTGTGCTGCTGATATCAAGGAGGCGCTCGCAGCGCAGGCCCGCACCGACCCCAGCCTCATCAAGGTGGTGCCGCACTACCCGCAGGACTTCTTCGCGCTGTTCGAGCACAAGCACCACAGGGACATCATCACGGCGCTTCCAGGGCGCTTCCTCCACGGGAACCTCGACATCCATGCCGCGAACTGGAGCGAGTTGGCTCAGGCTGTGCAGGTGGACATGTTTCACCATGTACATTTGTGTATCGAAGGCATGTCCTTGCAGGCTTGGACGGACGACAACGCGGCCCGCGTGCTGGGGCCGAACACGATGGTGCACTACTTCGACATCGCCACCTTGCAAAAGGAGGATGTGACGGTGTTCAGCCTGTGGGCGTGGGCGGCAAACCCCTCCGACATCCCCAAGGTGCAGATGGTGACGCTGGGGGCCACTCCGGGCTCGGTGGAGGCTATTGGGCGACGTGGGCTGGAGAGGAAGGTGCTCGTCCACCTGGACATCCACGAAGACTACACCCCAGGAGCGGATGGCCAGGTGCCACGCCGGCCGCACTACTCTCACCGCTTCGACTGGAAGCTGGGAGTTGTGGACGGCGAGCGGGAGCTGACGGACAGGGCCAAGACCCCGGCAAGAAGAGCCGAGGATGATGACCATGGCCAGCACCGCCGTGGTGGAGATCGAGGCCATGACAGGAGACGGGATGACGACGACGATGATCGGCGTGGTCGGAAGGACGACCGCTCATGGACGCAGCGCATGTTCCGCAGCCGCTCGAGGGCTCCGGAAAGAAGGGGAGACGACCGCTCGGACAAGCGCCGTGATGATCGCGACAGGCGCAGCTACAGAGATGATAGAAGAGACGGCCGTGACTACCGTGGAGAGGGGCGGCGTTACGCCGCTGCTGCGATGGAGTGCAGTAGGGCTCCTGACTTGTCCCGTGTGCAGGTGCTGCGGGGAGGTGGTGTCATCCCCTCTGGTAGAAGGAGGCGTGAGGCCTCGCCGGAGAGCTCCCGGAGGCCGCGAGAGAAGAGCGGCAGAAGCGAGGAGGGCCGTGGGCGGTCTCCCCCCACCTCTGCGGCTGGGCTAGCTCGCTACAGCCTGGGAGAGATGCATCTTCCGAGGGCGGCCACGCGGGGAGCGCTCTGGTTCAAGTCGTTGGCCTGCTTCGGCTCGCCCGTCAACGCTGTCATCGACAGCTCTGACGACGAGGTGCTGCCGCCGCCGCCGCCTCTGCCCACTGGCGGCCCTTCTCCGACGCGGCTCTTCATTCCGCAGGCCTCGCCCATGCCGGTGCCCTCTCCTGCAGGGGAGGCCGGGTCGGGCTCCACGGTGGCCTCTCCTCGCCGTGGTCTGTCTCCTGAGCCCGTGACACCAGTTCATGGCTCTGGCATGCAGCCAACTCCGGTGGTGGACCGTGCCGATGCCACGCCTACGACGACTACCACGCCTACGACGACTACCACGCCTACGATGACTACCACGCCTCTCTTCGTCCCAGTGCAAGCACCTCTGCTCCAGGGACCGGGTTCGACGCCGCCGAGACGCCCGCGTCCGCGCCGCAAGACGCTGGCAGGGGTCTCCGGCTTCGCGGGCTTCCCGGTTCAGCGTTCGAGTTCCCGTCTCAAGGCTAAGAAGCGCAGCATGCCGATCGCGAAGCTGGCGGAGCAGGTCTTGTGCCACCGCCTGGGGATTGTTAGCGAGGGAGAGCCAGTCACAGAGGCGGCCATCGCCAAGTTCATCCAGATGTTCAAAGGACAGCTGCCGGACATCGCCATCGCGGCGCTGCGTGCCCTGTTCCGTTTGGACTGTGATCTTGCCACGGCCGTGGAGGATGCGCTCGTGGCCCATGGTGGTGCCGCGGCTGTGGAGCTGACCGGGGACACGGCCACTGGGGTCGAGGCCCAGGCCTAAGCTGCTGCCGTTGCTGCCCCTTGCTGCTACCGGTGTGTGCTGCCTTCCAATGTTAGAAAACCAGAAGATGATCAAGTTCCAGGGGTCGTTGTTGTTGCTAGCTACGATGTTGCTGTTGTTTGTGTCCATGTCTGTCTGTAGCCTGTTTACAGCTCGTGAGAGCTGGGATCACTTGCCTTGGCTGGGCACCTGTTTGTGCCGTTTAAAGTTGTACTCATGTTCCCAATGTTAGACATCAGTTTCAGCTGTGTTAACTGGAACCCCAGAGGGTTAAATGATGCTAAACGTCGTGATGTTGTTTGTGAGCTCGTGCAGTCTACTCCCTGTCATATTGTGTGCCTTCAAGAGACCAAGATGCAACATGTTGATGTGATTACCGCCTCTCATCTGGGAGGCTACAGGCTCCAGAATTTTGCCCAGAGGCCAGCGATCGGCACCAAGGGAGGCATCCTCATGCTGTGGGATGAAAATGCCGTGCAAGTGTCCAACATCACCATTGCCACCTACTCTATTTCAGCGACCATTCTCCTTGTTGAATCGGGCATTACCTTCAAGTTTACCACCGTCTATGGACCGACCCGCTCCAATCTCAAAGCTGAGTTTTATAACGAGATCATCGCTTCCAAGCCGGCTACGGGCACGAAATGGCTAATTACGGGCGACTTTAACCAAATTTACAAGGCAAGTGACAAAAACCGTGGAAACGTCAATAGAGGAAGGATTGTCCGCTTCCGGAATGCTCTAAATTCTTGCGAGCTAAAGCCTATTCACCTCCAAAACCGGAAATTTACTTGGAGCAACGGCCAACATGAGCCTACGATGAGCAAGCTAGATGGCTTCTATTGCAATGAGGAGTGGGACATTGCCTTCTCGGATCATATACTCCATGCCCTCTCCTCCGCGCAATCCGACCATTGTCCTCTTCTACTTGCCAACGGGCGGGGGCCTAAGAGGCCCAAGTCATTCCGGTTTGAGAATTTTTGGATAAAAATGCCGGGCTTTAAGGACGTCGTGACCAAGGCGTGGTCGGGGCATACTAACCACATGGAGCCTTGCCACCGTTTATTTCACAAGCTAAAGAAAACGGGCCATGACTTGAGACGTTGGAGCAAAACTCTCTTCTCCAAAGCCAAGGTGGAGCTACATATGGCGCTTGAGGTTATTCTTCGTCTTGATACCGCACAAGAGACAAGAGCTCTTAGCTTTGAGGAGAGTGAGATTAGAGCAAGGTTGAAAAGACGAATCGTTGGTTTGGTCGCTTTGGAAAGGTCGAGGAAGCGGCAATGCTCGAGGATAACGAAGCTCAAGGAGGGAGATGCCAACACTAAGTATTTCCACCTCCGTATCAATGCGAGAAGAAGGAAAAACTTCATTCATAGGTTGAAGCATAACAATGGGTGGGTCACGGCGCATGAACAAAAGAGCGACATCATCCATGACCACTTCAAAGGAATCATTAAAAAAGGTCCTCCCCGTTCCATCAACTTCAATTGGAATGCCATCCCTAGGCCGGTGTGTGACCTCTCCAACATTGGCATGCCTTTTTCGGAGAAGGAGGTGAAGGCCGCGGTGGACAATACCGCTTGTGATAAGGCCCCGGGTCCGGATGGCTTCACGGGTGCTTTCTTCAAATCTTGTTGGGACATTGTGAAGTCCGACGTAATGGCCGTCATAAATCAATTCTCAACACTCCATGTTGACAACCTTCATTGGCTCAACTCCGCAAACATCGTCTTATTGCCCAAGAAGGATGGAGCCGAGGAGGTGACCGACTTTAGACCCATTAGTCTCATCCACGCCATCGCCAAGCTCATATCCAAGATGTTGGCAACCCGTCTTGCCCCTCATATGCACAAGCTTGTCTCCAACGCCCAAAGCGCTTTTATCAAGAAGCGTAGCATCCATGACAACTTTCTCTATGTCAAGAGCCTAGCCCGGAAACTTCACAAGACTAAAACTCCGACACTCCTTCTCAAGCTTGATATTAAGAAAGCGTTTGACTCGGTGAGATGGGACTATTTGATGGAGTTGCTACAACACCTTGGCTTCCCTTGCATTTTTAGAGATTGGGTCTCCGCGCTCCTATCCACTTCCTCATCTAGGGTGCTTCTCAATGGCATTGCCGGGGCTCCGATCAAGCATGGGAGGGGATTGCGGCAAGGGGACCCCCTCTCCCCTCTTCTCTTTGTGTTGGCCATTGATCCTCTACACCATATCCTCCGCAAAGCGACCGCCCAAGGCCACCTACAAGAGATTAGGGGGAGGGCTCCTACTATTCGCACCTCCCTCTATGCCGATGATGCCGCCATCTTCGTTGCTCCGAGAAAAGAGGACATTGACTTTCTTGCCTCTACGCTTGGCCACTTTGGCATGGTCACCGGCCTCGTCACAAATTGCAACAAAAGTCAAGTGGCTCCCATTAGATGCGATGGGCTTGATCTAGACGGCATTTTACAATCATTCCCGGCTTCACGTACTTCATTTCCTATGAAATATCTTGGTCTCCCCTTATCGGTCACACGCCTAAAAAGAATCCACTTTCAACAATTGGAGGATAGGGTCGCCGGAAAGCTCCGTCCATGGGAAGGGAAGCATACCACTATGGCCGGAAGAGCGGTCCTTGTCAAGTCGGTTCTTACAAGTGTGGTCATCTACTTCATCACCGTCCTTGATGTGCCTTTGGAGTCCCTCATGAAGATTGATGGCATTAGACGTGCTTTCCTATGGGCGGCTTGTGAGAAGGTTACCGGTGGAAAATGCAAAGTTAATTGGGAGCAAGTATGTAAGCCCAAAAGTTGGGGAGGGCTCGGAATTCTCAACCTCAAGAAGTTTGCCGCTGCTCTTCGTCTTCGTTGGCTTTGGTTTGAATGGGAGGAGGTGCCCAAACCATGGGTAGGCCTTGGGAATCCTTGCACCCCAAGCGATGTCAACATGTTCGCCGCCGCAACTAAGGTAGTCGTGGGAAATGGAGATAAGGCGAGCTTTTGGAGCTCTTCTTGGCTTGAGGGGATGCGGCCCATGGACTTGGCCCCTCTCATCTTCGGCATCTCCAAGAGGAAAAAATTTACGGTTCGCAAGGGCATGGAAAACGATTTTTGGGTCTCACACCTAAACTTGCAAGATGGTCTCTCCGTTGAACATATTTCTCAATTCGTCACCCTTTGGAGAGCGCTTCAAGATATCCAACTTGACCCGTCTACACCGGACAAAATAACTTGGAAGTTCTCCAAGGATGGCAATTATTCCTCTTCTTCGGCCTACAACATGCAATTCTTGGGGCAAACTTCCTCCACGATGCCTTCTTTGGTTTGGAAGCCATGGGCGCCTCCCAAGTGCAAAATCTTCTCGTGGTTGATCCTTCAAAACCGAGTTTGGACGGCGGATAGGCTTGAGCGGAGGGGGTGGCAAAATTGTGGGCAATGCAAGCTTTGCAACCAAGTGCAAGAAACGGCGGCGCACCTCTTCTTTAAATGTCGGTTCACCAAAAGGATTTGGTCCTCCTTGAAAGCTTGGCTTGGGCTCAATGCTATAGATCCTTTGGAGTGGGACTCTTGGGGAAGCGTCAAGGATTGGTGGGTTCATGTCATCCACAAGAGAGGCGCCAATCGGAAGGCCTTAACTTCGCTTGCCATGCTTGTCTCTTGGGAAATTTGGTTGGAGAGAAATGCTCGGGTATTTCAAAATAGGTCGGCCACCGCTTCTATGATCCTTCAAAAGATTAAAGATGAAATGGGTTTGTGGTCGCACGCTGGGGCCAAAGCGTTGTGTAATATTATGCCGCGAGAGTAGACTATATTTGTGTATGCCTTGCCCCTTTGGCGGGCAAGGCTTGGCTTGTAACACTTCTAAAACTCCTTCCTTAATTAATTAAAATGGCAAATCTTTTGCCTCGTTTCAAAAAAAAAAAAAAAAAAAAAAAAAAAAAAAAGATTGTGTAAGAATCTCCAGACACTGTAATCTCCTCATTTCAAAGTTTAATTTCAGCATGTCTCTGATGAAACCTTCTCCTTTTTTTGTAAAGGGGGGCGTTTGCGGACTACGCCGATTTCTGCTTCAAGGTGTACGGAGACAGGGTGAAGAACTGGTTCACCTTCAACGAGCCGAGGGTCGTCGCTGCTCTGGGGTATGACAACGGCATCCATGCGCCAGGGAGGTGCACCAAGTGCGCTCCAGGAGGCGACTCCAGGACAGAGCCGTACCTTGTCGCGCACCATCTCCTCCTTTCTCATGCCATGGCAGTGCAGAGATACCGCGAGAAGTATCAGGTAAAGACTGCAAGCCATTTATCACTAGAAGAATCACATATTCAATGGCAGTGCCCAAGGGTGAATGTAAACTGTGCTTATCCTGTTTAACAGCATCACCAGAAAGGGAGGATTGGAATTCTCTTGGATTTTGTATGGTATGAACCTCTCAGCAACAGCAATGCGGATCAAGCTGCAGCGGAGAGGGCAAGGGACTTCCACCTTGGATGGTAAAACCCTGAACCCATTTCATCCAGGATCAAATTTTACTACTGCAGTTCAGATTGCAACACAGGGTCTACCAACCAACTGTCAGTCTGTCACTATTTTTGTTTGGAGGGAAGCAAACTGACACTATTAATAACCTTACAGGTTCCTTCACCCCATTGTCCATGGTCGCTACCCAGATTCGATGCTCAAGATTGTCGCGCACAGGTTGCCAGCCTTCAGCGCCGACGAGTCCAGGATGGTGAAAGGCTCCATTGACTATGTGGGTATCAACCAGTACACTTCTTACTACATGAAGGACCCTGGGGCATGGAACCTGACGCCGGTCAGTTACCAGGATGATTGGCATGTTGGATTTGCCTGTGAGATCTGACTCTTTCACTCCAGATCCTTCTGCGACATACTTCACAGATTACTCAGATCCTCATGATGCGTATGTGTTTTTGCAGATGAACGAAATGGTGTGCCTATTGGATCTCGTGTAAGTACAGTGCTTGATTTTATACTATGTAGTATACAAATAGTACCTTGTACATGGAGAAATGCAATTTCTTATTTCTCTGAGGAGTTTTGTAACTTTAAATTGGTTGAGTTTATGCAGGCAAACTCCGACTGGCTTTACATTGTACCATGGGGAATGAACAAGGCTGTGACCTATGTTAAAGAAAGATACAGAAATCCTACGATGATCCTTTCTGAAAACGGTACTCATGAACTCAAATGATAATTATTAGGCAAACCACAACCTATTGTTCTCACTGACATGAGAAGGACACTGAGTGATCAATGCGATGTTCTGACAGGAATGGACCAGCCCGGCAACGTCAGCATCGCTGATGGTGTGCACGACACAGAAAGGATCCGGTACTACAGAGACTACATAACCGAGCTCAAGAAGGCGATAGACAATGGAGCCCGGGTGGTTGGGTACTTTGCTTGGTCACTGCTGGACAACTTCGAGTGGAGACTCGGCTACACTGCCCGTTTCGGCATCGTCTATGTGGACTACAAGACTCTGAAGAGGTACCCCAAGGACTCAGCCTACTGGTTCAAGAACATGCTCTCCAAGAAGAAGAGGAGCTAGGGTTGCAAACAAATTCAAGATAACCAATTGCTTCAGCGTTCAGAATAAACTATACTGTGGTGTATGTTCATCATAGCACCTCAGATTTAGCTTTAAGAAACTGGAAAAATAAGCATCGAGGCAGTAGCTCTTCTAGTTCTTACAATACAATGGGAAGGAAGAATGATTGATGCCGTGCAGGAGAGAAGCTAGGACTGCAAACAAGTCAAGTGGATCAATGGTTTCAGCTTTCGGAATAAAACCCACTGAAGCTTTTGTACGTCTACTAAGCATGTCAGATTTGCTTCAAGAAACTGGAAAGACCCTAGAGTCGAGATAGTAATGTTGACGGTATTTTACAACAAAATAGGAAATAAAGAGATCATGCCTTGTCCCTCAGAACACCACAAGAAGAGTAGTTTAAGCATACCAAGCACAGAAATAAAATGAATATTCTAAATACCAAATGATATTGATTCAATTTGACAGCATACACATTTCACACTCACAGAAAAGAGCATATGAAAAATTCTCTGCAGCCAATGTGGATAAAAACCGAACTCAATATATTTAACTATACCAGTTCTTTCTCTTTATTCTAGCAAGGATTATACCGATTCGACATACATGAATAATGATTACATAACTATAGAACTGCTATCTATATGACTATATTTTATATTTCTATCAAAAAGAGCATATCACCATTACTTTGCAGGCTACTGCTAATATGAAAACCTCGATTTATATCATATCCTCTTATCTGCAGGAAAGCTAGGAAAAACTGGAGCAATTAAACAACAGGTAGTAGAATTTACTAAGCACCCTTCATAAGTTGACTTGGCCTCTCCCATAGACCAACAGCTCTACATGCGCCAACTCCATCGCTATAACACAACTAAGTTATCTTTACCAGGTCAGCCTGCAACCTGAAATTCATCAAAAAATTACAATTAGAGATGAGACACCTGGGAGCTGGCAACTACAGTATGCATACAACAAAATTAGAAAATCTCAGGATGCCATCAAAATAAGTACTACTTAACAACCTGGGGTACCAAATTGATCCTTCCAAAAATTTGGAATGCTCATGATTCAACTAAATAGAGATTCTAGAATTACAGAACTCAAGCTGATCAGTGGAACTAGCATAAAACAAATTTATCGGGTTTAACGATTCCTTTCAAATTCACTACTCTCTGCTGGGTAACTGGAAATCACTACTCCAATAAAGTAACAACTCACTAGCTCTGTCTAAAGTTGCACACTGACACTGAGTTATACTGATTCAGTCGCAGGTTTTGTTCAGCTACATTGAGAAATTATCATCCACAAACACACATAATATGTTTTGAATTTGACATTCCCTTTTCAACGCAAACTGTGTGGCACAAAATTCACGTACCATGTACACATACGGATCAGGACGGCCACCAGTGCCCGCACGACGCAAGCTCTTCTGCTTCAGCAGCCTACGAATTTCGAACAGACAAACGCACGAAGAAACGCAGATGGAGCAATCAGGCAACCATCTCAAAACATCTTCAACCGATAGATGGACTGGAGGGACTATGTTGCTCACCAGCGCAGCGCCCTGCTGGTTTTGGGGTTGTCGCCGACGGCGGTGCGGATGGCCGTCTCTGTGGCCGGCACCGCCTTTGGCCGCGAGAGCCACTTCATGATCGCGTTCGCTCGCTCCCTCAGACGCCCGCCACCACCACTCACCTGCGGAGGCCGGTGGCACCTCCCCGACGTGGCCGTGGACCCCGCGGACGCGGCGCCGGTGATGGTGCTCCCCTCGCTGGCCACCGTGCTGCTCTCGTCCTCGTCGTCGCTGACCTGGATCCACACGCCCTTCCGCTTCTTCGTCGCCTCGCCCTGGAACAGCTTGCTGGTCGCCTTCGCCAGCACCTACAGCAGACGAGCGGAGCCGCCCGTCAGCACATCACCACGGAAGACACGGAGGGCAAACCGCGAAGTAGCAGATGAGGGATTTGCTCACCTTCGGGTCGATGCGGCGGAGGGAGGCGACGACGGAGAGCACGCGGAGGGGGTCGGCGCGGCGGCCGCGGCGCGCGGAGTCGGACACGCACGACCTCGACGAGGTGACCGAGTAGGAGGAGGAGGCCGAGTAGGACGAGACCTCGTCGCTGCAACGCGGGAGACGCGCACGGGGCGGTGAATACGTCGCGCGGAATCGAGCCCAGGAGAGCCACTGGAGATTCGAGGGTACCTGAGTGTGGGGACGGGCGGCGAGGTCGAGGAGTCGGCGAGGAAGAGCAGCGCGCGGGCGATGGCGACGTCGGCGGAGGTGGGGAAGGCCGCGGCGGCGGGGGCGGGAGCCGGACCCATGTCGCCGGCAAGGGGGCAGGTCGTGGTGGTGGGAGAGGAGGCAGTGGCTGCTGTTGCCGGTGTTGGATTTTGTTGGGGAATTGCGAAAAGTTTGGGATGTGATCTGGGGGGACGAGCCGTGTCTTTTTTGAATTTTCGATCGTCTCGGCGTATGCGGGCGACGGTTCACCCGTTCAAGCAGGATGACATGTGGGGTCTATATGACGTGGCTGTGAGGATTTTGGACTTTTTGGTCACTGTTGCTTTTATGCTTTGGGCATTTCTCCCTGTGTGGTGGTTGGAGTATTATTTTTTCCATTTACCTGTGGATAGATTTTGCATAATTTCTACTCAGCTATCATTTCTATGTCTAAAAATTCATCACAACATAACATTATGTAATGTAGTACTCCAGTGATGTAATACTACATTGGTGCACCACGATAGTTGAATGGAATCACATTAAAGAATTTAAACCTTAATGTAGATGCAACTCTCACAAAACCGGGAATAACATGAACACAAAACACACACCTGTGTGGAAGGAATACGATACTTGGCGGCTAATCCACATCAACCTGGGATTATTGAGTCTGACTGTGCTCGTGTGGTAACTGTTCTGACTTCGATGGACAGAGATCGCTCTAGTCATTGGAGTCTGTTTCTGGAGGTAGCGGCGTTGATGGCTACAATGGCAGATGTGAAGTTGAGGAAGATCGCTCGGGTGGGCAACAAAGTGGCACATGATCTAGCACAATTAGGCAAGCGTGAGTGTGGGGTTAAGTATGGGGTTGTTCCTTCCTGCGCGATGGACTCCCTCATGCATGATTGTAATGTCGTTATTGCCTAATAAAGCTCACCCTTAAATTCAAAAAAAAAAAAAACACACACATGTTCGACTCCCCATAAATGAACTTAGGGGAGTGCTCCTATAAACACTCGGATAAAATATTGGCATGGATTCTAAAGCAAACCAAATGTTGATATTACGTCATGTCGAACAGGCCTATATTGAGGCGACTGAGGGGGCGCATAAGCAAAAAGAGATCAATCCCATAGCATATGTCTAAGAGTCTTCGCAAATTGCTAGCTTCCTTTCTCTCCAAAGTGACGACCCAAATACGTTCGCGAACAGAAAAATATCCCAAATGTTTTAAATTAAAAGGGTAATTCTGGTATTAGTATCTATCTCAACTGTCTTTCCCACAAAAACAACGACCTCGCTTTAATAAACACATGAATACAACATACATGACTTTAGTTGAATATATTGCTAAGTCGAAGCAAGCAGACACTTGTCTAGGTGAACACTAACTTAAACTCTATTATTATATAAGTGACATCCATATGCTTTCAAGTTTCACTCCTTTTGCTTGACATAGGGTCAGTGTAAAATGTGCTCAACAATTTCCAAGCCCATGAAAAAACAAGATGAAGAATGAAAGTTGGCCGGAAAAGTATCTATTCCATTTCATTGTTACCACCATCAAGAAAGAGAAACATGACAAACCTACCATAAAAAACTATTTAAAGTCTATTTTTTAACCCATCAAACATTTCCTTGTTTGAAGGCTGTAGACAAAATACATACCAATTTGGTGGGATGTTTCTAGACTCTTAAATGTAGTGCGAGATTTCTATAACTTGTTTGCTTATTTTCTCAAGGAATCCATGTTGTAGTCATTTTGAACCTATTTTCACACCTATCTTAAAACCCATCTGAAAGGACAAGGATGTCGCCTAGGGGGTGAATAGGCGATTTAAAACTTTTCCGGTTTAGCCTTGATAATTGCGGAATAAAACTAGGAGTTTAAATTAACAAGCCAACAACCTAAATAAACTAGGTTCACCTATGTGCACCAACAACTTATGCTAAGCAAGACAAGCAACAAGGTGATAGCAAGATAGAATACTTCAAGCACGAAGGCTATCACAATGTAAAGTGCATAAGTAAAAAGCTCGAGTATAGAAATAACCGAGGCACGCGGAGACGAGGATGTATTCCCGAGTTCCTCCTTCTTAGGGGAGTACGTCTCGTTGGAGAGGTGTGAGGCACCACAAAGGTCGATCTCAACGCCACAAAGGCTCACCCTATTCTCCGATGAACCGCACCACAAAGGTTTGGTTCACCTTCCACTATCGGAATCCTTCGAGGCGGAAATCCGGAGCCTTTCAACAACGATCCGGGGCACAACCCACAACGGGATTGGGAGCACCCGAACAGCTACAAGTGACCACACAAGGGTCTCAACCACCACACGGGCGTCTAGGGTCCAAAGACCCAAGAGTAACAAGTTCACAAGCTTTCAACTTCCACGAATCCTCGTGGAGAGCACAAACCGATGCAACGAAGCAATGGCAAGAGCACAAGTGTTCAAATCCTTTACTCTCAAATCCCACCACAAGCAACTAATGCTTATGGGGGGAGAAGAGAGGAAGAACAAAGTAGGAGAAACACCAAGAACTCCAAGATCAAGATCTACTAGGTTCCCCTCACTTAGAGGAGAGATGGATTGGTGGAAATGTAGATCTAGATCTTCTCTCTCAAATCCCTCAAAGATATGCAAGAATCATGGGAGGAATTGGGAGAGGGGCAAGCTTTCCAAGGTCAACAATGGAGGAGAGAGAGGGGAAAAAACGTGCTTGGCAAAACTAGTTGGCTGGAGGTAGGTGGAGGGGTATTTATACCCCTCCTAGAAAAAGAGCCGTTGCAGCCAACTTACTCCGGAGACTCCGGACCACGGAGGCCGGAGACTCCGGACCAAAAGGGCGGAAACTCCGGACGCAGAAAGTCAGAAAAAGCCGATGCAGGAAAACTCATACCGGAGATTCCGGACCACGAGGACCGGAGACTCCGGCAGGGGCGGAGACTCCGGGGGTACTCCGGACCCTATACCGCAAGCGCCGTCCGCGGGGCTCTTCGCTCCAAAACCAGGGAGGCCGGAGACTCCGGCCCTGAGCACCCCTGAGGCCGGAGACTCCGGACAGGAAAAACAATAGCAGAACAGCAAATCCTGAAATGCAATAACTTTTGCAAGGAAGCTCCAAACGAGATGAAACCAATGAAATATTAAGGGTCACAAATATAGAGGAGATATCACACATGGGAGGTGTGGACCTTATCTCGAGGAGGACCGGTAATATTTCCAACACCGAGAACGCAACAAGTTTTCCATCCGGACTCCGTTTTCAATGATCTTGGGCTTGCTCCGAAGATAATCACAAGCACTACAAGATCATGCATATACACATCATAGTCCATCATGTGAGAAGGATAACACAAGAGGAGAGTTTTACCTCTCTACAAGAGACGAACCGGTAAAACCTCCAACATCAAAAACACCACAAGATATTCAAATGAAATCTGTTTTTGATGAACTAGAGCTTGGTATGGAGATGAACACAAGTTCTAAATTCTCACATGGATAAAAGCCAAATAAGAACCAAGAAATATGATATGCCAAATATGCAAAGGTTTGAGCTCTCCACAAAGATGCGATCAAGTTACTCACTTGAGAGCCCCTCTTGATAGTACGCCGTCTATCCTATAACCCGGTCTTCAAATGAGACCGGTAAAATAGAAACCCTATCAAGATCATACCTTTGCCTTGCACATTCCACTTGAGTTAGATGATGACGATCTTGATATCTTCAAGTGGACCACCTTTCTTGATTGCGCTTGCTAGCACATGCTTGATGAAAACTTCTCCAAATACTCCCCCATACACCATTATGGGAGAGCCTCGCTTAGCTCCGTCTTCATGTATCCACTTGCGCTTCATATTCTTCTCTTGATATAGATGATGGCTTGGAGATAAACATGAATGTTCACTCAATCTTCTTTTCCAAGCCATGCTTGCAATAAGCTCAACTCTTCTCATGACCATTCTTCATATAAACTCTTGGATGGAATCTTGGTCATCATGTAATCTTCTAGAGTCTAACACATGAACTCCAATCTTTTCCTATGGACAAGATCTACAAGTATATCTCAATGCAAACATTAGTCCATATGGAGCATCATTAATTACCAAAACCACGCATGGGGGCAACACATGCACTTTCACCATCTCTCATATTATTATAGAAACATTTTACCCAAACCATTTGCCTACGAAGTTATGCATCAAGACTGTGAGAGATCATTACCACCCTTGCACTCGTGGGCTCATTCAGATTCACGAGAAGGACGAAATAGTTCACACTAATTCGTTCTCTACAATTTCTCCATTTTCTGCGGGTAAGTCTCGGTTTGTGATTATGTGGTTGTTCGAACAACATGTTGAAGTTATTGCAGCTATGGAAGGATCACATCCAACTTTGCTATGTTAAAGCTAGTTGCTAGTTATCCTCCTCTAGTTCTATCATATGATCTAAAGACCGGGCTCCCCTTGGGCGTGAAATCCTCCATCACGCCTTGTACCTTATCCTACTCAAATGATAATAATGCCTCACGAAGCAATTTATTTGTATTCAACCAGATATACACAAGACAAAGTAATACACCCCGAGTACCTAAACAATCCCCAAAGAGGACTGCCTAATTATGGCGCGTTTGGTTTTTGCCTGTAGCGGCCTTGCCAAAATTGGCGTGGCAATTATTTGATGGATAATTCTCCCATCCCAGGATGGTGAAAGATTTGGAAGTAATTTGTGAATGCAACAAAGAAATGTCTGTAGGCAACAAACCAAACAAGAGACAAAGCATTTGGCATGCCCAATATATTTTAGCAGGGTTTTTAGGGTTTAGGATGTCTACTAGAGTTAACAAGCCAACCGATTTCAACAAGTCGCTCCGATGACTACATGGTGAAACTTTGGTCCAAAAATGTCTGTGCAGCTAGATCTATCTCGTGCATTACTCCACCGTTCATTACAGTTTGGTAAGTACACAATCTAATGGTCATCCTTGATGGAACAAAACCGTTCATTACAGTTTGGTAAGTACACGAGGCCATGAATCTAATGGTCATCCTTGATGGAACAAAACCATCAACCCATGATAGGAAACGTCGTTTTTCCCAACCCCTCTGGCCCACAATGTGAGCCTATATCTAGTTCTAGCAATCTAATGTGGAATAACTGTGACTAACATGCCCTCAATTATAACTAAGCACACATGTTTTTGGGGGTCATGCAAAATACAACTAAGAAAACATAGAAGCATTCTTTTGAAATTATATATTTTTCTACAACCACTGAACCACATACTATGACATAGAGGCACGCACGCAGGTGACCACAGTGACGAAGTTTGGAGATTGATGAAGTGGCTACACTTGTCTGCTATGAAGAATATCGTCCCCCATTACTAATAATAATTCATATATTTTAGATGAAGAATAATCCACATTTGTGACATGCACATGACATCAAACATTAAATTCATTCTTCATAAAGTACAAATCGCGTATACATCCATCTCAAATTGGTAGCCATCCAATTAACAATTGGTTCTTGGAGATGTTTTTAAACCGTCAAACAATCGGAAACTGCAAATGCTCCATGGTGCCCGGTTTTTCAGAAAACTTAAATCAACATTTTTAAGTTTTAAATAAGTCGAAGCAAATGTCTTAGGTGTAGATAATGTCGAACTATATACCTGTGTGCAAAATTCATATTAATTTATTCTACACTTAAGACAAATCTGTCAAAATTCAAAGTTTTTAAAATTGTGTACTGTTCACAGACACAGATCCACCCATTCTTGGTGAGGATTTGAACAAATCATTTTGGAGGCTTATTCAACACCTATTCTGACAAGTCAATTCATCACAAATTGTCCATCTTCCTACCAAACAGGCCACCACTCCACAACTCAGCGTAGGCCCAGCCCCTGGTCCAAATCCCCATCGCAAACACCTCGACCGCCGGACCAAGCACCTCACAGGTCTGCGCCACCGCGTCGCTCGCCGGCGTTGACTCCCACACCACTGCCAAGTATCCCCAAGTCACCTACCCCCTCCCCGCGGCAGACCAACACCGTCCACGCCCAAATGCCGCCTCACGCCTCCCCCACCCCCGCCACCGGCTCCAGACGCTCCGGCTACCTCCTCCTCGCGGCGCTCGCGGCGGCTCCCTTCCTCCTGCTCCTCCTCAACGGCGGCGCCTCCCAGTCCGCCCTCTGCCGCTCCGCGCCCGCCTCCGCCGCATCACCTACCCGTCCGTCCTCTGGTCCCGCGTGCCGCCTCTCCCGGGTCTCCCCTCTTCCCCGCTCCCCGACCTCCGCGCCTCCCACTGGATCATCTTCTCCGCGTCGCCCCACCACGCGCGCCACCGCCCTCTGGCCGCCGTCCCCGGGTGGCAGCTCCTCGCCGTCGCGGACGAGGCCACGCCCCCTGACTGGTCCCACCCCGGCGCCGCGCTGCTCACCCTCGCCGACCAGGCCCGCCTCGGCTTCCGCTCCGTCGCGTTCCTCCCCGCCCGCGGCCACGCGCGCAAGGCCGCCGCGTACCTCTTCGCCGTGCAGCGCGGCGCGCGCGTCGTCTACGACGCCGACGCCCGCAACGCCGTCGCGGACAACAACCTCACCAGCACTTCGATGTCGATCTGGAGCAGCGCCAGGGTACGTCCCCGTTCTGCTGCAGTACAGCCACGCCGATCCCAACCGCACGTCGTGAACCCGTACGCGCACTTTGGGCAGCCGTCGGTCTGGCCGCGGGGGCTGCCGCTGGAGAAGGCAGGGGAGCTGGGCGCGGAGGAGTTCTACACGGAGGTGTACGGCGGTGGGCAGTTCATACAGCAGGGACTCTGCAATGGCCTTCCAGATGTTGATGCTGTCTTCTACTTCACTCGGAAGTCATCGGAGATGGAGGCTTTTGATGTCAGATTTGATGCAGATGCACCTAAGGTCGCATTGCCGCAGGGATTGATGGCACCTGTGAACTCGCTCAACACGCTGTTCCACGCACCGGCATTCTGGGGCCTTGCATTGCCGGTCTCGGTGAGTCCAATGGCGTCGGATGTTATACGTGGTTATTGGGCACAGAGGATACTATGGGAGATTGGTGGTCAGTTAGCGGTCTACCCACCGACCGTGCATCGAACTGATAATGTGCTCGCTCATCCGTTTGAAGATGAGAAGGATATCCATGTCAATGTAGGGAGGTTGATAAATTTCCTGATGGAGTGGCGGTCGACGAAACGGACACTCTTTGAGCGGATTCTTGATTTGAGTTATGGGATGGCAGAAGAGGGTTTCTGGGGGGAGAAGGATTTGCATTTCATGGCTGCGTGGCTGCAAGATCTGGTTGCTGTCGGGTACAGGCAGCCAAGGTTGATGTCATTGGAGATCGATCGTCCGAGAGCGAGCATTGGTCATGGTGATAAGCAGGAGTTTGTCCCCAAGAAACTGCCTTCTGTCCATCTTGGCGCCGAAGAGATTGGGAAGTAAGCACTGAGATTGGAAATCTCATAAAATGGAGGAAGCACTTTGGTGATGTTGTGCTTATAGTGCATTGCACCGAACCTGTGGATCGGACTGCACTCGAGTGGAGGCTTCTTTATGGTCGGATATTCCGGGCTGTAGTTATTTTTTCAGAGCAACACAATGCAGATCTGGCCGTCGAATTCAGCAGCTTTGCTCATGCATACAGGTGAGTTAAAATGTTAAATCAGCTTGATCTGTAACCAATTAGAAATAAAATCTCTCTGCAAGTCTTCAGAAACTACTGTTGCTTCATCCAGTGAGGCTTTATTTCCTTGGATTCTAAAAGTGTGCAATTGCTTAACCACCTATTGGTAAATTCTCATCGCAGGTACTTGCCAAGGTGTTTGATCGGTTTGCAGGCGCTGAAGGATTTGTATTCCTTCAGGATCATATGGTCCTGAATTATTGGAACCTATTGGATGCTGATAAATCTAAGCTCTGGATAACCAATAAGGTGCATATCCTTGTCCTGGTCTCAAAGCATATTTGTGATGTTTGTGAATTACAGAACTTTTGAATTTTATAATATATTGAATTAACTTCTCCGGTTCTTGCCAGGTGAAGGAATCATGGTCGGATGTCCCTTTACAGCAAAATAACATTGAATGGTTCGTGAATCAAGGAGATATGGTAAAAAAGGCGGTTGGCAGTTTTCCATCTCATTATCAAGCCAATTACAAAAGAAGCGTAGGTGAAGATACGATAATTCATTGCAGCAGTGAGGTATTCTACGTACCTCGACAGTATACTGGTGCTTTCTCCAGTCTCGTTGAAGTTATTGGAAATCTAGACATTCATCACACTATTGCAGTCCCCATGTTGTTCCTTGCAATGGATCTACCAAGCAATTTCGAGCCCAGAGCTTTGGGAAAACTTGTTTATAAGACAAACTTGCCATCAAATACCACTTTCTCAACAATATACACTGCTGAAGCGCATGCGGTGTACCCTATGAAGGTTCAGAATGAAATGGATTTTGTAAAACTAATCAGAGTCATGGCGTCAGGAGATCCTTTTCTTATGGAGTTGATCTGATCTATGAGTTCGCTAAAATTGTATACTTCGGGTTGGGAAGGGCAACAAAACAAAAATTGTTAAAGGTACTGTTTTGTTCCTCTTCATCCTCCCTTTCAAATGTAAGTGGAACTAACAACCTTATTGTTGAGGACGGATCATTTAGTGCTATCTGATCTCATTTTACATGTGCAATTAGATGGCAGAAAGTTAGTTGTCAAGTTTGGAATGTTCACAATTCATGCATTTCAAGCACCACCGTGTTCTCATTTTAGCACCATGAGAACAATAACACCATTGTTTCCTGTTGGGTAACTGTTTACCTTTTGGACCGTTGCATTTGAATGTAAATATAACACAGAAGACTGCTAAAACTCAAGTGTTATTTCGTTAAACAGTTAAAAATGATACTTCATTCTCTGTGACTATATCTGTAGATGAACATGTGACATCAAGTAACAAAATTTCAAAAGAAAGAACTTCTACTCATGCTTCCTTTTTACATTCACAACCAATCACCCTCTTTGTTAAGGCCTGTATTTCGTGTTACAACTTTTATAAATCACAAATTATACAAGTTTCAACTCAACGAGACAGAAGAATTTCTTCTTCTTGGTCAAATGCTGGAACTGGTCGATTGATCAAATGAGTTCACCGGTCAATTCCTTCGATCTTGTCTTCAACCTCTGAATAGAGCTCTCTGAGCCTTTCCAAGTTATCCTCTGATGTCTCCCAGTACCCTCTGCCATTGGCTTCTAGGAAGGTTTGAAGCAGCTTCCTGAACGAATTGGGGTTGGTGTCCATGAGCCTCTTCCTCATTTCTTCATCTTCGATGAATGTGGTATTTGCTTCCTCATAAACCCAGTTGTCCACTTGCCCAGATGTTGCACTCCATCCAACAGTATTCGTCAGCCGCTTCTCAATCTCTCTAACTCCCTCGTAGCCACTCTTCATCATCCCCTCATACCACCTAGGGTTCAGTAGCTTTGTCCTTGCATCAAGACGCATCGTCTCGGACAATGTCCGCACCTGTGCATTTGCTGTGGTTGTGTCCGCTATGTACGAGGAAGGTGCCCTCCCATCCTTCCGCAGCCCTTGCACCAGCTTCGTCGGGTCCGAGTCGAAGTAGTGGCTGACATCTGTGAGTGAGATCTCTGACGAGTCCAGGTTTTGGAATGTGGCTTCTGCTGTTGCTAGAGCAAGCTCAAACGTCTTGCGTTTCTCTAGCATGCCTACCCCTGGAGCATCACTGTCGAATGCAAAAGACTTGCGGCTCAGGTACATGTCCTGGAGCTGCTTCTCATCTGTCCATGTTGCATTCTCCACTGCCAAGTTCACATTTGATGAGTAAGAGCCTGATGCATTTGAGAACACCCTTGTTGCCGCCTCTCTCACCGAGACACCAAGCTCCTCTGCCTGCTCCAGGGCATGCTTGCGCACATAGTTCATCTCAACTGGCTCGTCCAGTTCAGCAACCATCTTTACTGCCCGGTCCAGCAGATTCATCTGCATTGGTCAGATGTGTAACATTAGTGCATCAATTAAGTGATGAATAATTTAGTTGTCTGCAAAATAAACAAGTCAAAGGCAGAGGCAGTATTAGTTCATACCTGGTTGATGAAAAGATCTCTGAACACACCCGAGCAGTTGACGACGACATCAACCCTAGGACGTCCAAGCTCCTCAATACTGACAGGCTCCACACGGTTGACACGGCCAAGGCCATCAGTAACCGGCTCCACACCGAGCATCCAAAACACCTGGGCCAGTGACTCGCCGTAGGTCTTGATGTTGTCAGTACCCCACAAGACAAGTGCAATTGTCTCAGGATACTTGCCACCATTGTCAGCCTTTTGCCGCTCCAGCAGACGTTCCACAACAATCTTGGCGCTCTTCATGGCAGCTGCAGTCGGGATTGACTGCGGGTCTAGAGCATGGATGTTCTTCCCTGTTGGGAGAACCTTTGGGTTACGGATGGGATCACCACCAGGGCCAGGCTCAACATAGCTTCCGTCAAGGGCGAGCTTCAAGGCTCCCAGCTCATTGTCTGCCACAATCAGCTTCAGGCACTCTCCCAAGAATGCAAAACAGTTCCTCAGCTTCTCTCTATCTGCCCTGATGAACTTGGTCTTGGACAAGTACTCCACCCATGGCTCTGAGAGACCAAAGCCAAGGATGGAACTGAGTTTGCTTGTAACATCAACAACTTGCCCTTTGCTGTTTGTAGTCTTCTCAACAAAGGCACCTACGGCACCTCTTGAAGCTTCAGTGATCTCCTTCAGGAGTTCAACATCAGCCAGTATGCCCTTATCGCTTCCCCTGTAGACATCTTCAATGGTCCTGCCCACCGTCGCAGCAAGAATGCCAGGCAGTGCGCATATGTTCTCCTCTGGGCGGTCAAGGGCAGCTATATTCACCAATGTGGCCACAGCTTCAACGGCAGTTGGTGGCTCACCTATCACATGCAGACCACATGGCAGTAACCGTGACTCTATCTCCATGAGCTTTCCATACACCTTCCCAACTACGAGGTCACGCTCATTTGGTGGGAGCTCCACTCCTTCGTCAGGCAAGGGGACATCCTTGTCTAGGTTACACTGTTTTGCAGTGCTGATGATTGTGCTCACAATCTGGTTGCCACGTCCCGTGTCCTTGAGAGACTGGTAAGAGGCGATGAGCTCTGAAAGCTGCTTCAGCCCCTTGTACAGACCGGCATTCTCAGCTGGTGGTGTCAGGTAGCTTATGGTGTTTGCATAGCTTCGACGCTTGGCAACAGTTGCCTCCGATGGGTTGTTTGCTGCATAGTAGTAGATGTTGGGGATGTTACCGATCAGACTATCAGGAAAGCATGCATCACTCATCCCAACTTGTTTCCCGGGCATGAACTCAAGGGAGCCATGTGTGCCGAAGTGCAGAACAGCATCTGCCTTGAAGATCTTCTCGACATAGGTGTAGTATGCTGCAAATCCATGGTGAGGGCTGGCAGATTTTGAGAACAGAAGCCGCATGGGGTCACCTTCATAACCAAAAGTGGGCTGCACTCCAATGAAGATATTGCCATACTGCTTCCCGTAGACAAGGAGGTTCTCGCCATCAGAATTGAGATGCCCAGGTGCCTTGCCCCAGTTCTCCTCCAGCATGGAGGCGTAGGGAGTGAGTGCCTGGTACTCCCGCACATTCATGCGGTAAACAACATTGAGGTTGGGACTGCTGAACTGGGCCTCCTTATCATGAATAACCTCCTCGATGAGTTCTTCAGGTGTCTCTGGAAGACCATCAACATTGTAGCCGTCCTTCTTGAGATCCTTGAGGACGGAATAGATGGAGCTGAAGACATTCAAATATGCTGCAGTGCCGACATTGCCCTTGTCTGGTGGGAAGCTGAAAACGGTGATGGCTAGTCTCTTGGCATCCTGCAATAAATAAGTAGAAAGTAATTTACTTTTTATGTTTTTTCTTGCAAACTTGTGCATACAAGAACTCAGAAACGAGTATAATTTTTTCACTCATGAGGAATTTGACATGAAAGTGGAAACTAGGTCGCATAACTAAAGTTTAAGATTCTGCAGCGAAGTATTGAATTTTGTCTTCACATGATCTTTTATTTCATTTGAAGAAGTCAGTCAGTTAGCACTTGTTTGCTAAACCTTGTAACATGTTCTTACTTTTCACTGAAGTTGACGTGATGATAGGATTAGTAGTGATGCACTAGGATTTTTATCATTTATTTAAAATCTCATTATAGTAGCAGATTAGCAAGCTTGCGGTGTTGATAACTTGATATGTACAACAAACTTTTTAGTGGGGAATGGCACAAGCTGAAGAGTTAATTGATCAATTGAACAACCAGTTCCAGTTTTCAGCATGCCAGTGAGGTTTAGTTGAGCTAATATGTTGATTAGTTTGTCTATTCGTAAGGGGGCTGAAATTTTCTTAAGCATGATGGAAGGGTTAATTCTTAAATTGAGTGAACAGTCCCAGTATTCAGCATAACAGAGTGAACTAGTTGAGCTAATATGTCAATAGTTAGTCTATTTGTAAGGGGGCTGAAATTTTCTTAAGCATGATGGAAGGGTTAATTCTTAAATTGAGTGAACAGTCCCAGTATTCAGCATAACAGAGTGAACTAGTTGAGCTAATATGTCAATAGTTTGTCTATTTAGACGTCAAGAAGAGATAGACGTCAGCTATATTATCTTTTGGTCTCTAACATAAACATTACAATATGTACTATACAGGAACCATGTAGAGGGGAGATGCATACCTTAGTTTTCCTCTTGAGTTGTGCCCATCTGACTGCTCTGGTGCAGAGCTGCTCCACCCTCTTGTGCAATGCATGTGACTTCCCTGCATCAAACAAAAGAAAGAACAATTCCAATTCAGCTCCAAGTACATACATTGATGCAAACCAATCAGACCAAGAGACAAGAGTCCAAGGGGAAGGAGTTATAATGGTATGGAGAAGTCGCTTGCCTGATCTCGGGTCCCGTCCGGAGAACACAATGGGCTCCATGCCACCGTCAAGCTCCGGGAGCGCAACCTGCAGCGCCACCTGGATTGGGTGAAGGCCCAAGGTGCTGTTGAGCCACTCCTCCGTCGTCTGGAACACGAGCGGCAGCGCGACGATGTACGGCACATCGAGGTTCTTCAGTGCGGCAATTGCCTTGGGGTGGTCCTGCCTCGCTGGTCCGCCGACGAGCGCGAACCCGGTCAGCGATATCACGGCATTCACGAATGGTTTCTTGGTGATGGAGTCGATCAGGTACTGCTGGGTGGGCCCTGAGAAGTCGAGCCCGCCGGCGAAGATGGGTATGACCTTGGCGCCTCTGGCCTCGAGCTCCATGATGACGGCGACGTAGTGGCCGTCGTCTCCGGTGACAATGTGGCTCCTCTGCAGGACGAGGCCGATGACGGGCGCCTCGGGGTCCTTGAGCTTGGCGTTGGCGTCGCGGCGCGTGTCGTACCAGTTGAGGTACTCCTTGACGTCGTCGTACATGGTGGGCGCGAGCGGGTGCCAGATGCCGGTGTCGAGGAAGAGCACGGGGTCGTCGTACTTGATGTCGGCGCCCTTGAGGGCGGGCACGTAGGAGACGGCGATCATCTTGAGGAAGTTCTGGAGGTTGTCGGGGGAGCCGCCGAGCCAGAACTGGAGGCTGAGGATGTAGAGCGCGCGTCCTGCGCCTTGTCGGAGGGCAGGTACTTGAGCACCTTGGGCAGCGTGCGCACGAGCTTGAGCATGCTGTCGCGAACCCGGAGTCCTTCTTGTTGCGCTTGAAGAGCTGGAAGAAGGGGCTCTTGGACTGGCCCAGCTGCGCCATGCTGAAGGAGCCGAGCTTGTTGAGGCGCATGACCTCGGGCATGGACGGGAAGACGAGCACGGCGTCCATCCGGTCCCGGTGCTTCTCGACGGCGTCCCGGACCTTGAGCGCCAGCTCCTCCACGAAGATGAGGGAGCCGATGAAGACGTTGGCGGCGGCCACGTCGTCGCAGAAGGCGGCGTAGGTGTCCACGTCCCGGAGCTCCTCGACGAGGTAGCCCACCACCTCGAACTCGGCCGCGCGGCGCGGGTCCGCGTTGAGCTGCTGCACCGCGGCCGTGACGGAGGACTGGTACTGCGCCTCGAGGACGACGTAGACCACCTTGACCCTGGGGAGGCCGCGCTCGGGCGGCACCACCCGCCGCACGTCCGGGTTGGTCTGCGTGAAGAGGCCGTTCCCGGCCACGGCGCAGCGGATTGTGGCCGCGCGGGACCGCCCGCCGAGCTGGCGGCGGCTGAGGAGGAAGGAGTGCAGCGGCACGGTCGCGCGGGGCAGCTTCTTCTGCGCCCCGGTGGCCGTGGCGAACGGCGTGGACACCAGAGACGACATCTCTATCCCCTCCCGCGATAAAATATACACACGGCCCCGAGCGAGTCAGTCAGTAAAAAACTACCACTACTAGAGTATTTAACAATGGAGGAGCAATCCAAGACCTCTGCTAAGGGTGGCTGGCTCTGTTCTTGGCTCTCGTATGTGTGTGGGTTGTGGTTCCCTCTAAAAACAGGGGAGGCGGCAAGGAGCAAGCAGGAGAGTGTGGGAGCTCGGGAATGTATAGGTTTCTTCTCCACAGCGCCAAGGGGAGGACGGAGGACGAAGGTGGCTGGCTGACAAGCGGCTACGGGGTGTCCCCGGCATCCGGTGGCCGAAGCCGGCACACGTTGGCGGTGACGGGGAGCGTGCGGGGGCCACGGCGGTGGGGCACGGCGCGGGGGTGAGAAAAGCGGATCGCGATCGGGGCTTCCCGCGCTGCGATTGGCCGCGGGGATTTCCTGGGCGCGCGCGGCCGGAGGGAGGCGATGAGGAGGTGGATAACCCGCGGTCGCTGTTCGCGGCCTGCGCGTGGCACTGACCCCAGCCGCAGAGGGCACCCCCCTTCCGGCGGGTCGTCAGCGTTGGCGGATTCCGTTTCTCCTTCGCGTTTCTGCATCTTGGGCCGTGCATTCTCGGTTGATGGTAATACGTCGTGATTGATATTTGTGGGGCTTCTTTGCTTTTTGGTTCGTGGAAGGGGTTCGTTTGTTGGCTTGCTGGGCTTTCGGGTTGTGGCTGTCCGTCCGACGAACTCTTGGACGATGCGTCCGTGAGACAAGTGGACAAACTTTGCGATCTCTGGCTAGACTAAGATGTACCCTGCAGCTGTAGGAGAGCTGCATGATAGCCAGGGTTTCGGTTTTGGCATGTCCCGTTTTATGATTCTTAGTCGACGTCGCATAAGCACGACCGCTGGTTGTGCCTTTTCTCGGTTTTTGGCGACATTCTATCTCCTGTGTGTGCCAAGAAATTTGATGGTGCATTGCGGTTTAGGCTTTAGAGTGGGCGAAATGTGGCAATTATCCGGAGCCTGCCAGCCTGGGCTCTCTGCAGTTGAGTCTGCGTTCGTTCTTGCGAATCAGATATCGATCTGGGATGATCTGCTGAAATTTGCAGGGTTCCATGCTCTGTACAAACACTTATTTCAGATTGCCCAAAGAGAATGGACTAATCGGAACGAGCTCAAGCCTGTACGCTTATACCAACCTGCGTGTAAATGTGTGGTTGTTCTGGAGGATTCTTTTTTTTCCTGTTCTAGAGGATTCCAGTGCAGTATTTTTTTTGAACAAGGATTCCAACCCAGTGGGCTTTCATTTTGTACACAGCGAGCGTGGACAAATGTTCTGGGCCAAGAAGTGAATGGGCCTTTCTTTCGGCTAATTTCACCATTCCCAAGTAGGTTCGGCCTTCTGTTTCTCAAACAAAAAGTAGGTTCGGCCTTCTCGCAAAGCTCGAGAAAAAAAAAACCAAGCACAAATCCCAGAGCTCGCTGTCCACTCATCTTTCGTTAAGAGATTTATAACTGAACTTGAAATCTGTAAATCCCAGAGCGTGGACAAATGTTCTGAGTCAAGAAGTGAATGGGCCTCGGTTTGGATCTCTCTTTCGATGGGTTTTGCTGAACTGAAGGTGGATGGAGCAGTAGCAAGTAATTTGAACGCTGGAGCCTACAAGAACAATATATATCTATGAACCAAAATTTCGTCGTGCACAACAATAAGCAACTCCAAAACAGGTAGAAGCAACTTTGGTACGCTATGAAGCAATTTGGTGTGCGACAAGACAACTTCACAACAGCGGTAAACAACTCCACAACAAAATAAAGCAACTTTTGTACCTACAAAGCAACTTTGGTGTGTGAGGAGAACTTCATAACAACGTAGTAAGCAACCTACAACAAAAAGAAAAGCAACTTTGGTACGAGGCGACACAACTTTAATATGCGATAAGACAACTTCACAACAGCAGTAAGCAACTCCACGACAACTTTGGTACACTGAACCAAAATAAAGTCAACATCGTTACACTATGAACTAAAATTTTGTCGTACACAACAATAAGCAACTCCACACCAGGTAGAAGCAACTTTGGTACGCTATGAAGCAATTTTGGTATGCGATGAGACAACTTCATAACAGCGGTAAGCAACTCCTTAACAAAATAAAGCAACTTTGGTGTGTGAGGAGACAACTTTATAAAAGCGCAGCAAGCAACCCACAATAAAAATAAAATCAACTTTGGTTGCAGAGAAATGCAACTTCACGACAGCCCCAGATATGATATCTGCGTTGACGCAACTTCCCAACATCGGTAAGCAATTCCACAACAATTATGGTGTGCCTTGACGCAAGCAACTCCGTAACAATTAAACGCAACTTTCATGTGCATCAAGACAACTTCACAACAGCGGTAGCCGGTAAGCAACTTTGGTGTGCTGTCAAGGCAACCCATAACAACGGTAAGAAACTCCACATAAATTAAATTACTTTTGTACGAGGCAAAACAATGTTGGTGTGCGTTGAACCAACTTTACAACAAATGTAAGCAACTTTGTTGTGGGATGAAGCAAGTGTAGTGATAAGCAACTTTGATAGCAGCAAAATGCAACTTCACAATAGAGCCCTAGATATCGGTGCATCTCACATCCGCCCTCGCCACCATGGTCCCCCATTTTTGTGCAGTGTCGTTGACACTGCTCTTTGAAAGCAATGTCACGCCCGTGCTCCGCTATGGATTGGCCGCGCCTTCGCCCCCACGCCAGTCGAGACAGTCACTCAATATTCTTGTACCTTTTGTTTTTAACCATTGCTAAAAACAACTTTGGTACGCTAGGAAGCAAATTTGGTGTGCTTTGAGGCAACTTGACGACCACGGTAAGCAAATTTGGTGTGCATTGAGACAACTTGACAACATCGGTAAACAACTCCATAACAATTAATTTCACGGCGAGATTTTTTGCACAGGCCTCCAACCAGCACCACATGGATCTAGTCCAATGAAAACTAGCCCTACTAGAAACGCTAGCTACAGAACTGAACGTAGAACACCTGATACAATTCCCTGGAAAAAGGCTTCAGTATTGTGTCCATGACCATGGGCGCTGCGGTCGGCAGTGCTTTGCCTCTATCCAAACCTCACCTCCTCCTGCATTTACTTTCCTTAGGTCCAGAGCCTCCTCTACTAGCAGCGCTCGTCACACAGGAGGTCAGGAAGCTCATGGACATTTAATCCCCGCCGGCGGGAAGCTATGAGAGGAGCAGCACCAAGACCTAGGCCCTCTAGCCGGCCGGTGTGCGCGAGAGAAAGAGCAAGGGAGGAAGACGAGCGCGAGGAATCTAGCAGCTGCCGCACCTGTGAGGAGGCTGGAGGTAGCCGCGAGGAGGAGCAGGGGAGGACAGCGCACTCATGGCCGGTCGACCGGGTGGCCCGTCACGGCCTCTTCTAGCAGCGTCCCGAGGGTCGGTCGGCCGGTGTTGCTTGCAGGGGGTCGTGGTAGGAGATGGTGCTCTCCCGGCGGCGCGGTGGATGCGGGGGCTCTCGGTGAAGCGGTGTGATGTGTGGGCAGGAGCGGCGATGTGGCGTAGAGATCGGAGTTGGCTAGAAGCAGCAGGCGAGGACGCCGTCGTTCGGTTCATGGAGCACTGCAACTGACGCGGAGATGAAAAAAGGGGATCGAGAGGGAGGAGGGTCGCCAGACAGCTGCGCACTGACGCGCTAATCTCTACGCGATGTTCGATCGTGTGGTCGCGAGGTGAGAGCTCGAGTTGACGAGATAGCGCAGCTGCGCTAAGAGGCAATTACCATATATAAATAGGGCAGCAGCTATACCAGCAACTATCCTAGCACACACACATTCAAGCATCACAATATGTTTCATACATCAGCTAGACCATATATCTTTTCAGTACTGATTCCACAACACTAAAATATCTTTTCAGATCCACCACAACTCAAGAACACCTCAAGAACACAAGAAAAACCACCATACTTGTTTGAATCTTTAGACAAGCTTCAAAAAAAAAGATCAAGCTGCTAGGTGGAGCAGGCTATCCACAAGATGTAGGTTTATCAGAGCTAGAAAACCAAGCTACACTTCAAACAGCAGGTTGCTAGCCAATAGATAGATTATAACATCTGCTCATAAGAAGATTCAAAGGAGGGGTAGGGAAAAGAGGATCTCTCAGCTCATCACAGAGATTTAAGCCACACAATAGTATTTGTTATTACTAAATCAGTGTCTCAGACTACCAATTTTTACATGGCCCAGTTATTCGGCTAAATACTACTCCCTCCGTTCCTAAATGTAATCCTTTCTAAACTTTTCTGCACACATGTATCTAGATATGTTTTAGTGCAAGGTTCACATGAATTTTGCACTAAAACATGTCTAGATACATGTGTGCAAGGTTCACATGAACACACACAATTTCCCACGTTGGCTGACGTGGGGGTACCACGGCAAATCCCATGGTTCGGTACCTAGGGTTGAGATAGGGGAGAGAGATTTGGTAGCGCTGGTAGTATCGACGGCTGACAAACAAGGATTTACCCAGGTTCAGGCCCCCGGAGGGTAACACCCTACTTCCTGCTTGTCTGATATTGATGTATGAGGTGTACAATGGAGCTACAATGGCGTCCCGGCGAGATGTCCATCTCGCTAGGGTTTTGATGGTATGAGTATTGCGTGACCTAGATCGGCGGCCCTCCCAGCCTTTATATAGGAGGCTGGGTCTCGGGAGTTCACAACCGATTAGGTTTATAGGTAAGGTAGGTCTCTACCGACTTAAGCTTCGCTTGTCTTGGAGCGTACTTCTCCTTGCTGGGCCCTCTTCGTGGACCTTGGCCGTAGTCTTCTGGCAGGCTTGTTGCTGGGCCTTAGCTTATACGTGCACCAGGTATCCTCATGGTGGGGCACCTGAACGGTAGGTCCACATCAGTAGCCCCCGAGTGTTTGGTTGACTCAAAGATTTGGGCAGGGACTCCTCCGTAAGAGCACGTCGTCATTTACTTGCTTTGCTATGAATCAAGTCAGTCGGTAATGCATCGATCATCATTTTGCTTGTTTTGCTGTCTGAATGTAAGTTGATATCGTATCGATTGTGCTTATGGAGTCGGTAATACGTCGACTGATGCTTTGCACGTATTTTTGTTGTCCTTCTGACAGTTTTCAGGGATGGTGGCATAGTAGGCCTGGTACACTCGACGGATCGGGACCAGTTAACTGCTCTTTTGGGCAAAACCTTACTAGCCTACTTCAAGTTCGATCCCCCGGACTCGAACCCAGAATGGGCTGGTCAGACCCGACTCAGGCCGCGGAGGTCTTACAGAGTCGTCTTGCAGCATAATTTTGCGGGTACCTAACGCGTCCGCTAGGATTTTCTTCATGTATGTTGACACGGAAAGTTTCAGGGCAAACGCAGTATGTGCGGGCCCCGGCCGGCTCGACGGATCGGCGGGTCTTACCTATGCACCATGCATGCAGCTTCCAAGGATCGTCAGATGCAACTCGGGGAGATTATGACTGTGGTTTTGCATTATGCGGGTAGCTAAGTAGCTGAATCGAGTAAGCTTCGACTGTGAAATTTGCAACTTGACGTCTGTTTGTATCTTATCGGGTGCGCGACAGCGCTCCCGATGTGAGTAGCCCCTGAGATTGTGCTTAATTGCTTGTAGTTGAGGATAATCTAAAAACTTTGTACCTTTGCTGCAGTCAACGAAATTTTGATACGCTCCCGATGGGAGTTGAATGCTTCAGACTGGAAGTAGTCGAATGACCTTTTTGCTTGTGCGGGATATGTTTCCTCGGAGTCAACCCATTAGGGAATCGAGTACCTCTTTGTGTCGCAGCAGAATGATGACATCAGGGATGACGTTTTTGCGGATTGCATCACCTGACAAGCGGTGGCGTGCTCGTTGTGATAGATGGGACGTGACGCTATGGCCCAACTTGACAGTGTTGACCAAGACGGTGCCGCTTGGACTGGATTTGACCGTTTGGCACAATTTTTTGGGGACATGATGATGAACTCCTCTTTTCCCGTGCGTAGTGGGCGGCGTGGCCTGTGACGGTTGCTCTCCGTGGCCGCCACGTGTAGGGCTGGATGTGCACTGTGAAGCACGATGTGGAAGCAACGGCTGTGATGGATCACGGCCGTTCCTATAAGATGGAAAATCCCAGCGGCCAGAGGGGTAATTCCCCATTTTTCGCCGCCTACCTCTGCCTCTTCTTCATCCTCGCGCTCCCATTGCTACTTCTCCACGCTCCAGATACACGTTCGCCACCGCCCCTTGCCATGAATAAAACAGGCGCCAAGAAGAATGGCGGTGCCACTGCCGGTGCCACGAAGAAGGCGAGGACTGCACCGGTGTCTTCCGCCACCGCCGCCTCGACCTCAGACATGCTGAAGAAGATCTCCGGTGACTGGGTGAAGTCCACCATCAAGGAGCATCATCTGGATGGTTTCCGCGATGACGGACTGCTGCCGCCGGTGGACCAGCTGGCGACGCGCGCGCCCGGAGATGAGGTAACGCCTCAACCCAGGGCCAGCGAGCGCGTTTGCTTTGCCGATTTCTTGAACAGGGGTTTCTCCTTCCCTGTGCATGATTTCATGCATGAGCTGATGTGCGCGTACGGGGTGCAAATGCACGATTTCACCCCGAACGGTATTCTGCACATTTGCTGCTTTTTCGTTCTTTGCGAGTGCTTTCTTGGAGTGCACCCGCACTGGATTTTGTGGAAGGGCATCTTCAATGTGAAGAGGAATGCGGGTGCCAGTGGTGTCTACCCCGTTGGCGGTTTGGGATCCAGACCTGTGGCGACACCACCTACTTCGAGCTGAAGCCTGTCGAGTCCACCCAAGGATGGCGGAAGAAGTGGTTTTATGTCAGCTCCACACAGGAGGGCCTCCCCAACTTCGTGGCTAGCAAACCACTGCGGAGGTCGAGAGGATGGAAGCACGAGCTGACAAGTGCTGAAAAGCTGGATGTGGAGCCGATGCTGCAAAGGGTGGCCGAACTGCTAAAGACAGTAGGCAAAGAGGTCAGCGGCATGCACCTTATTGCCACCTTTGTGAGGAGATGTGTGTAGCCGCTGCGTGTCCGAGCGCACCCAATGTGTGAGTTCCAGGGCACCCATGACCCGACTCGGCTGACGAATGAGGAGAAATCAAAGAAAGACGTCGAGTCTCAGGTGCGGTCGTTGACCTCCATCAGGGCTGCGGACCCTTGCAATGTTGATCTTCCAGTCTCTCCTTTTGGAGTCGAAAACCCATTGCCTGAGGTTAGAGTCGAATCCTTTGTACCGCTTTTTCTTTACGGTGAATATTTCTCTGTATGATGTGTTCTGAGTATGTGTTTGTTTGCAGGGTCACCTGATTTTGACTCGCCTTCATCCTCTGCCTGAGAATGGCAAGACCGCGGAGGTGGAGGTTCCTGAGATCGAGTCGGACAATGAAAAGACCTCTCTTGCCACCGCCAGCACACCAGTCGATGAAGCAGAGGAGTCCGATGATGGGGAAAAAGAGCAACCGCCCAAGTGGCGCTGTTTGATCAAGACGACCTCGACTACTGCCAGCTCACCTCGAGAGGATGCGCTGGCTGAACTTGAAGATGAGGATTCGGGCTCTTCAACACCTGACGCGAGGAAGGCAAGGGCGGTGACTCCATTGCGTGTGGCCCCTCCTGAAGGTGCTTTAGAGTTTGGCGTGCATCTGGACTTCGAGAGTCTTCTCAGTGAGGATGATGCGAGGTAAGCTGGCTTTGCTTTTGCTTGTTTCCCGTTTTCTTCAGTGCCTCTGGTTTTTGATTGTCTGAATTTTTGCTGTCCAGCCCGGTGCACGATGCCCTTCCCAAGGATGATGCGCCGTCGACTGTGCCTGAGGCGAACCCTGCTTCATCTACCGGTGAAGTGGCTCGGGTAGAGCCGCAGCCAGCCGTTGCTGCCAGTGCACCTCCTAACCTGCAAGGGTACGCGCCTTCTTCCTCGGGTGCTGCACCACCGGCGCATTATGACAACGTAAGTGTTTTCTGATACTTCTGTATTTTATCGGGGCTCAGTGTGCCGGCACCGAGCGGAAGTTGAAGGATGTGGAAGATCGCGAGGGGCTGCAGGCAGAGCGACTCCGCGCGCTAGCCGACGTGATGGGAGGTAGAGCTTTTGTCCTTGTTGTGTGCTACCCGGATGTTTATAGACTTTGAGTTGCCTAAACCTTGTCTTTGATCTGACAGGTGTTGTTGGCGCTGAATCTGCTTTTGAGGTGGAAGGTGGCTCGCTTGAACACGCGATTGGTGCCTTTGACCTAGTATGCGCCCGGGTCAAGGACTCCCTTGCCAAGTCCAAGTGTGCCCTCTCTATTGTGCACAAGAGCGTCTTCCCGCGAGCCACTCCACCTTCCTCTATTGACGACCTTGCTAAGTTGTTTGGTCCTGGATCGTCGACTCTGGTGGACTACACCCACACCCAAATGGTATGTGGCTCGGAGTCCGCCTTCATGCTGATGCCGGGGCACAGGATTGCTGGCGATTTCGAGAAGGTTGTAGCCGACTTTCCGAGAAAACCCGAAGGCAAGACCATCCCTCTGGGCCAATTTAGAGAGCGAGCGGCTCAGCTGGCTAAGGACATGGTGGCCATGATGGAGAAGCGCGCAGCTAAGCGTGCTGCATGCACGTCTAGGTCTAGGTCGGAGTCGATGTCGTAGTTGGCCGGACCCCCTCTGTCTGCTTTTGTTTCTGCTTGTAATGAATCTTTTATGCTATGTTGAACCTGATGAAACCTTGTTGAATATAAGCTTACTTTTGTTTTCTATCCCTCCTTTTGTGTTATGACTGGGCATCCGCAGATAACAGCCCACGAGCATGTTGATCGGGGCCGCACCTGATACTGCATTCTCATCTATTTTCTACTCTCCTTGTGTAGCCTGGAGCACTCGACACGTCAGCTGGTTCTTCCACCGGTGGTGCTTCTTCTCAATCAGGGTCCAGGAGCAGAAACGATGAATGCCTCATCTCCTATATGTGGACACGACTTGTGAAGGTGGAGCAGGAGCTGAAGGATGCGCAAGGTGCTTTGGCTGATCTGAAGTCGAGGCCGTCCCCAACCACAGAGCGAGAGAAGTACTTGATGGACTCGTTGGACATAGTGAACGCACAACTGGAATGTAGGAATCCCATTGTCTTCTAAGTCAGTTGCTATTTCTTTTGACTGCTTCTTAATGTGTTTTCTTGTTTTTGCGCAGGCGTCCGTCTGGATGAGAAGGCAGAAACGGACCGCATAAATTATCGCCTAGATGGCGCTGCGAGCGGCTCGGATTCTGCCTCTCAACTCTTTTGGTCTGACAAGTCGAAAGGCCGAAAACTGGCTGTGCTTCACGACCGCGCCTGGCGTGCTGGCTTACTGATGGTGACTTGCAGGTCTGCTCTGGCCCGGGTGCACCGAGCCCTGTTTCCGTTGAATGAGCAGCCGCAAGGCCTTGCGGCGTTGTTGGCGAGATTCCGCGATGGCAAGGCGGTCAAGAAGTTTGTGCGGGAACAACTTGTTGGCGGAGCTAACGTGGCACTTGCCTTTGTGCGAGTTCACCGTCCGCACTTGAACATGGAGAAGATTGCTCAAGGCATGCCATCACCGCCTGGTGGGGGACCCGTGCTGATGGAAGAGTACTATGCGGCGACTGCTGGTCCAGCGAATGATATCATTGCGCAGGTTATGAAGGAAACAAATCTCCTTGTAAATCAAGTGGCCATGTATCTCAAAGAGGAACCTCTAGAGGAGTAGGTATGTTTGTAAAGTGTAAAGAACTTGTATGTATGTATGTATGCTTGTCTGAGCTGATATGAAAAATTATGATGTGTATGCGGGGCGCAGCTCCCAAGTGTGAAGTTATGATTTTTGCGTTGACGAATTTTGTTGTGGCCTGTTGCACACAGCTCCCGAGTGTTCGGGTGCGACCGGTGATTTTGAGGCATTTGAACCTTGTACAACACAGCCCCCGAGTCTTCGGGTGCGGCTAAGGTGTTATGAATTCGTTGAACCTGTGAGGCGCAGCCCCGAGTGTTCGGGTGCCGCCAAGGTGTTATGATTTTGCTGAACCTGTGCGGCGCAGCCCCCAAGTGTTCGAGTGCGGCCAAGGTGTTATGATTTTGCTGGACCTGTGCGGCGCAGCCCCCGAGTGTTCAGGTGCGTCCAAGGTGTTACGATTTTGCTGGACCTGTGCGGCGCAGCCCCCGAGTGTTCGGGTGCGGCCAAGGTGTTATGATTTTGCTGGACCTGTGCGGCGCGGCCCCCGAGTGTTCGGGTGCGGTCAAAGGTGTTATGAATGAATCTAGTCAAAAAATAGAGGAACATTGCTTGTATTCCAACTTCTGTGTGTTAAGACAGCATACCGCCTCATTAAAAACCTTCCAGTCCCCTTAGGTACCCTGGTAAGGAAAAGAGCGTGTCTGAAACCTGCTGCTTTTGGCATTAAGCGCGATTACATGATGGCTGAGTAGCCTAAGCATAGAAACGGCGCAGGTGTGCGACGTTCCAATGGCTGAGTAGCTCTCCCGTCTTCGCGTGATTCAATCGGTATGCGCCGCCGTCGATGACTTCCGTGATGATGAAGGGTCCCTCCCATGGGGAGGCGAGCTTGTGCACCTTCTTCTGCTTCAGTCGGAGGACCAGGTCCCCAACCATGAAAGACCTGGTGCGCAGCCGACGGCTATCATAGTTACGGAGGTTTTGCTGGTAGACAGCTGTGCGAGCGAGCGCGATGTCGCGTGCCTCGTCCAGCGTGTTGATGTCATCTGCAAGTGCCTCCTCCGCGTCGTCTTCCTCATAGGCGATGACTCTGGGTGCGTCGAACTGCAAGTCGAACGGCATGACAGCTTTTGTGCCGTACACCATGAAGAATGGCGTGTACTGTGTTGACCTGTTAGGAGTGGTGCGTAGGCTCCATAGGACGGATGGTAGTTCCTCGACCCATGCTCCTGCCGCTCACTTGAGTGGCACCAATAGCCGCATCTTGAGTCGCTGCACACAAGACCATTGGCCTTCTCCACCTGGTCGTTTGATTGCGGGTGTGCAACAGACGCGTAGTTGAGCTTGATACCTTGGTCTTTGCAGAAGTCACGGAACTCTTCTGTCGTGAAGTTTGTATCGTTGTTGGTTATGATGCTATGAGGGACCCCGAAGCGGTAGATGATCGACCTAAAAAAGTTCACCGCTGTCTTTGCAGTCGAATTTGTAATGGGTACCGCTTCGATCCACTTGGTAAACTTGTCGACCGCCACCAAGAGGTGAGTGTGCCCCCACGCGAGGATTTCTTGAGTGGCCCAACCATGTCGAGTCCCTATTGAGTAAAGGGCCAAGCCAGCGGGATTGTCTTCAGTTCGGATGCCGGTGCATGTGGCTTGGTGGCGAATTTCTGGTAGCCAATGCATCTCTTCACGATGTCTTCTGCATCCTTGAGCGTGGTAGGCCAGTAGAACCCCGCTCGAAAAGCTTTGGCGACAAGGGCTCGACTGCTTGCATGGTGTCCACAGGTTCCTGCATGGATGTCCTGAAGGATGGCCTTGCCGTCTTCGAGTGCGATACACCTCTGGAGGATCCCCGATATGCCGCATTTGTACAATTCGCCCTTGATGATTGTGTATGCCTTGGCACGTCGAGTGACTCGCCGTGCTTCCGCTGCGTCCTCCGGCAGCTCGCCACGCAACATGTATGCGAGGAAGGGATGTGTCCAGGTCGGCTCGACGAGGAGAACTTCGACTGGCGGATCCTCTGCGCTAGGTGAAGTGGAGCCTTTGGCTGAGACTGCGGCGGTTGGCGCCGAGGGTGCCGTTGTTTGCTTGGCCTTGATAGAGTGATGTTATATTCGCTCGAGGAATACACCAGGTGGAACTGGTGCCTTAGTGGAGCCAAGGTTGGCTAGCATGTCTACTTCTTCGTTGCTTTCGCGCCCAATGTGACGCAGCTCGCACCCGTCGAAGTTTCCTTCCATGATGTTGTACAGCTCGCGGTATGCGATCATGTTTTCTGCTATGGCGTCGCAGGTCTTCATCATTTCCTGCACAACGAGATTCGAGTCACCGTAGATCATGAGTCGAGTGCACCCGCAAGCCTTGGCCATCCGCATGCCGTGTAGTAAGGCCTCGTACTCCGCCTCGTTGTTGGAGGGTCTTGGGAAATCCATCTGTAGGATGTAGCGGACCTTGTCCCCCTTCGGCGATGTGAGGATGACGCCTGCGCCTGCTCTTTGAGGTGTCGAAGTACATTGTCCAGGAGTTGGACACGTCAGGGACACCCGGTAATTGAGCCTCTGTCCACTCTGTTGTGAAGTCAGGGAGGACCTGCGCTTTGATTGCTGACGGATGCTTGTACGTGATGTCCCGAGGTCCAAGCTCGATGACCCACTTGGCGACTCTTCCCGTTGCATCAAGGTTGGTGAGGATGTCGCCTAGCCCGGCTGAACTCACCACCGTTATTGGGTGCTCTGCGAAGTAGTGGACGACCTTGCGCGATGTCATGAACACGGCGTAAGCCAACTTCTGATAGTGCGGGTACCGCTGCTTTGATATGGATAGCACCTCGCTGAGGTAGTATACTGGTCGCTGCACGCCATGAGCATGTCCTTCCTCCATGCGCTCGACAACAAGCACGGTGCCGACCACCCGGTTGGTGGGGGAGACGTACAGGTATAGCGGCTCGCGTTCTCGAGGCGCGACCAGGACAGGAGGGCTCGTCAGCACGTGCTTGAGGTCGATGAAGGCTGCTTGAGCTTCTGGTGTCCACTCGAAGTTATCCGATTTCTTCATCAGTTGATAAAATGGGAGTGTTTTTTCGCCGAGCTTGCTGATGAAACGACTGAGTGCTGCAACCTAGCCAGCTAGCCTTTGGATCTCTCGAAGCTTGGTCGGCGGCTGCATGGTCAGGATTGCTTGGATCTTCTCCGGGTCAGCTTCGATGCCTTGGGCTGAGACGAGCTACCCCAGGAGCTGTCCGGCTGGCACGCCAAAGATGCACTTCTTGGGGTTTAGCTTGATCTTGTAGTGGTTGAGGTTGGCGAATGTTTCGCGCAGGTCGTCGAGGAGCGTGTCCTCCTTTTTGGTTTTGATGACGATGTCGTCGACGTAGACTTGGACGTTGCGTCCGATTTGCTCTTTGAGGCAATTCTGCATCATGCGCTGGTACGTGGCACCCGCGTTCTTGAGCCCGAAGGGCATAGTTGTGTAGCAGTAGACGCCGTAAGGGGTGATGAAGGCAGTCTTGTCATCGTCTCCGGCTCTCATCCTTATTTGGTTGTAGCCCGAGTAAGCATCCAGGAAGGATAAGCGCTCGCACCCCGCGGTTGATTCGACGATCTGGGCGATGCGCGGCAAGGGGAAGTGATCCTTGGGGAAGCACTTGTTGAGGGCGGTGAAGTCGACACACATGCAGATTTCTGTATGCTTCTTGGGCACTAGGACAGGGTTGGCGACCCAGTCCGACTTCTTGATCTCGCTGATGAACTTGGTGTCCACTAGCTTGTCGACTTCTTGTCCTATCGCTGCGCGTTTCGGCTAGGATAACCGGCGCATTGTTTGCTTCACGGGTCTGGCATCCGGAAAAAGTTGGAGAGAGTGCTCGGCAAATTCCCTAGGTATACCTGGCATGTCGGCTGGACACCAAGCGAAGATTTCCCAGTTCTCACGGAGGAATTCGACGAGCGCGCCTTCCTATGCGGGAGATAAGCTCGATGACACGTTGACCGTCTTGGATGGGTCCGTCGGGTGTACTTGGTGCGATCTTGTGTCGTTTGTTGCACTGAAGGCAGCGTCGGGTGCCGGTTTCTTGGCCTCAGGAAAAAGAGTGCGATCATTATTGAGGGAGAGCTCTTGGAGTTGCTCCTGCATGCCGAACATCTCGGAGATTTTGCTGAACTCCCTGTCGCAGCTATCCTAGCGCTGGAAGTTGCCGTTCACTGTGATAATGCCATTGGGTCCCGGCATCTTCAGCTTGAGGTAGGCGTAGTGCGGGACCGCCACGAATCGCGCAAACGTCGCGCGCCTTAGGATGGCGTGGTATTGTGACTTCCAGTCGACAACCTCGAAATCGATCTTCTCCATCCTGAAGTTTCCTGGCTCGCCGAAGATGACTGGAAATTGTACTGTGCCGAGCGGGTAGACCGCCTTGCCTGGGACGATGCCATGGAAGGTGTTATCTGATTTTGCTAGATTTTTAGTCGAGTGGTTCATTTTGCGTAGCGTGTCAGCGAACAGGATGTTTATTCCACTCCCCCGTCCATCAAGACCTTGGAAATAGCGAAGCCGCCAATTTGGGCATCGAGTACCAAAGCGGCGTGCCCTGGATGAACCACGGCAGGCGGGTGATCCTCGCGGGAGAATGTGATGCTAGTCTCGCACCCTTTCAGGTACTCGGGCACTGCAGGGGGTGCCATGGTGGCCATATTAACTTGGCGAGTGATCAGCTTCTATTCCCTGTTGGATGGGCGTCCCTTTTGTATCATGTTTATCTGCTCACGAGGCTCGGGATATTGATCTGCTGTCGCTGCCGGGGCCTCTATGCGTGCCTGGTGGTGAATTGCACCCGCCATTTGCCCGGTTGGCCCTGCTGGTGGAGGAGGAGGAGCTCCATTTGCGGCTGTACCAGGAGCCGTTTGAAGGCGCTTTGCGTATTCACTTGCCAGCCTTGTGAATTTTCTGCAATCTTTCAGCAGGTGGCTTGAGTGGAGTTTTCCGTCCTAGCCCTTGAACATGTGAAATCTGCATTCTTCCTCTATTTCTTCTGTGGCTGTGCGTAGGTCTCGCGAGTCGTCGCTGACTTTCCGCCATTCCCGCTTGCGGTACCCGTCGCCACGCTATCCGAAGTCGCGGCTGTCCCTGCGGTCGTCATGTCGACTTCCGCTGCGGCCTCGATCGTCACGTGCATCGACGTACCCAGCCGCCACCAGTTCAACACCGTCTACGTCATCATAGTGGTGGGACTTGCGCTTGCGCCTCCTGTCGTTACCGTGACTGTCTCTTCGGCTCCGGTTGCCGTTGTCATTGTTTCCGCGTGGTGACCCGTGGTGCTCGTCTCACACCGAGTCTTCGCCGTCCGTCCAGTCGTTGGCTACTTTCATGAGTTGAGCGATGGATCTTGGCTTTTCTCGTCTGAGTGCTTCTCGGAGGTCACGCCTGGCGACGCCGCGAGTGAATGCATCGATCGCTCTGTCTTCTGATATTACCCCTACGGAGTTGCGCATGGTAGTCCATCGTCGGATGTACTCCCGCAGCGGCTCGTCCGATCGCTGTTTGCAGGCTCGTAGCTCTTTGAATGTTGCGGGTCGCTCGCATGTTGTGAGAAAGTTCTTGACAAAGACCTCCCGGAAGTGATCCCATGAGTCGTATGAGCTTTGGGATAAACTCTTTAGCCAGTCTCGGGCTGTCCCCACCATCATCAGCTGTATGTACTGCATTGTTGTTGTTGTTGTTGTGCCCCGTTGACAGGAGACTGCTATCTTGTAGCCCTCCAGCCAGGATGATGGCTCCTGACGGTCGTCGAACTTGGGTGTTTCAGATGTTAATCTGAACCCTTTGGGCATCCTGGTCTCGCGGATATGTCGGGTTAAGCATGGACCTCCACAGGGCTCGAACTCGCCCTCGGAGTATGAGTCGCTGCTAGGGGAGCGAGAGGATCTCGTGGCTCGGCTTATGTTGACTCTGCGTTGCGTTATGACGTTGATGGCGTCCTCGCCTTCCCTAAGGTGGCGAGTGCTCGGCTGCCCTCGATCCCGTCCGGAGCGGTCTTCGTCGCGGCGCCGGTGTCCCGGTCCCTGTCTTCGCGGGTCGTGCTATCGCGATCGTCGCGGCTCCGCTGTTCTCTTCGCGAGCTGGCCGCACGGCGGATTTTGCTTCCTTCGGGTGGTGGGTTTCCTGCGTCCACCTCAGCTTCCGAGATCAGAGCTGCGCCTACCAGGTTGAGCGATTTTATCTGTTGACGATGCAAGGCTGCATTGGGGTCATCTTCTGGAGGCTGAGTTGCCCGCAAGTATGTGGCCACCGAGATCAGGGCTCCTGTGGCTGTTTTGGGGATGGGGATCCCTTCTTCGTCGTGCGTCATGAAGGAGAGGCCCAAGTTGCGGGTTAGTTCCGCTCTGTCAGCTTCCGGGATGCGGAACGTTCTGTTTCGGCGCCTCGGGTCCGTATGTCCCGAGGATTGGACGAATAGTGCTGCCCTTCGCACACTCGACGCGCTAGCTTGTCTCCTACGCTCATCGAGTGTTGCTTGATATTTCTTCAGCCGCAGGTTCTCCTGCCAGAGAAGGTACCGGTGAGCCGCGATCTCTTCGCGAGTCGAATCTTCGGGCATCATGATGCACTCTTGGATGGCCTTTTGTGCCTTGGCCGCCATCTCCTCTGTGACAGTGATCGTTGTTTTCCCGTCCGGCATAGTCACCGTCATGGGATATGTTGGTGTGGTGAGGTGAGCAGCGGCCTCGGATGTTTCAAGATTTCTCCCGTCGTTCTCGATGACCACGCAGATCTGGAAGGGGATGGCGCGCGAGTATTGGCTTCTGCCGTAGTTGTTGGTGAAGATGTCAGAGTCGACGTCACTGTCGGCCGGCATGCGCGGCTCGTTGCTGTCGTCACGGTAGGCAGACTCGACCTCGTCTTCGACTGCGCTTGACGAGGCGAGGGGTGCTGATGTTGAGCTTGGTGTTCCAGTCGATGAAGACGCGACTTCCGCATCCGAAGAAAGCGCGAAATTCGCGGTCGATGGAGACGCGGGTGATGAAGGTGCGATCGATGGTGTTGTCGATGAAGGTGTAGCCGATGTGGTTGGTGACGAAGCAGTCGATGGAGATGCAGGTGCGATCGCCGCGGTCGGTGAAGACACAGTCGATGGAGACGCGGGTGCGATCTCCGCAAGTTGACGCAGGTCCGTCAAGTTATGTGGTCCCCACCGACTACCATGAAAGTTGAAGCTACCAAAAATCAGATCTGCACCTGAGTGGAGGTTCGCGAACGCCGGTCGAGAGGCCAGCGAGTGTGGGTCGAATCCGAAGGAGCCGAAGTAGATCGGTTTCTGGATCGCCGGCGAGTCGCCGGTTGTCGATGAAGATGGAGCCGGCGAAAACGTAGATCCAGTGCTAGTCTTTCCCACAGACGGCGCCAATTGACGTGGGGGTACCACGGCAAATCCCATGGTTCGGTACCTAGGGTTGAGATAGGGGAGAGAGATTTGGTAGCGCTGGTAGTATCGACGGCTGACAAGCAAGGATTTACCCAGGTTCAGGCCCCCGGAGGGTAACACCCTACTTCCTGCTTGTCTGGTATTGATGTATGAGGTGTACAATGGAGCTACAATGGCGTCCCGACAAGATGTCGATCTCGCTAGGGTTTTGGTGGTATGAGTATTGCGTGACCTAAATCGGCGGCCCTCCCAGCCTTTATATAGGAGGCTGGGTCTCGGGAGTTCGGAACCGATTAGGTTTACAGGTAAGGTAGGTCTCTACCGACTTAAGCTTCGCTTGTCTTGGAGCGTACTTCTCCTTGCTGGGCCCTCTTCGTGGACCTTGGCCGTAGTCTTCTGGCAGGCTTGTTGCTGGGCTTTAGCTTATACGTGCACCAGGTGTCCTCATGGTGGGGCACCCGAAGGGTAGGTCCACATCATTGGCTCTCTCATCTCTCTCTTGATCTAATGTGTTGAGAAACTTCTCTACCTCTCATATAGATCTAATCTATTAAATTCATCTAATCTACACCTACACCGAAAGGCTATTCTCTCATCGCATGCATCATGTTCTAGACTACGGAGTGCTGACAAATTGAAGTGTTGGATGCGTGGATACTGGTCAAGAGATCATACATTTGATCTTGTACGTGGAGCGCGGGGAGTTGGCGACATTCTCACCACCAGGCTTGGTCGTGAGAATATTCAACATGCTTCATTGACAATTAAAGGTGTTGGTGAGTACTAGATCTAATCTTGTAGTTACATCTTCATAGATTGAATTTGGGTGTAACGTAGTGTGGAGAATTTTTTGTTTTCCATATACGCAACCCAGCACAGATTGTGCATGATATATTAAATATGATATTTCTATATTTACTGGTCCTATATGCTCTCTGATTTATATATATTCTTTGGCCAAGTAGTTGTTTAAATCTGCAAGAGGGATATGTGTTCGATAGTGGGGCTTTGCCTTGTCTATCTCTGGACTTGAGTGATAGAAACGACTAAGGGTGGCATGTACTAAGGATCAAACAGCGGTGTTTGTGTCTACTTTTGATAATAAATGTTGTTTACAATATCAACTGAGTTTGACAACTTAATTCCTAGAGATGCACTGTTGGAAGGCGACCTCAAAGTGGAGTATTTAGAGGTATAGATCTGGTGCCGGTGCCGGTGCGTGGTCTATGTATCTTGATGTGATGGCTACATGGATATTTGCTTTGTACACTTTGCCTAGTTTTATGATCATAATTCTGTCGATTGCCTAGATTTAATTTGTTTACCCAACAATGTTTTCTATTAAAGGAGAGACACTACTAGAGAAATAATGGTCTCCGGTCCATCTTTTTTTCATTTTTTACAACCTCGTTTACACACTTTACACGATCACTTGCTCGCTGGTCTGCTTTTACTTTCGTGTTTATTACTATTATCTTCCACACTATACGTTCAACCTTTTGTTTTTAGCGAGGCGGGAAGATTGATAACATTTTTGGAACGTTAGGACAAAGAGCTTTGTGTATTTACTTGTAGGTCCTCTTCAACTTTGCGTAGTTCTTCATCTCCTACTAGTTCGATAAACCTTGGTTCTTCACAAAGAGAATTTTGCTGCTACACTATATCATACCTTCCACTTGGGTTAACAATAGTCATCGAAGATAGACGAGATATTCTTAGCTCAGTCTGTTCTCGGTTTGGGGCTATGGTCACAAAGATGCGAGGAGCAGGAGGAACAAATTTGAGAAAACGGGCCGTGGAGTGCCGGTTTAGATGCTCGGTCTCCTGGATCCCATTTATTTATGAGAGTGGCTAGGATTAAAATCTAGTAAGAATTCGTGCAGTCCAAGTACAATGGAGGAAATCCCGGTTACATCTCGTGTGTGCTCCACCTACAATTGTTACTCGGCTGCAACCTATGTGCAACTCAACACAAAAATTCTCACATGAGTGAAGATTTGCAAAAAAACGTATTCCTATATGTTTTTTGAAATTGTGGTTCAAAAGACATATTGTGTCAAACTTTGGGGGATCATACGCCAAGGTGCACCGCTAAATCTAATGTTATTTAATCCACGATGTACTAACCAGTTTTCCCTCCGTTTCTAAAAGTAAGGCATTTTTTTTTCAAAAGCCAAACAATGTAATGTCGTTTGGCCAAGTTCTTAGAAAAAATGATCAATAACTATAATAATATATTGACATCATATGAAAATATAGTTTATGGCTTATCTAAGAATATTGATTTGATATTGTATATATTAATTTTTTATCTAACAACTTGGTAAAACATTACATTGTTTGACTTTTGAAAACAAATATATGCTTTACTTGTAGGAACGGAGGGAATATAACCTAAAAGTTCCTACCATTAATGCAAATGAACCACACACCCCGGAATAACAAATAAGGGACAAGAAAGTTCTTACCAATGTGAACAAAAGAATGAATATGCCACTTGCAAAAGGCAGTCGGTAATAACAAAATACATCATCCGACTTTGAACCCTTCATAACCTATAAAACTGACATTATGACTTCAAAGTATTAAATGAAAGCTAATAAATGACAAAATAAAATAGTTTATATTCGAATGCCCAAATTAGTTTATACGAGTTTCATCCACAATTTGTTCATGCATCTGTCATTTGTCAAAGGCTAGAAGAATAAACTAGATTGTCCACTTCACAACAAGCCTGTACAAGGATTTTTTGTGTGAAGAATTTAGGTTGCTCTCGATTTTATTTTTTTGCATTGCACTGAGATTAGAAAATTGAGGATTAGTGCGTTTCTCCTGGGGTCCCTAGCCGGGATGCTTGACTACATGTGTGTGGCGTCCCGTCCCTCTGGCTCCCATCCGTCTTCGACCACCAGAATTCTTATATATGCACCTTGTTGAGTCGTGGGGGAACGAAAATGTTGACTGGAATACAACAAAGCAAAAGCTAAATTGATCTATTTTTTCTTACAATATTAGCTTCTGACTCCAACTAACGAACCAATTGGCCTTAATGCCAAGAAGGCCGGCCCCGCCAAGTCACTTACAAACAAGTCAAAATGCAGACTCAACCTATAAAGGGCCCCAACCTATTGTTGGGGCACCTTTTCTTGACTTGGTGTAACATAGTTTGTTTGACTTGGTGCACACGCTAGGTACAGAACCTACATTTGTTGAAAATGGGAAACCGGTCGTGGTGCCTGTACACTAGGGTAGCTCCTGCACATGCTTGGTCAAAATAACTGTGTGATTTGTTAGTTTATACTAAACTTATTTATTTCTTTGTAACATGTTTACATGTCAATACGACGTTGACTAGTATTTTGCTTCATATTATATTTTAGAAAAGTAACAATGCTCCTAGATATGAAGGTGTAGTTTTAATTGCTATAAAACTCCACCATGTACATATGCAAATGCACTTGCGCTAAACTGAATGTATTTTTACCGAAGGTTATGTTTTATTTTCTTAAAGTTTGCTCTCTGACAGATCAGCTTTGTTAAGCGGGCCTCATGGACCTGACAAAATTGAAAATGATAAAATTGCATGTCTCCCCCAAATAAGTTGATGCCACCAAGATGAATTATTGTGTGTATATATGGATTGATCAGCATTATATTATTCTAAACTTTATCGTGGAGAGTTATCGAAAGGGCGCATATCTAACAAGTATATATGATGATTGATGTTGCTAGAGTGTTGCCTATCTTAGGTTTAGTTAATAAAAACTTCTCGCGTCAACATACGAGCTGTCTGCAGCGGTTTGTTCTAGAATTATTCAAGTTGCTTCTTTATTGCTCATTTCATGGTTAACTATATTCCACTATCATAGTTTGCTATGGTGCCATGTTTCCAAATTATCTTAAAACGTTTCCATGTAAACAATTATGTCATCTGCGTATGTCTAATTCCATTGCCATTATGTTAAACCAGTATCCATTTTGTTTTTTGCAACAAAAAAAACAGTACCCATTCCATTGAAGATACATGTTGTTGGGTCGAAACATATATAATCCAGACAAAACCTAAGATAAGTTATGCATTTTGCATACGGAAAAAAATCGAATTCGAATTAATGAAAACTTCAACTGCGATAGCAAGGAATCTACATCCAGTTCTTCAAATCCAAGTGAGGCAGTCCAGTTCATAGCCGTTGGTTCATTTATGTATCTCCCTCGGATCATCCTGGCGTGCCTCGAAAACCAACGAACCTCCGCGCCACACAACAGGCTCCTGCCAATGGCTGCCATCAGCGAGAACGACGTGTTCGTCCATACCCGCGATAAACCCCTCTCCCCACCCTCTCCTCTCCTCACATTCGATTCACTCCACTCCACCCGAAAACAACCGGTGCCAGCCAGCCACACAGTCCGGCGTAGCCACTTGCCTCACTCCTCTCACTCGCGCGCATTGCCCGGTGATCGAGCAACGCCCCTAGGCGCGGCGTCGGCCATGTCTCTCCTGCTGCTGCACGGATGCCTCGCGCCTGTCCACGCCAACGCCCCGGCGGCGCACCGGCGAGCGAACACGACCGGCCGTCTTCTACCCTGCCGGCGGCCGTCCAGGTTCAGGGCGGTCGTTGCCTCGGCCACCGCCGCGTCATCGCCATCCGGCGACGGCGCGACCGCCGCCGTGCTGCGTGGCCCGGACGGATCCACTGCCAAGGCGCGCGACTATGGCGGCACCAACGGCGCCGTTTCCGGCACGGCTAGTTCCACCTCCATCGAGACCACCGTCGAGAGGGTACGCACGCGCACCTCTGCTGGTTCATTAATTCCAAGATTCTCTCTTTTTGACATATAGTTTGTGTGGTATTGCGGATTATGCTTATTTTGTACATCGCGCAGATCATCTTCGATTTCCGGTTCCTTGCTCTTCTCGCGGTCGCCGGGTCGCTGGCCGGTTCCCTCCTCTGCTTCCTCAATGTAACTTTTCTCTGTCTGAACTCTGCAGCTCGTCAGGATTCAGATAACCAAATACTCCCTCCGTTCCAAACTAGACGACTTCCATTTGTCTGCATCCGTTGGAACGGAGGGAGTAGAATCATAGAACTTGGTTTTACAGCCTCCTTTACCCAGATAATTTTACATGGCAACAACATTTGAATTGAATGGCTCGAATTAAGCATCTTGTATCTGCTAACTGTTGGTGATTAGGGCTGCGTCTACATAAAAGAGGCGTACATTTGCTACTGGACGAGCTGCGTTAAAGGTGTTCATACAGGGCAGATGGTCCTCAAAGTCGTCGAGGCCATTGGTGAGGCATCCTAGTCGCTAATTGATCCCAAGACCAACGAGATGTACCTAGTATAGTTGAATGATTGTCACTTCAAAATGTTCACTTGCTCCTGCTTGCAGATGTATATCTTGCTGGCACAGTCATGCTGATTTTCGGTATGGGTCTCTACGGGCTGTTCATCAGCAACGCGTCTAACGATTTATCTTCTGAGTCTGATCGGGCTCTGCAGGGATCATCGCTCTTTGGAATGTTCGCTCTGAAGGTAATTCCGATCCCAATCGAGTAATCAACAAGTTTTGTTACAAGTTCAGATGCTTAATTCAGACTAAACTTGCCACTGATATTCAGACTCCCAGACAAATGAAAAACATCTTATTGCACATAGACACTTCCTTCTGACGACTCTCTAAGCATGACAGGAAGCTGAACTTTTCTTGCTGTTGCTGCAGGAGAGACCGAAGTGGATGAAGATCACCTCCCTGGACGAGCTCAAGACGAAAGTGGGGCACGTCATCGTGATGATCCTGCTGGTGAAGATGTTCGAGAGGAGCAAGATGGTGAAGATCACCACGGGGCTGGACCTGCTGAGTTACTCGGTCTGCATCTTCCTCTCCTCGGCGTCCCTCTACATCCTGCACAATCTCCACCGGCCTGAGCACGAGGAGTCGGTGATGCCCAACTTGTAGCTGAAACTTGGGAGCCGGGATCGCCGGCGAAATTAAGGTAGCGTTGTCCTCATGATATGTATAGATTGATGTCTGATCGATTCTGATGCGGTAAGAGCAGAACGAACGATCGGGCCGTCGTCGATCGGTTCTTTACAAGGAAGAACACGTACCGATCTCTGTAACACTATAGCTAGGAGGGAAGAACGTAATCATCAGAACACACAGGTATACAGGCACAACACGAAATCTCTGAAATTTCAAGTTTGTGATGTCGTACAACTAAGTAAGGTCTCAATCAATTATACACCAACGACCGAAAGGATTGCTAGCTTTATCAGCCAGCACCAGCCGCGGCGGCAGGTCTGGCGAGGTCTGCAACAGCATGATGTTTCCACCTGAGAGACAGTACACGCGGCCTGCGGACGACCGGAAACCGCATAACAGTTCCTCGCAGCGCACCTTGGCCCAATGCTGATCGCCGGGCCTCGCGACACCCAGCAGCCGGCGGCCGCCGACATTGATCACGACCACGAATTCATCGGTCAGCTCCGTGCTAAACTGAACCTCGTCGAGCCTTCTCGGGAAAACAGTATCCCGCGAGAGGCCAGACAGCAGCGTGGTCACCGGCGGGAGATCGACCCGGACGCCGGTGATCGGGTTCACTACCCAAACTTCGTCGGTCTTCTTGTTTAGGAGGACGAGAAGGCCCTGGGACGTACGTGCGTCGAACGTGCGGCCGTCGCGGCCGTTTAGCCCTCGGATTGTCATCCCGATCTGCTCGCCGGTGGCTACGTTCTCGAAGAGACTGTGGTGGTAGCGAGGCCGGGCGCCATGGCCTAGGACGTCCTTGAGCATGATCCATCGCGGGGGGTGGAACCGGCGGTCCAGGGCGTGGTCGCGGGGGTCGGCTGTGTAGTGCCGCCATGCGCTGCACGCGGCGCGGAAGCTTACGTAGTCGGCAACGTCGGCGAAGAGCAGGCGGTCCGCGATCAGCATCGTCGGCCCGCACCCCAGTCTCCCCCAGTCCCGCCTGCATATGCGGACACGGACGAGATGTACAGGATGAACCATGCGGCCAGGCATCATATCGTCGACGGCTCTGCCGCGAAGCATGATCCAACGCCGACGCGGGCGCGCTTCGCGTGGCGCCGGGATGCCTTTTAGTCACTTCGTCCGGCGGGCTGCTGGATGATGTCGATACCATGTCTGGCCAGAACGCTGGACCTAGCCGCCTGCATCGGGGAATTTGAGCTGCAGTACTGAACGTAAACAACGGATAGATGGAACTATCGCTGGAATTACCGCGACCGACGCCGACGCCAACGCGAAACACGATACAAGGAAGCTGCCCTGGGGCCTGGGCCTTAGGTGGGCTCCAAAAAACTGTTTTAAACCGTCGACAGAAGAGATCCTGCCATTCTGTTTTTTTTTTTTTGGGTGCGGGGGAGCCACTTTCTGGCCATCTAATAACTGAAAGCAAACGATGTGTGTTCTACAGCAAATGATTTGTTTCCGACGAATAAATTTACCTTTGGAGCGAGCATGCATCGAGCATGAACTGGACTAAAAAGCGACCAGCGACGTATGCGATATCCAACCGGGCTTCATGCCCCTTTCCATTTTATTAGAACGGAAAGACCACCACACAGTGTTTTACAGCCAGGGAAAAGGAAGCAAGGGGCAAAGGGAAATGGAAGCGAGTTGGGGCACTGAGCTTCGGTGACTTGTAGACTGGGCCTTTCATTATTGATCCAACGGACACGAACAATCAAAGGCAAAATCCAACATAGGGGCTCCTGTGTACAGAGGCAGAGCGAGGGGATTTTTCGCGGGACGGGGCCAATTTCTCCCGCGCGGCGCGACGGAGGCGAAATTCGATGCGGGAGCGCCACCGCGGAGCTCGGGCTGAGTGGCGCAAGTAGAGGCGGAGCTCTTCGTCATCGCAGCGGCGCCATCCTTGATCGGGATTCGACCGGTTCCTCTCCCACCGTGCCGCCGTCGCCGGCGGCTTCGACCCTGTTCCCCCCGCGTCCAGGCCCTACCGTCGTCGAAGTTGTCCCTGCTCCGCCGCTAGAGAAGCTGGAGAAGATACGACCAAATATTCAGGCCGTTTCAATCAGCCGAGATAATTCGTTTTCTTAATTGAAGATGAATCTGAACTTGGTGCTGTGCGTGTGTAGATTGTGGAATTGTACTGAACCTATCAGTTCACTAAAATATTCAGTACACCAATTTGTAAAACTATACTGAACCAGGTGATGTGCGTGTGTAGATACTGGACCTGGTGATGTGCGTGTGTAGATACTGAACCTGTCCCTGAACCTGGTGATGTGCGTTTGTAGATACTGAACCTGGTGCTGGGCGTGTGTGCACGCAATATTCAGTACTGAACCTAGTGTCTTAATTATATGTGTTCTGTAATTTTACATATTAGCTAGTGTTGTGTAGCTTTCTCAGATTTTTGTCAACTGATTATATGTGTTGGCAATGGCAGGTAAATTGGTGCTGCACAACATATTAGCATTTGAAGAAGCATTTGATAATTTGAGGTGTAAAATGCATAAGCAAACTTGGTTAGATTATATCAACAAAGTAAAAGAAAAATGGGCTGAATGTTTTATGAGAGATATCTTCAGTTTGGGAGTGAGAAGCACACAACTAAGTGAGAGCTTCAACAATTCATTGAAGAACCACTTGAAATCTGATTTTCATATTATCAGATTTTTGAAGCATTTTCAAAGGACACTCGAAGTAAAAAGAAATAAGGAGTTGGAATCTGAATTTGAAGCAAGGAAAAATATACCAAGAATCAAGATGAGCACCCCTATGTTGGTACAAGCAAGCAAAGTGTACACTCCAGTTATTTTTGAAGCTTTCCAAAGTGAGTATGAAAGATCCATGGCTGCATGCACTAAAGTATTGGATGGAAACAAATATGTTGTTGCTATTGGTAATTTGCATGGCGATTTATCTTTTGAGGATGAGCGCCTAGTGATAGGTGATCCTCTAAACCAAACAGCAACATGTTCTTGTCAAATGTTTGAAAGGGCAGGAGTATTGTGTGGACATGGACTGAAAGTTCTAGATATGATGAACATAAAGACATTGCCGATGCATTATATCTTGAAGAGATGGACTAGAGAAGCACGTCAAGGGAGTATATTGGACAAGCAAGGAAGAAATGTGGTAGAAAATCCAAGCCTACTCTACAGAATGTTGTTTGTTCTTGGAAAACACACTTGATTCCATTGGCCCAAAGCTGGAAGATATGCTAAATTCATCTACTAGTGCTATGAACGAACCAAGCAATGAGAAGGAAAATGCTGACCCAAACGTGGAGCAAACAGACGACTTGCTTCGAGCTACGCGACTGAAGAAAAAAGAAGTGCAATCCAAATATTTGAAGAGAAACAAAACTTGGATTGATAGGTTGCGCAAGGGCAAGCGCAAGGCAACTAAGCCTGCTGTTTCTACCAAAAAAGGATCAAAGGTATGTTCTAATCTGAACATAACACATCCATTTATAAACTAATTCGCTGAACTTTCATTTGACAGAAACAAAAGAAAAAAGATGATCCACAACCTCAAGTAGAAGCAGAAGATGACGGCCACAAGAAAGAAGTTGCTGTAGAAAGTAAACAATACGATGTCATCGAGAGTTTTACCCAACTCCTCACAGCTCCTCCTACTTGTGATGTTAGTCTTTATGGTGGAAATCTGTTCTAGTGTATGTATGTTGGCTACATGGTATTTTAGGAGCTAACTAAATCTTTTGGATGTATTTTGGGGGTAATTATAGTTTGATGAGGCCAAATTGTACAAGTGGTATGGCCTACATGTATTTTGGGAGATAACTTATTGCACCAGAAAGGGAATGATATGCTGCGCTGTGCATTATGTGAGCATTTTAAGCTTTGTACCAAATTTTGAACTCAAAATTGAAACTGTCCAGAAAAATTTGAAAAATTTCCAGTAAATCTAATATGTGACCTTATGCATTCTGAGAAAGTTTCGTTGAATTTGGATACATGGTTTGTGAGTAAACAACATTTTAATTTTCTCTCCCAAATTTTGAAGTCAAAATTCGAACTGCCCAGAAATTTTTGAAAAAATTCCAGTACATAGAATATGTTGTGTTATGCATTCTGGGAAATTTTGATTAATTTGGACGAACGGTTTGTGAGTAAGCATCATCTTAAGTTTCAGCTGAAAAATGCAAAGTGTAGATGATTTTGCCTTTGGTTGTTCGTGTCGGTTGGATCAATAATGGAGGGCCCAGATGTGCACAAGTCTCTCGGTGACTTGTAGTCTATAAGTCACCAAAGCTCAGTCCCTATCAGGAAACCCACTACAAATGATCGCCGTCGATCACCCGTCATGGGACAAAAACCTGATACCACCACACTACTAGTCCTAACAAACAACAAGGAAAATGACACAACCGATCCAGCTACACTTAACAAATGAAACAACATGCAGCAATAAAACTCCTTCGCAGCCGACCACACGAACTCCAGTTCGGTAGAGCCACGCTCCCTGACCGGCTTCCACTTGTACTTCTTCAACATCATCAGTTTCTGGACGCCATCGCGCCCGTCGGCGTCGGCGTCCTTCTTGCATCCACTCGCAGCAGGTCAGTGGCAATCGCCAGCATCTTGTTAGCACTCAGCTTCACAAACTCCCTATCATCATCCTTGTGTAAACCTGCCCAGTAATTAAGAAGAGAAGACACATGAAAAATCACTTCGCAAGGGGTCCTCATCTTATGGTTATCAAAAGTCACTTTGTTACGAGCCTTCCAAATAGCCCAGCAAATGGCCGAAGCCCCAACCATAAACAAGTGTTCTTTCCCAGGAACAGAAGAGTGAAACCACACCATAGCCTGCCACACATTTTTTTGGACAACTTTTTGTCCCCAGAATACTACCCATTGCACCCCAAACCACCTTAGCAACCGAGCACTGAAAAAACAGATGATTTGCAGACTCGAGCTCTCTACAAAAAGAGCAAACAGGATTCCCAGCCCATTTCCTTTTCTTCATATTGTCCATTGTCAGCACAGCGTTCCAAAACACTTGCCACATAAAGATCTGAATTTTCAGAGAAAGTTTGGTCTTCCAGATCCAATAGTAATTAGGACCAGAAATATTTTTTTCCAGGAAATTGTTAACCGATTTAGTGGAAAACACTCTTTTTTGTTTAGAGACCATCTCACACCATCAGGCCCACCATCAAAATGTAACCTTTTCACATACTCCACCACATTGCGACCTATGCGATATACTACTCCGTTCGATCCCATATTAATTGTAGACTTGTAGTGATACATTCATTGATGGGACTTTCAAAAAAATGGATGGGAGTGGGTAGTACTAGTTTTTAAACGCGATGCTGCCATGTACATGTGGATGTGGTATGCTAGCCTATTTGCGTGCTGCGTGCATACAAAATAACCAAATAATTGATGTTTTAACTCAAAATTTCGGATTATTTTAAGGGAGCGACTAGGTCTCACTCGAGTGAGAATTACTCAGATGATCCTATCCAATTACATGTGCAACGGAGAATATTTTACTTGTAACCCACGAATCATGATGTAAATCTGATGGGAATAGAGTTGAGTGAGACCTAACTTAATTCTTACTCGAGTGAGAAATAGTAAAACCATTGTTTTTAACTCTGAACATACCATGTGATTGAGCAACTACAGCCAGCAAGCCAAAACGATAGTTCGACATGATTCTGTGCGAATCAGATTGTCGGGATAAGCTTTGCCTTCAAGGGAACGTATGCATATGCAAAACCATATTCTGCCTGTTCCCACCTATTGCACCCATAAAAATAGATGGTGTTGTGAGAATGATCAAGTCCCATCTCGGCCCCTATGGCCCTATCCATCCCTATGTCACACAAATAACACTATCAAGAGTAGTTTTTCTTTTTGAGAGGACACTATCAAGAGTAGTCAACTAAAGTCCAAGTCTAAGACCTAGTCAACAAGCGAAAGAATTAAGAAATCGAAAAGAAGAAATCATTCTGAAGGTCTAAGTGAAAGAGCTCAAGATGATATAGAGGGTTAGGTGAGCATGGACTATGCAACACCCTGACAGGTTTATAAATAGGTACCGTCAGAGCTTTGCTAGTCTGGTTGACAAGGAAAGACAAGGGCACGTCTAACGGTAGGCCCGGATTTGTGCTTCTATCCACCGGGTAAAAGCAGGTGCCATCTCGATGTTATTTCATGGCTCAAAATAAGCACATTCAAGTGCTTTAGCGGACACATTGGTAGGTTGCCTTAGGATGACTCCAACGGGGCGACGCAAACGGACGCGCGTTTTGTCCGTTTGCGTGGGGGAACGGACGCGCGTCCGGCCCATGTCCGCCCCTTTCCGGCCACTGGACCCAACGGGCCGATGCATTGAGTCCGCCCGGCCAGGGTTTTTGATCATTTTGATCATTTTCGGCCAGGGTTTTTGATCGATCACATTGCAAGCAAAATAATACATTATAACAAAACATATAGCAATCCAAATACTATAATACAAATAATACAATCCAAATCCTTATTACAATCCAAATAGTTCGGCAAATAATACAAATTATTTCACAAATTGTTTCACAAATGCATAGTCTTACAAACCAAATAAATATAAAGACCAATAGTTCATCAAATGGAACTACTGGTTACCGTAGTGCTGCCAGACATGCTCCACCAAATCATTTTGGAGCTGAAGATGATACAACTTCTCACGAACATCACGGTGGAAGTCGAGGAACTGAGCAAATGTGGACGGTCCCTGGGGCTCAACCAACTGACCCTGAAACTGCCATGCCTGATCATGCATGCCCTCGTCGCGTTCATCCTCCACGATCATGTTGTGCATGATCACTCAAGCAGTCATCACCTCCCATAGTTGGTCCTTGTCCCATGTCCTAGCAGGGTGGCGAACAATAGCCCATCGTGACTGCAGGGAACCGAATGCACGCTCCACATCCTTTCTAGCACTCTCTTGTTTCTTGGCGAACCTCTTCTTCTTCTTCTCATCATCGGGATTGGAGATAGTCTTGACAAATGTAGTCCATGTAGGGTAAATCCCATCAGCGAGATAGTAAGGCTTGTCATACTCGTGACCATTGATCTCATAGGTCACCTGGGGTGTCAGGCCATTGGAGAGCCTGTTGAACACCGGAGACCGCTGCAGCACATTGAGGTCATTGTGCGAGCCGGCCATGCCAAAAAACGAGTGCCAAATCCACAAATCTTGTGATGCCACGGCCTCAAGCATGACCGTGCATGCCCCAACATGGCCCTTGTACTGCCCCCGCCATGCAAATGGGCAGTTCCTCCACTCCCAGTGCATACAATCTATGCTGCCAATCATCCCAGGGAAGCCTCTGGCCTCGTTGATGGCAAAGAGCCGGGTCATGTCTGCGGCATTGGGCTCCCTCAAGTACTCCTGGCCGAACACCTGCACCACGGCCCTGCAAAACTTGTACATTGCTTCTAGGCACGTGGACTCACTCATCCGCACGTACTCGTCCACAAGATCACCGGCAATTCCATATGCAAGCATGCGAACGGTGGCGGTGCACTTCTGGTACGACGAGAAGCCGAGGGTACCACATGCATCGGGCTTGCATATGAAATAGTCATCAAAATGTATCACCCCCAATCGGATATGGTTGAACAAACATCTCCTCATCCGGAAACGGCGCAGGAAAACCTTGGGAGGATACTGATGCATGTAAAATGCATACATGAACTTTGCATTATACTACTTATATTTCAATCATATTTGCATCATATAAGGGTTATATCATTTTTTTATTGATTTTGGGAATATTTCATTGTTTCCCTATTTTTCTGGAATTAACCCTGCACAGGCAAAAAACCCTATTTTCTATATTTTGATGTTTCAGAGACCCAAACGACGTCCAAATGACCTAATAATTTACGGGGATCAGTTTTTGGAAGGTACAAAGCGTGGGAGCGAAGGAAGCGAACAAGCGGAGGCCCGAGGGCCAGAAGAGGGTGGCCCAATCGTGGGAGCGTAGTCTCCATCTTCTCCAACAACTTCTCCATCGTCTCCATGATGAAGAGGGAGTAGTCCACCCCTGGACTATGGGTTTGTGGAAGTAACTTATCTATCTCTCCTCTCTTGAGCTTCACTAATTAGTACCGTATGAGCTGCTGAACATGATTACGGTCATCTATGTAATACCTTTGTGGTGGATCTTTTTATGATTTAATATATGTTTGAGATTGCAATAGTTTTGTTTCAGTCATGAAAGTAGATGCATATTATGTACCCCGTTCTTGTTTACTTGTTATGATCAAGCATGTGTATGAGAGCCTATGAGGGGGAACGTGTGCATTAGTTGGAGTAACGGGGGGTGGCTAGTGCGGTGAATGTGAGAGAAAGTTCCGCGATCCACTTGGGTTTTTACCTTACTTTGTTGCCTCACTAGGGATAAAGAAAAATACCTTGCTACCGGAGATGTGAGAGTGACCATTGCCACTACTCCATGACTAGATCTAGCATGTTCTTATTTTAACTTCATATCATGATACTTAATGCTATGCTCTGATTTATCTTAATTACTAAGGTGTTATGATTTAGTTCGCATCTTGGTGGAGTATAAGAGAGATTAATAAACAAAAGATCTCTATGTTAGGACGTGATGCCCATATAATTAGTAACTTGTCATGAAACATTTTTGTTGCAATCTCATATGTCAATTATAGTGTTCCATTATCTATCACTTTATTAAAGAGAGAGTGCATTTATGAAACCATGAACCCCGGTCCATTTTTAATCATAAGAAACACCTTTCCAACAACTTTTATCCACTTTACATTTTCTGCCATTTAAAAATCCGAAAATACAAAAACACTTTTACATCTTGCATTCACAATACAAAACCCAAAAATATCATCCATCATTGTTTCCACCATCCTTGCATATTTATTTATCATCATTGCATATTTATTTACTGTTTTGCATTCATTTTATTTTGATATCATTCTCACACCTTTTGCTTGACAACCACTAGGTGAGGTTGAGGACCAAAACAAATTACTTTGTTTTGTAGGTTTTCAAGAGAAGGATAAGAAGATAAATCTTTCACTACTGATTCCCCGAGAGTTCGATATTAAACCCTCGAGTCACCCCTCGTGGGGAAAACCGTCTTTCCTATACTACACACTCTGCACTTGGAGTCTCAACCTAACCGATATTCTTTTGACGCGGGTAACTACGTCAAGGGCCATCAGATACGTGGATTTATGGGGACGAAAGTAGTCCCCATACAGCTGGATTTGGCCAGCTCTCCGGTTCCGGTCCAGAGCAGGAGAACGGCCCGGCAACGACCCTCGGAACACCGGCCACATCCTCTCTATGTACTCGTTGACGATGAGGGTGGCAACCAGGCCGTCACTCTCATCGTCGGAGGAATCGTCCGATGATGACGGGTTGTACAGGATGTAGTTCCTGTAGTACCACTCATCCGAGCTATCCATGGCCGAGTTCGTACCTGAGTTCTTGCCGGGGCGAACGGCCGAACACCTTGTGGGCGGCGTGTGTGTCGCGGGCGCTGTGAGAGAGATGGCCGCAAGATTCACCGGCCGTCGCGGGGAGGAAGTTGCCCCGGTGACGGCGGGGAAGAGGAGCAGCAGACGGCGTCCCCGGAATGGCCTGTAGTGCCAAATCGAGGGAGCGACGGCGGGGTGGCGGCAAGAGGGGCGAGAGAGGAGGAGGAGGTTGGGGTGGGGAATGGTCTGATTTGCGGGCCAGGGGCGGACTAGGGCAGGACACAAAAGCGCTCCGCTCGCGTCCTCGGCCGACGCATCGGTGGCCCAAATTTGGGCCAAGAATGGGTCGCGGCGAACCAAAAAACGGACCGCGGTCCGTTTGCATCGCCCCGTTGGGCCGTGTTTTTGGCCTCCACGGACAGGAACGGAGGCGCGCGGACTCGATGCATCGCCCCGTTGGAGTCATCCTTAGGGAGCAGCGACATCATGACCTCGCCTCGGGACACTGTGCTCAAACGGGGCCATCCAGTCTCCGTTTCCCGGCCTTACCTGAAAGATGGTGACATGACTCATCCATGGCATGTCCCACAGTACCAAGGACATGAAGAAATCGGCTCCAAGATTGCGAGGCGCATGCACAAGACTACCATCATCGGACGCTTCAATCTCATTGTTTCGAGGGGTCGTCACGCCGGGGCAGCCCCACACGCGCGCGCGCGCACACACGCACACGCACGCACACGGCGATATTTTCCGGGCCCCGAATTTGCTCATATCTTTGTATCTTCGTGTGTTCACCCATCGGGCATTTTTCTCATACCCACATACCAATTCATTGCAGGAATTGATACCCTGGTACACCCCTAATCACTAGTCCACTACTTGAATATCGCTTACTCGAGTGGAGAGAGCTAGAGACTCCAAAATCAAGTTGAGGAGCTCTCTAGTGTCGAATCTGAGGGGTCCCCGAGGACTCGGATAAACATCGAAAAAGGAGGAGGCTTAAGGCAACACTTGGAAATTTCACGACGGCCAAATTCTCGTTAGTCCAACCTCTTCTTCGATGCTCTCCTAAAAAAGGATCAAGTCGCGCGCTTGATGACTGTTGGGAACCCTAAGTAGAAGGTATGATATAGTGCAACAACAAATTTCTCTCAATTAAGAACCAAGGTTTATCGAATCAGTAGAGAAGATGAAGGAGCTAGAAAATTTGAAGTGGACCTACAAGCAAAGACACAAAGCTCTTTGTACCCAATGTAACAGGAAAGTTAAACGTGTAGTGTGGAAGATAATAGTAATACACAAAAATGTAAAAAAGGACCAGCGGACAAGTAATGGTGGAAAGTGTGTAAACGAGGTTTAATCAATGTAAAAAGATGTACCGCGGGTCATGGTTTGACTAGTGGTGTCTCTCCTTAACCATAAGACATTGTTGGGTAAACAAATAACAACTAGGCAATTGACACGATTATGATCATGACATTATGACAAAATGCACAAGGCAAATATGTATAGTAGGCATCACGTCAAGGTGTACAGACCGCATATCTGCACTGCATATATACCTAAATACTCACTTCGATGCGTTATCCAGCAACACATCTCTACGAATTAAGTTGTTGAAACAACAGAGTATTGCATTAAGTAACTTTTATTAGCAAAAGTAGACATAAATACCTTTTTTTACCCTTTGTAGCAACCACACATGCCACCCTTAGTCGTTCATGTCACTCAAGTTCAGGGATAGGCAAGGCAAGAACCCACTATATATCGAACATATACTCTCTCTTGGAGACTTAAACAACTATTTGGCCGAAGCACTCATATAAATCGGAGAGCATGTAGGGACATAAATAAACCAATATCATATTTAATATATCATGCACATAACATCACAATTCATCATATACCAACAAATACAACAGTAAACATTACATCAGATGAATCTCGATCATGTTAGACAGCTCATGAGATCATGGCATGAAACAATCAAAAATTATAAATACATTTTGAACGTATCAGCACCATGAGGCATCCTTTGATTTTTTTTTGTGTGATGACTTCTGGCTTTCTGAGACCGACACCGTGTTATCACTCGCTACTTCCATGTTCCTCAAATTGATTTGTGCTACCATTTGAATTATTGGGAATTTGGGTCACTATTAAGCATGTCTCGTGCGACAAGCTGCACCTCCTAACTAGTGACTTCAAGGGGGGCTAAAGTATTTAAAAGAGTTGAGTGGTTAATGTTACATACGTATGGGCTGAAATTGGATTACATATGCACTAAAATCATCAAACATGTTACGACCTATGGGGTAGGGGGGCAATGGCCCCCCTTGGCCACAAGAAAGATCTGCCACTAGGTCGCTGGTCGTTAAACAAAACGTAAGCCCTCCTCCATCACGACTAACCTACCAGCAGTAACTTGATTGCACTCTCGCGTCACCAAAAAACAAGCAGGTTTAACACTCTGATGAGGGACATCGTGTAGTAGAACAAGTTAATTATGTCGATGTTTATCATTTATGATCCACATAATTTGTGTCATTTCATCGATGACGAAGACGAGAAAACTACGCCTCGCGAGTGAAGAATTTGAGCTGCCTTACATAGGCGAATGCATGGCTCATCATACGAGGGAATGTTCACGTCCAACGATCTATCTTCTGGATCAGATCGGGCTCGTAGGGATCATCAATCTTTGGAGTGTTCGCTCTGAAGGTAATACCCGATCCCAATCAACCAATCAACAAGTTTTGTTACAAGTTAAGAAGCTTAAATTTTCTGAACTTTTCATGATGTTGTTGCAGGAGAGACCGAAGTGGATGAAGATCACGTCCCTGGACGAACTGCAGACGAAAGTCGGGGAGATCATCGTGATGATCCTGCTAGTGAAGATGTTCGAGAGGAGCAAGATGGTGTAATTTTTGGCAAAAGGATCACATGCCCGAGTGAATTGTCAAAAGGATGTTGGTCCATGTAGTTGGACTGGTCAATGGAGAAGGTCATCGCGTGAGTAGATAGTCCCGAACAATATTTAGGTGCGCTAGATGGGAAGGAGCATAACCACCATCTTCACCTCCTCTACAACTCTACAGAGGGGTAATCATAGATGGCGCCGGCCCAGTTGTCATGCATGGTAAACATAAGTAATAAATTATGCCATATTTTGTTTATATCATGGTCCTAAACTCCTGCATCCTACCCTTTAATTAAATAAATCATATAACACGCGTACAGAAACCTTGGTCGAAATAATGATCTTACTTGGCACATACATGTTTTTTGCCATGATAATCAATGCCTAATAATTCAACATACTCACATGCTCCTTTTGCATGTGCGAAGACACGGGGGGGGGGGGGGGGGGGGGGCAGCGGCCCCTGATCCCTGGTGGTTATAGATGACGTAGGGACTGGTATAATGACGATATATCTTATCTAGACTCTCCAATTTGTATGCCAAACCAATTAGATTGGCCTTCAAGTGAACCGTGAATGTCATTGTGACCTGTCGTTTCTACTCCAAGTGAAGCAAAGATAAAATATAGGATATGTTTACTAAATTACCTTGGAGTGGGAAGGGTTCAGTTTTACTTTACTTTTACCGAATAAGTTTTGACCCCAAAATTCGAAAGGGAACAAGTCAAAATCTTATCTAGTCCAAATTCAACAAAATTCTGACAAAATAAGCTCTGAACTTGTCGGATATCTTGGAGATGTACAAACTTTTGAACTCTCAGGGATATCCCAAGTGTAGTAATGTTGGCTAATTTTTTTTTAATAATACATTTTTTTAATAAAATTGCACAAATAATAGCTGATTGTGCACAATTTCAGCAATAATGCGGCGTCGGTTTCGCCGAAGCCGACAGGGGCTTGTCGAGGTGGCGGAGGCCGATAGGGCGAAGTCGGCCTGGCGCAAGCCGACAGGGAGCCGTGGTGGGCCAGCCTGCCAGCCGACAGGGCTGTCGAGGTCACGGGGCGCGCCTTATCGGCCTTGTCGAAGCCGACAAGGGCTTATCGGCCTTGCCGATGCCGATTAGGTGCTGGCTTCAATCACGCGACCATCTTTCCTCCCCTGCTCGTGCTTTCTTTCTTCTTTCTTCTTCCTTCTTCTTCCTTCCTCCACCCATGGCGATTTCTACATTGGTCCACTGATTTTTGAAGCCAGCCAACCAATCTGTAGCCTAGAGCTGTTAGATAGTTAGGGACAGTCCGATCTATCAAATGGGTTAGGGTGTGGGGTGATTTGGTGGTGATTTTTTGGAGCAATGGTGGAGATGTGGAGGTGGTTGGTGTAGCTCGCAGAAGATGTGGTGGTGGTAGTTGTGCTGCTCGAGCTGTGGTGGTGGTGGGGGTGCACTCCCGTTGATTCAAGGCACGCTTCAAGGGTACGTGTTCTTCGACTAATTAGGGTTAGCAGTGATTAACTATGCATTATTGTTAAGTACATAGTTGTTCCGTTAGTAATAATAAATTACGTAGTTGTTCCGGTTATGACAGTAAATTGGTGTCATATTTTTAGGTTGTTCAGATGAGTAATTTAGTGAAATGTGTGTTCTACTACGGTCCTGGCACAGTTGTAATGAATGAGTTGGGAGCTGATTTGAGCCAGTTTAGATGGTCCGAGTTGGAACTGAACGCTCCAGAAACATGGTCAATAAGTCAGCTGAAAGATTGGTTGGGAGCATGTTTAGGGCTTAATCCTGAAACACAGACCGTCGGTGTGCACGCACTGTGGACAAAGTCGAGGTCACCGGTGTTTTTTTATCTGAGGCCGATAGATCGGACCTCTCAGATGGTGCGATGGTTGCAAGGCTGCGAAAACAGGGGATGTACCCCTATGGCCTTATTGTTACCTGTTGTGAAGGAGGTGATTCCGCCTGAAGGCGAGGGAGGGCACGATCCCGGGCAGAGTAGTCAGGAGATGCATTTTTCTGAACATCACTATAATCAGGAAGATGTTGGAGGTGGTGGTTATGAATCAGGCCAAAACAGTCAGGCAGAAGCCGCAGACAATGATGGGGATGAGATAGATGCAGACTTGGAATTCGAACAAATGGTGGAAGAGGAAGATGAAGATGGTGATAGTGCTTACGGTGATAATTCCGATGAGTCGGATGACGAACATGTGGTGCCTAATCCTGCATCATGGAGTCATGACTTCTCTGCGTCAATGACAGTGAACGATGGTCATGATTCTGCCTGGGAATACCATGAGAACCAGGTCGCTGTGGGTGCTCTGTATCCCGACAAGCAACATTTGCAAGATGCAATCATTAAGTGGGCAATGTCAACATGTAAGACATTCAGAACTAAAGTGTCAAGTAAAAAATATCTGACAATGGAATGTGAGGTTACAGGTTGTCCTGGTAGGGTGCACGCTTATTGTCCTCAATTCTCTATAAACTGGAAAGTGGGCGACGTAACACAGCACACATGTAGAATTGAGAGTATTCCTCAAGATCATCGTAACATTTCATCAACGCTTATAGCTCGGTTGTTGTACTCAGAAATAGTACAGGGCAAAGCTATGGAAGCGAAGGCAATCGTCCACAAGATGTTCACTAGGTACAAGTACCATATATCTTATGGCAAAGCTTGGAGGGCTAAGCACATGGCTCTGGAGAATAGATTCGGATCGTTCCTAGACTCATATGACTCAGTTGTTCGGCTCCTCCACACATTGCAGGCCCGTAATCCAGGCACATATGTTGACATCAAACACTTTAGGATGGCAGAGTTTCCAACCGTGAGGGTGTTGCATCGTGTGTTCTTCTCTTTTGGTGTAAGCATTGAAGCTTTTAGTCACTGTCGACCAGTGATCTGTGTTGATGGTACTTTTCTTACTGGCAAGTATAGGGGCCAGATCTTGACCGCAATTGGTCAGGACGGCAACAATCAGATCGTGCCCCTCGCATTTGCCTTTGTGGAGAGCGAGAACACTGAAAGTTGGACTTGGTTCTTTAGGCAGCTTAAAATAGCTGTGGTGAAAGAAAAGCCTAATGTGTGCGTCCTTCATGACCGTCATGCTGGTATACTGAATGCTGTGAAGGCACTCACAAACCCTGTGGCTGGTGAACAAACGCCATGGATTGACCTGCAGAGTCGTTGGTGCATGCGACATTTGGGGGCCAATTTTTTCTCTCAATTCCGTGATAAGGCTCTGATGAATCTTTTCAAAAAACTATGCAAGCAGAACCAACCAATTCTGCCCTAATTTGGATGCACCGGACTTTTCGTAACATTCCTCTCAAACTTAGTTTGAATTCTAAGCAATTCTGCCCTAATTTGGAGCGGAGTCCTATACGGAAACCCAGCGCGGCAGAGCTTCGACCCAAGCAAAGCGAGATGACTCTCACTCTGCACAATTTCTTCACATGAAACTAACCTACCATCTACCTGCAAATTGATCGCACACCGAGCGAGATGCTCGGATGCGGTGATGTGAAACCCGGACACACACTTCTCGCAAGGACCAACACACACCATGGTTTCACTCAACTGAATATCATGCCTATCTTCGATGGGTTTTATAGACGCGTACAAATCCGACGGTGGCGGCACTTGGCGGGAAATGGTGGCGGGAAACGATTGCAGGACGAAACTGCGCGGGAAAAGGTGGCGGGAAAAATTTGGCGGGAGAGTCGAAGGCGGGAAAAAATTGCTTTGGGCATGGGAAAAGGCGGGAAGAAATGCGCGGGAAAAGGTGGCGCGACTAAAATTGGCGGGAGAGTCGAAGGCGGGAAAAAATTGCGGGAACTGGTCTTCCCGGGAAGCAGAAATGGAGGGGAAAAAAATCCATGCAGCAGTCCACATCGCCAAGGCCGATAAGGACTAATCAGCATCGGCGAAGCCGACTGCATGCGCATGCATGCCGACAGGCCTGTCGACCGTGGGCCTGGCCCACCAAGGCCCCTTATCAGCTTCGCCGACGCCGACAAGGCCCTATCGGCTTCGCCGACGCCGACAAGCTCCTATCGGCTTCGCCGAAACTGACGCCGTATTATTCTTGCAATTGTGCAAATTCGGCTATTATTTGTGGAATTTTTTTAAAAAAATGTATTATTAAAAAAAAATTAGCGTAATGTTGCATGTGCAAAGCACGTTATTGATATAAATTCAATTGGGAATGACTACGCTAAGCGCGCGCGCTGGCCCCAGTCCGTGCGCGCGGTCGCGCGCAGCGCCGGCCGCCGTCTGTGCACCACGTGGCAACGGGAGAAGCAACGCGAGGAAAATTCTGACCTGCGGACGAGCTCCTTTCCCTTTCTCCTCTTTTTTGGCACGCGACTCGTTCTCTTGCGCGGAAAGACTGATCCATCGATCAGCTGGCTTGCACTGGTACATGTACGTACATACGTACGTACGTACGTGAGAGATGTTTTTCTCTTTTTTTTTCTTTCCGTCCTTTCCCTGTCTATTACAGTATCCATAAAACACTATGAAATTTTTTGTACAGTGCATTTTGTCGTAGCGCATGCTACGGGCTGCGCTCAGCACGGCGCCTTCGGCGGCGCGTAACCATTTATAAAGATCTTGATGGGGTTACATTGGTCGTTGCGCCTAATATTTCGTAGATGTATTTGTCGTAGCGTGTGCTGCGGGCTGCGCCCGTTTAAAGGCAGGACATCGGTACACCAGAAGGCAGTACAATAGAGGTGTTTATGGTTGTGCATCGTAAGGCAACACACCAGTACAGCGGAAGGCAGTGCAAAAACGACACTCAGAGCAGAACAAGACGGCATTGCAAAACATGCACTCGAGCAGAACATCGAAGGCAGTGTAAAACTGCACTCATGGCAGAACACAGAACGCAGTGCAAAACCTGCACCAGGGCAGTACATGGTTGGCGGTGCAAAACATTTACTCGGGGCAGAACATCGGTATAATAAAACGAAGTGCAAAATAGACGCTCGAAGCAGGACATCAAAGCACAGCAAGGCAGGACATAACATGCACTCGAGGCAGTACATAACATGCATTTCGCGCAGTGCAACCAAAAACAGTGCAGGAAATATCCATTACACTGCAAACCCGAAGGCAGTGCAACCTATATGATGTAGGCAGTGCACACAAAAAGTTTGTCGAAACATATGAACATTGGATCTAGTTTTGAAGATCTTGACGCGACTAGTCCATTCCCGAAAACGGATCATAATTTGGATACTCGGTTTGGGAGATATTTTACTTTTCGTATTCAAATCTAAAAGAGAAAAGGAAATAGAAACCAGGAACACTCCTGGGACAGCCACGTGGTGTGCAGGGAACCACCCGCGCGGACTTCTCAGCCAGGACGAGCGAGCGAGGCTGCTCCACGTGCAGCTCGCGGACGGATGCGAGCCGTGCGCCCTAGACGCGCGCACGTTTTCTAGTATTTTCGAATTCAATTTGGTGTACTTCAAGAGCCAATGAAATAAGAATCTCTATTATAAGATATATGAAACATTGCTAGTAAACTACAAGCAAATAGACAATGCATAGTTATTAGCTTACACATTAAACTGAGAAATATACATAAATTTGAAGCCACATAGGGTTTAACCATGCTACTATTGGTCATCCCCACCGCAACAGAGTATTTAGAGATGATGGTAGCCCATTTGTAGTAAATGGAACTTGATCCTTTGCTCTAGTGGACAACCTCATGTACATTTCTACCAAACAACAATGTTAGACATAGTCAAAGCACAATTCTCACACTGGCGCCTTGGCATATGAAATCCAGATATGCTATCCCATATTAAACTCTGCAATAATTTTACTCGTGGCTCACTTAGTGATAGATCTTGTTTAATTAATAAATGAACTTCTGCATTGTTCAACTTCATATTGTATATATAGTATATACCATGTCCTAGACATTAAATAGTATATACCAACTTCAGCCGCAGAAGGAAGACGATCTCTCACAAGATTCCATAAGAGAATGCGAATTTTAAGCGACACCTCTGCCTTCCAGATGTCGAGCGCATCGAGATTCTCTGCGTCTTGACACAACTTCTGATAAAGGGACTTGGTAGAGAACACCCAGACTCCTCTAGAGACCAAGACACACTATGCGCTCTTCCGAAGGCTCAACATCTTCAATCTCTGCACCAAGAGTAGCCATTGATCACTTTCCACTACCCCAAAACACCTCGTAAAGCGCAAGTTCCATCATGTCCCTATGTGAACCTGGCTAATCAGAGCCTTTGAACTTGAGGAGATAGCAAAGAAGTTTGGGAACCTAACACTCAGGGGACCCATACAGTCCGATGATTAGTCCAGAACCTGATCGAGTTACCATTGCCCAACAAAAACTTGGCACCCAGCCGGAAGTCCTCCTTGACTTAATGGATACCATGCCAAAACTGTGAACCCCCCACCGGGGTAAAGCCAAATATGTCAACGGCTCCAGGGTATTTATACCTAAGTAGCCTCGCCTAGAGGCCGTTCTCATCCTCCTCTGAGAAGATACGCCCGATCCATTTAGCGATAAGAGCTTTGTTGAGAAATTTGAAGTTTACCAGTCCTTGCCCCCATTGTCTTCTAGGTTTACAGATGTCAGGCCACTTCGCCATATGATACTTGCGCTTATTGCCTTTCCCTTCCCAATAAAATTTGTTTCGGTGCTTATCAAAGTCGGCGTGCGTTCCATCTGGAAGCATAAACAACCCCATGGTGAGGATTGGGATATTTGTAAGAGAGCACTAAAATCAATCTTAGAGTAGAGGACATGAATTTCCCTTACCTAGGCTCTGTACAAAAGCCCACCACTGGTTCTAGGTCACCCATTTTCAGTTTCCGGTCTGCTATGGTCGAACCGAGATATGTAAAGTGGAAGGATCCTTCCTGACAGTTCAGGATGTTAGCCACTCTGGCTTGCTCCCCCTCCGCTCCACCCATATCTATGATCACACTTTTTGTAGAAATTGATCTTCATACCTAACATCAATTCAAAGCACCGTTGACTGTCCATGAGTCGTCCTTGACGCCCTGTAACCCTTTGCCGCCCATGGAACGTATGTCATGGCTCCTTTGAGTGCCTCTTATCCAGTGCTTCTCATGCCTCCCTTTTGTGTCGCTCTGCCCGGAGGCCTTGGCGACGAGCGAGGAATCTCGGATGGCAGATGTGGTCGACGACAACAATGGTCTGGGACGCAGCAAGGTGGCCATCTCTAGAGAAAAAAACCAAAGCGGGAAGAACAAGCGAGAATTGAACACCCACCAGTGGGCTTAACTTGTTAGTGTATATGTATATGCACAAGAATGATAAGAAAGTGAGTATGAAGGAGTCTATCAGAAGTACACATTCCTTATGATACTGAAATATTACAACGATCTTCCTTATAATAACTTTAGAGCATTTTTTTGAGAAATTTGCCCGATTGTTCCAAACACCACCAAGTTTACGAAAGCAGTCCACTCGAAGCCAACGTGGGAGATACTACTAGTGAAAAAGCGAGAGTGGATTTTGCCCACCCGCTATTGCGCGCATGCGCAATCCTGGACCGTCGGTTTCAGCCATCCGACGGCCAGGATTGAGCGTTGAATATGCGCTGGGTCAACTCTCAATCCTGTCCGTCAGATGGCTGAAACTGACGGTCCAGATTGCGCATGCGCGCCATAGCGGGTGGGCAGAATCTTTTCCGTGAAGAAGCTTTTGAGCCGCATAATCACGGCGGCAAAATTCCAACGGCCAAAACGAAAACAGACCATCCGAAAAGTCAGCATGATATGGCAACCGAGAAGAAAGGGCGAATTCTCAAGAAAAAAAAAAGAAGAAAGGGCGAAAAGTCTTGAGGCGGGAGAAAAGCGAAGAGGGTAGCACCGAAACTGAGAAAATATAAAATGCGCATCGGCTCGCAACGACGGCGACGTGTGGTGGCGGGCGGCTGGTCCCAAGCTCGGGCACACCGCTACCGATGCCGATGCTCCTCCCACTCCCCCTAGCCCACCACCTAATACTCCCCCTCCCCTACCTATCCGCCCCACCTCGCTCGCTCCCTCCCTCCCCGGGCGATGTCGTCGTCGTCGCCGCTGTCGCCGTGCGGGCCCGAGGAGGACGAGGAAAGGGCCGCCAGGAGCGATGGCGCCGGGAGCGGCGGCACGGTGTTCTGCTACGGGGAGGCGGGGTACTGGGACGCGCGGTACGTGGAGGAGGGCGGCGCGCCGTACGACTGGTACCAGCGCTACGCCGCGCTGCGCCCCTTCGTCCGCCGCTTCGTGCCGCCGGCCTCGCGCCTCCTCATGATCGGCTGCGGCTCCGCGCGTACGTCCTCCCCCCTTCTCTTCCGCAAGTTGGCTGTGCGCCTCATCATGTTGATTGTTGCCTGTGCGCGTTGTGCTAGTGTTTTCTTATCTGTCTCGCTTTCCTTCCAGAAGTAGAACGTTCTTTTCTTTCTTCTTCTTCCCATTTCGGGAATCTTCTCAAACTGTGCGTGATTATGATTTGTGAATTGGGGTGATTGTCACGCACCAGTGATCATCTAGACAAATTGATTGCATAGGGCAACATCTATTCTGATGGCCTGCATGGCTACGAAATAGTTTGCTGAAAGCTGCTCGACTAGGCGGTGATGTGGCTGCAATTCCTTTCCCTGCCGATTCTACATCGTCATGGCAATCATATTGCTGCAATTAGGCAATCTACGAATTGACAGGGTCGTGATGTTGATGTCACACAAGAGCAGTCACCAACAAGAGCGGTTACTGTGATCTGTGAACTCTCATAATGTAATGGGGCAGGGATAGCGCGCTCAAAAGCGTGATGTTTTGGAAACGGTTTTTTACAAGCTCATATGGCGCCAGGGTGCAATCTGGGCCGTCCGTTTCGGCGATCCGACGGCCCAGATTTTCCGTGGACCGGTCAAGTTTTGTCCGCGGTCAACGGCGAATCTGGACCGTCGGATCGCCGAAACGGACGGCCCAGATTGCACCCTGGCGCCATATGAGCTTGTAATTGTCTTTTTCGAAGTTTTCAGAGGAACTACGGGAACACATCTGAAACCAGCAAGCTTTGTATGATACGCCCAACCACAAACAAACCTTGATCTGGCGAGTTCCACAGCAGCTCTTCGGCTCAGCATTCTAGTGCAGACGAGACGAACTACATTACGTAGCATCTGGACACGTTAAAAGAATGGCGGTACATTTGATTTTCATTACTTTCTCGAACCTTCTGCCCTATTGTGTTCCATCAGCCATTTTCTTGTTGCAATTCTGTCAATGCATATGCATACACTCTACGGGTTGGGTTTTGCACCCTGGATCGGATGAGCGGGATCTTAAGGATGTGCTTCTGAATCTAAGCTTCAGAATATTAACGATTATGCTCCCTGTGCTAATTTAAGTTTTCTTCCCATGCTCTGCTGTTTGTAGTTATGTCAGAGGATATGGTTGCTGATGGCTACAGGGAGATAATAAACATTGACATTTCTTCGGTTTTAATCGAGATGATGAGAAAGAAGTATTTCGATCTTCCACAGCTACAATGTATCCTCAAGTAGATTTTCCTTACTGCCATATCATCATTACATATTGTTTTGGGAAGTGCAATTTAGCGTCTGTTGATTTCCTTATGATCTGTAGACATGCAAATGGATGTCCGCGATATGAGTAAATTCTCTGATGAATCATTTGATTGTGCCATTGACAAAGGTATGAGTTTCTTCAGGCTACATTGGATTTTAGTAATTACTGAGTCTATTCATGCACGTGCTTAATACCGCTTGTCCTTTTTGTGCATTTCTTCAAGGTACTTTGGACTCTTTGATGGTAAGTAGGTAACATTCTATTCACCGTGTACTCCTTATTTTGGTACTTACTTCAACATCACACTCCCTGCTACTTCCACAGTGTGGTGTGGAGGCTCCTCTCAGCGCAGCTCAGATGGTCCTGGAAGTGGACAGGTTTTAATACCTTCACCCTCATTGAAGTATCACTTACATTCTCATCTACACCAATAGATCTTGTAAATTTCAGCATTCCTGCATTCTTATCGGTCTTACCTTCTGATTGTAGGCTTCTTAAACCAGGGGGAGTCTTTATGTTGGTATGCAGTTTCCATAAATTTCTTTGTAGTGCAGTTAATATGTTATTTCCTGCCACTGATTATAATGATCCAAATGTTGTGTCTTAACTGCTAGATAACTTATGGTGATCCATCAGCGCGTATTCCTCATTTGAACCAACCAGTATGCAATTGGAAAATTGCACTGTACATTTTGCGTACGTACAAGTATTATGTCAAAAAATTCCTTTTTTTGCATGGCAGACATGTTCAAGTTTAGTATGCTGTGTTGACACATTCACTGCTTAATAAAAATAGTTTTTTCTGTTTGTATGCCCATGAATAGGGTTGCCCCATATTTGTATAAATTGGAGCTTAAACTTGTGAATTAACTGTAATTACATACAAGATCAAAACAGAACTGCAGTATTATTAAATGAAAACATTTTTTTTGTAACAGATCCTTGCTGAGTAGTTTCTGCAATGTGTAGTTTTTTATGTATTTATCATCGGTATTTTACTGAATTCGCAGCAAGACCTGGGTTCAAGGGAAAGGCAAGAAGGTCTGTGTTCGATCCTGTTCCACTGACTGAGGGTGGTAGATTGCCTGACGGCTTTATTCCGGAGGATCCTGACTCTCATTATATTTATGTCTGCAAAAAGGTTGACGGATCAACAGGGATAGGTTCTCCAACCTTAAACCACTTAGAGATGCAAGTTCAGAGTGAGCTGTAGCATGATTCATCTCACAATATTTGTGCATTCTTGTGCGTGATGTTGCCACCAATATGGCCATCCAAAGGTAGAAAGTGTGCTTTTGCACGTGTGTACATTTTTTCAGTGATCATATAAGAATCAGCGACTCATTATATTGTTTTACACTGGTTACTATCCGGTGCTGAAGGGAGCACAGGATTATTTGGCGCATTTGAGGAAGATCATTTTCTTCCTCTACGCAATGCAGAAGAAATTGCCGTTGTCATTGTATTTTGTTTGTGTGCAAGTAATACTACCAGTTTCTGAAGGAGTATATTCACGCAGATTTTTCGTATTTGCTGTTTCTGCAAGAATTATTGTTACTTCTGCATTGAGATATCTGAGACTTGGTCATATCTCAAGTTGCAGTGCTTTTATGCATCTTAAGTTCTTAGCACATAGTCGAATTTACAAATTGTACAGTATCCCTGTATTGTTACCAATATATAATTTAATTCTCCTCATTGGTCATTGTAACACGTACATGTAAGCCCTAGCTTTTCAGCACGCCATTTGGGCAATCATTCTTCGGACCTGGTAAATTACATAATACAGACTTCTATCTATGTAGTAAAAGCATTTTGTTGACAGCTATATGATTCGGGAAGCTCGTGGATTTGATATTTTGATGGCTTATTATATCTGGCTTCACTTGATTTTTCTTATTTCTTGTACTGAATGAAATATATAGCAACGGAAATCATGCAACTCGTGATGCTGCTCCTGCTGCCAAATTTCCAGAGTTTACAGTATCCTCTGCTTTGGAACCAACATAAAGATTTCATTATCCTGATTGATCAATGTGACACATAGAGGCACCAGGCAGTGTGCCATTTTGGCATAAATATTCAGACTTGATACAATTCCCTATCTATATGAAAGCATTTCCTGACCTGCAGTTACAAGATCTGCGGCCTGGATGGGTTGATGGGTTTCTGTATCTAACCTTACTTGATTTTGCTTATTTCTTGTACTGAATGAAACGATACAACCTGTGAAGCTGCTGTTCTACTATTTTTACTGTAAAAACCTATTCATCTGTTAATTCTCGCCGCACGTTTTGCAGTCAGGGAGGGTTGTGCCTGTGAGGAAATACTGGACAAGCACAAGCGCTCGCTGCGGCTGGTAGCTGGGGACCTCATGGCCTGCTCCTCTCACGGTTACCAAGCTGAGGTCGCCCTTGTACTGCACAACGTATCCACCAACCTCTCCAGCACCCTGGTTTTTCACAAGATTAAACATATGAATATAATTGCCAAGTCCGAGCAAAAAGCCAGTAAGTATCGTATGAGACCTTCAAGATTTCAAATTCGCTCGAGTTTATTATCTGGTTAGAGTTATATGTGCTCTTCTTTAGCAGCTGATTATGAGTGTTTGCTTTTTTTTTTGCATGTTGTTGCAGTGAATATATTAGGGAATGGAAGAGTTGAGGGTAAGTCAGCACCTTGGTGCTGCTGAACCATGGCCTCCATTTCGCTGCCACAGGAAGCTGGAGCTGGTTGACAGATAGTCTACTAGAAGTGACGGGCACTCTCCCATCAGTGTCTCCACTGCAAAGGTCAATGTTCAATTGTGTTATAATCAATTTGAATTGCATGAATACCACAAATCAGTTCACTTGTCATCTTAAAAATGTCTTATCATGTATGCGTACCTGTAAACCCAGACTCTGATGTTGTTTTTCATCAGCTCCTGGATAATAGGCAGGACAGTTGAGGCGCTGTCGACCCAGCGTTTCAAGACTTCACTGAAAAAAAATAGAGGTAACATTTTGCAAATTACGCCATGATTCGAAGGAAACAAACTTGATTTTGTCAATGTGATCTAGATTCAAGGATGCGATTGCACATGGGCCAGCCAATCATCGTGGACTCCCAGCATGGGCAACTAGCAAGATATGTGGACAAAAACTCCCTAATAATTACACGCATGTCGTGCAAGATGTGGAGTATAATACTACTATATGCATATGCACAAATTAAAGAACCAGAGAACATATGGTGGTTGATGCAATTCTCCATGTGCATTGGATCACGCCATGAATGGATATAAACAGAGCGGATGCAGGTGACAATACGATAAGATCTTGGTGTGAATCTTTCCTCGAGAACACGCGTATAAATAGTCAGAGCAAACTGGTACCACGCATGACCTATCTTCTCGCTTGTTAACTCGAACAAAATATTAAGGATTTGGACGCCAACTTCATTGAAAAATGTTAATTTGCATCTACCATCTAGATCACGTGAAGGGCAGCTGGTGATCGCTACAAGTTTGAGAAACCAACCAGGCCTGTCAGTATATACTAATGAATTACCACATCGCTTGCAAGTTTGCATCTACCTTCTTGTGATGCACCTACCGTCCATGGATGCTAGGGCATATCGTACGGTTTATTGTAGGGGAAAACTAGAACCAATAATGGAATATAAGCTCTACATGCATGGTAGAATAAAGTGTTGAACTACCTGGTAGATGAACACTTTTCGTGCAAGGCTATTGATTAGTGTAGTGTGTGTTCACTTCAACCAGGGTTGTGCAACAAACTAAAGCAATCTGCCGGTTAGTCGTTGATGCATGATTGACGAAGCACCCAAAAAGAACTCCAATAATGAATTCTCATGTCGATCCCTGATTGGGTTTCTTCGATCAAATCGATCCGTTTCAGCTCGGTGGTACGCTAGCTGCACTGTGCTCAGATCGATCATGAGCTAGCAACACTAATTCGAGTGCTGTCCTATTAAGCTCCGACGTAGCTTTATTTTTGGATAACGGAACACCAATCTTTTTAGATCAACGAAAGACCAATCTTTGGGCTGCTGCATCCTACGGTTCACACCGCGCGCTTAATGTTTAGCTTAAATTTTATTCAAAGAGAAGTGTCTTCTTTGAGTTCTCTGCGTCACGTCGGAGCACAAGTTTAGCTTAATTTCATAAGTTAAAACCAAGCTAAGTAGTGCTCCCTCTGGTCGAAATTAAATGTTTTAAATATTTCAACGTGTGCGTTCTTTTAAGGTGCACCCTCTTACACCTCTAGAGGTAAGAGAAACTTTGAATCCTGACTGTTCAGTGCAAAAGGGTATCACTGGAACTTCCTAAAAGGTGATTCACAGCTGCATTTAGGAAGTTTGATATATATGGAAGGTCACAAATATATACAAAATCTAGAAACTAATGATTGAAGATCGTAACCACCGTGAGGTTTTATTAAATTAAAGCCGGGCATTTATGCCTGTTATCAAAAAGAAGAAAATATAAAAAATAAAATAAATCTTGATGGAAATGCACGTTAAAAAAGATTTGGTGCCCGTTTCAAAAATAATTCGCGATAATGAAGTTGTACAATTAATATGAAACTGATTTTTCCTGATCTAACCAAAACTAAATTGCGTATGCGATAATGAAGTTGTATAGCCATTCGTTTTATACAGACCATCATTTTGCCCCTCCATGCAATTTTTGGGGTGATTTTTCGGGAAACAAATTTCTACCTTCTAAATCTAAGTGTGACATAGTTCTAAAAAAAGTTTTGACATACCAAGCGTAAATTCGAAATTAAAGTTACCATTAATGCCATGTATAGAGGTTTCCTTGTAACGTGGGGTTTTAAAAGGAACGCGATAATTTGGTCATTCTCCTTCCTAATTGCAATTTAGTTCATCATTTTGGGAGCATCAATTTGGGAGCATAAAATTTGGGAACATAACTATCGCCATAACGTGGGGTTTGAAAGGAAAGTACACCAATTTGGGAGCATCTTAAAATTTCTCTATGAGGACCACATACAGGTTGGAATGAGTGAACAAATATACTAAAACGTGTCTATATACATGAGATTCATCAGATAAAAACATAAGATTTATAATTGGAAACGGATTGAGTAGTTTTTTCCGTTTTCTTTCTAGAAAAGGGGAGAAAAGGTGAGCGGATAGGATGAATATACACGGATGTACCTGCAGGCTGACCATGGGTGGGTGAGGCGTGTAACGTTTGCGTGGAACGCCTTTTGTACGTCCGGGCGGTTGAGGTAGGCGTCCACGTAATAATCCGTGCAAGGATCGAAGCTCTCGATCTGGCCACACGTAGAATCCAAGTTAACTTTAATCAATATCCCTATGAATTAACCTCATATCAATGACCCAATCATCCATGATTTTGTACCACTGGCACTAGTACTGCAATAGCTAAGTGATGAAGGATCGTAAACGCACCGAGGGGGTGATGGCCGGCGTGACGAGCTTCTCCGACTGGCAGTTGGGCGCGTAGATGTTGTAGATGTCGAGGTCGCCCAGATCATCGGACGCGTCGGTGGAGGCGGCGTCGCAGAGGTCGTTCGACGTCGCGCCGGCGGTGAAGTTGCAGTTCTTGCTGATGCCCTCGCCGTCTCGTCGGAGATGAGCGCGTGCGTCCAGAAGAAGTCGTACATGCCCTTGGTGTCCGTCCGTCGTTGATCACCGCGTTCCCGATCTACCAAATATGCAGTTGATCGATTAAAACTACTGTTTATATGCAACTAATTATAATGTGTGAGCGGGACTGTGCGTACCATGATGCCTTTGAGGTTGATGGCGGGGGAAGCTTGGCGGAGGATGGCGTGGGCGAGCTGCGGGACGTAGTGGCCGGCGTAGCTCTCGCCGGCGATGTAGAATTCCCGGCCCTTGTACTCCGGGAACCGCTCCATCCAGTTCGCCAGGAACAGGTACGCGTCCTCCGCCGTCCGGTTGTCCCCGCTCCGGCTGTAGTCCGCCGTCGTGTTCGAGTACGAGTAGCCCACCCCCGCCGGGCTCTCCAAGAACAGCACGTTCGCCACTGCATGCACCCAATCACACGTCGTCAGTAATCTGCCAATGGATCGGCATCGCACGCCGGTGGGGCATGCCATGACGCCGTCGTGCGTGCGTTGGAATTCTTAATGAGCGTGCGTGGTGCGTACCGTGGTTCCAGGCGTAGGGGTTGCGGTAGAGCGTCTTGCCGTCGCTCATGACGCGGAACGGGCCGAGCTCCTCCATGGCGCCGTACCCCAGCGACGAGCACCCGGGCCCTCCGTTGAGCCACAGGAGGAGGGGCTTGCCCTTGGACGACGACCCGTTGCCGTTGCCGCCCACGGCTTCGGCGAGATAGTAGAACAGGGCGCGGCCCGCCGCTCCGTCCACCGTCACGTACCCGGCGTACTGCGCGAAGTCTACGCCCTGCGGCTGCCCGGGGAGCGCCTCGACCCGGTCGGCCTCCTTGCGCCCGGGCTCCGCCGCTGCCGGCACGGGGGTGGGCTTTCTGCTACCCGTCGTGGCCTTCGTCGTCTCCTCCACGGCCAGCGACGGCCACGACTGGCGCGAGGATGGCGACCCGCGCAGCCGGTTCAGGTAGTCGCCCTGCCGCGCCCGCCGCGCCTTCGCTGCCGCGTCCGTGCCGGAGCCCAGCGCGAGGCATTGCGCCGCAACCAGCAGCAAGATTGCTGCTACCGAGCTCTTCATGGCGAGTGCGGGATTGCCGGGACGTCACTGTTATATCGGGCCGTAGCTTTCGGACAGGCACGCTGCACAGTGGAGACAGCGGGGTGCCCGTATCGATCCGGTATTTATAGGGCGAGAATTCGGAGTACGTGGGACAAATGACAGGTAGGAAATCGGTGGCAAAGTTCCCATCCAATACAAGATAGAGATCCGGCCATGCATCCACTAGGTAGCACATGCTTTCATGACAATGAAATTTCTTCTGTTATAACTGGCTCCCGTTCGAAAAAAAATAGAAGAATACTTGGCTTAGATTTGTCTAAATTTGGATGTATGTACACATTATAACTTGTCTAAATACTCCATATTTGGACAAATCCGTGACAAGTATGTCTAAATAAATCCGTATGTAGACAAATCTAGATCACGGTGGTCCCCGGTTCCACGATAACGAAGTGGTTTGCATCGGGGTCACGAGAGAAATACCTGATTGCTTGACGACCACGATGATGATGACTCCCATGGGCATCATCTTCCTCTCTAGAGGCTTCGTTGGATTACCATTTCGCCTTACCTGGATTCCTAGGAGAAACCCTAAATCTTCTCCAAATTGGCCGGCGACAACACCTCCAGTTATCCCTTCTTGGAGGCGCCACCTTGAAACAATGGGGTTGCGTGCGAGTTGAGTTGTGGACAATCGGTTGTTGACCACAGCTTGGTCCTAGCTCTCTAGCTACAACTTCTTATTCTCGACGTGGTCAATTACCCCTGCTTTTTCAGTGTGTTCTTAGCTCGCTCTAGCTCCTTTGCTATTATTTTAGGTAAAATGGGATGGCGTTCCTCTCCCGGCGATAGATCTAGGGTGGGTCCCTTTGGTGCCTGATGTGGTGCGCCCTCCGAAACAGAGCCAGAGTGAAGGGTCCCTCTTTGGCGGTGGAAACCGATCACAACGTGGCACTGTACGGCCACTTAAGAGTGTATCAGGATGCTAACTCTAGCAAAATTTAAGTTTTACTAATGTAATGCTAGACATATGCCTTTTTCTATAAATATAACCGAGTGGCGCAGTGGTGGAGGGCAGAAAGAATTCGTGCTAGGACAAACTCTAAAAAACATGCAATTAAAGTATAACCTTGAAACAATGCTGCTCAATGAAGCGATAAACGGTAATAAACATGATGTGCCATTCAAATATCAAGACAATATCAGAGGTCTTTAATTCTCCATGTATGAATAATGAATAGGTCAAGATAATATTGTATATGCTCATGCTCATGATTAGAGAAATCACCATGATAAATCTTTGTAAGACGGGCAATCTTATTCACATTGAACTTAGAAAATATGTATCTTGATTCAAGACAAGAGAAGTTTTGAAGCAACTATGAAAATAGCTCATTTAAGTGATAGTCAAAATCGATGATAATAGTCTGTAGCAACATAGAAGGTGTCCACACAGTATAAAAAATCAACAATGAATTGATGTCTTCTCCTTTTTAATTTTCTTCATTTTGTTACCATTACACGCGCATATGCTTAGAATTATGATGCCATTTTCTACGCAAATTGACATCGCCCAACTGGGCTCTCAAGTCTCAACCATCATTTCTCTGCGGAGAACGAGAGGGCCCTCCTTGGGCTGCTGCAAATGCAAGAAAAGGACGGCGACTGCAAGGCGGCTGAGTCGGAGGTGCCTTTGCGCCTGTCAACGGTTGCGTCTGGGGAGTGCGCCGGGGCGTGCCTGTTGGACATGGAGCAGGGGAACGAAACCCCGCACGAAGGCCGGCAGTCGCCAAGCTCGCCGCGTCACGACCATGTCACAGGCACGCCTGTCGGTTCCACCGCGTCGTCCGTGCTGGATGCTACCGGGCACGGGACTGCCGTGGGTGGCACTTCTGCAATCCCGCATGTGCTGTCCGGGACAGACAATGACGGCTTGGTGCCTGAAGGGGGTAAACTGCTGCAGTTCATCAGCTCCATTGCAGCACCGGTTAACCTGCTGCTGACTGGATGACGAGGGGTTAACTCATCAAATCCCATGGTTAAGTACCTAGGGTTGAGATTACGAGAGAGAGAACGTGGTAGAGCTGGTAGTTTCGTCAGCTGACAAGCAAAAGCAAGGATTTACCCAGGTTCAGGCCTCCGGAGAGTAACACCCTACTTCCTGCTTGTCTGGTATTGATCTGAGGGTATCTGCGAGCTACAATGGAGTCCCGGCGAGATGTCGATCTCGCTAGGGTTTTGGTGGTTCAAGTGTTGTGTGTCCTGGATCGGCGGCCCTCCCAGCCTTTATATAATAGACTGGGTCTCGGGAGTTCACAACCGACTCAGATTACATGTAAGGAAAGTATAAACCGACTATGCCTATGCCTAATCTTGGAGGATACTCCATCTTCTTGGGCCTTCTGTTATGGGCTTCATGTAGGCTCTTGATATCTGGTCCTTAGTCGATACGTGCACCAGGTACCCTCATGGTAGGGTACTGAGAGGTATATCCCCGTCACTGGACATGTCCCGGTGTTGATCTCGCCTGGCGACGAGCTGTGCGACGGGGGATTTGCTAGTGACGATGATGAGGATGAGGTTGTTGACGAGAAGATGGAGCAGCTTCTGCCAGGCCTCGCCGAGTTGGATCAGGTTGAGTTGCTGCTGGACGGCGAGGAGGTGGCGCACGAAGACGGCCTTGATGACGACGGCAACTTGGCGAGGAGGGAGTTTCAGCTCGTCGCGGACGTCATTGACGCTGACGCGGAGGCTGCTACGATTGGGAACCTCTTCGCTGCCGATATTGATGACGCTCCCTCATCAGGCATCGCGATACGCTGCGTCGCAGATCTGTTCAGCCTGCCGGTTGTGCCGCTCCTGCCCACGCCTACTCCGCCGATGCCTCGTGCTCTTGTGGCCCTGCCCGACCCCGAACGTCGCAGCAGCAGGCTCGTGGCGAAGCCACAACTCCCAGCGGTCGGCAAAGCGCAGCGTGTCCTCCACAAGAAAATGGGGCTCGACTTTGGAGATATGCCCCTGGTGGAGGCTACGAAAGAATTCGCGAACGTCTGCAAGAAGGCTCCGTTCTCTGATTCGGCAATCAACGGGTTGAGGGCCCTCCTCAGGCTGAACCTGCCGTCCATGACGGCAGCGGATGAAGCTTTGATTGGCCTTGCTGGCCCAGGGGGAAGCGACTTCCCGCCACCGACGGCGCTGGAAGTCTCCGCCTGATCTGCTTCCCGATCCTCAGATCGCGCCGCGTAGTTGCGTGTTGAAGATATGACGATATTCTTTCTGAGAGATTAGACGGTGTAGGATGTGATCCTTTCGTCTAGCACGTCCTGTCATGTATGACTTTTTTCTTCTTGGCCTCGGCCGTGTCATGTTTGCTTCTCCTATATCAATATAAAAGGCAAAACTTTTGCCTCGTTTCAAAAAAAACCCCATCATTTCTCCGATTGAGAAATGTGTCATCATAAACTTAACCAAATACATTTGCTGAACTAAGATAACTAGAATATAGATCAACAAAATATACAAAACCAAAGTAGAACCATAAAACATTACCCATTGTACACCTAGAGTTAGTTTTGGCCAACACTGTAAGTTCGCCAAAATATTCTCAAGCCTGCTTAACTATCCGACCTAGAATATTGTTTAGACCCTGCTTTTGTTAGATTGGAGAATTCTCTAATGCAAAAAGAAGGAGTTCGGTTCTAACCGGACTAGACCTAGTCCTTGTTTTCGGTTTGAAGTCGATTATCCGCAGCGTTTACTAAAACAACCATGACTTGCTCAAACAGATTACGTTTTTTACCCACTGCGACTCAAATTGTTCAGGAAAACATGTGCATCTATTTTTTTCGCTACAATCAAGGTAGAGTGGCTGTGCTACCTTGCCCTACTGGGAGCTCTGGCTTAGAAACATTTGCGCAGATGCAATCCAACAGTTTAGCACGAATCATGATGTAATCCAACAGTCCATAACTTGAGTGAGTTTTAACTAAATTCTCGGTCGAGTTACAATTAGCAAAACCAGGAAAAAAAAAAAGATGTCGAGACCTTCGTGGTACGCAGTGGTTTCTCCATCAGACTCGGACCGAAAACTTGATCGGAGACGCCACCACGCTACTGTCAATAAAAAAATTATTACTCGTTGAATTAGGCAGGAGTCTTGGGTGCTCTTGTCGGTAGACATCACTTTCGTGCGCAGATGTATTTGACTGATCCAGCGGTAAAAGCGGAGAAGAACCATGTTGCCCGAAGAAGAAGAAAATAAAAATCTTCATACTGAGCTGCTTGATGAACCAAGTGCAGCTCGGCTGCTTGTTCGATCTCGAAAAACAATTGGTTGTAATTACAAGGAATCTGCACACTAGCTAGCTGTGTTTTGCAAATAACGTGGATGAGTCTTAATCCATCAACTTCAATGATGTCGAAATCAGTCATGATCATCTAGAAGTGCTGATTTATTCGACAAAATAAAAGGGGACCAATTACCATATGGTGTGCGACGACGCATATATTCTGAATAATATGCCTCGTGCATTGGACAGCCGTTGGCCCTTGTGCTGTAGATGAGTGGTGGTGGAAACAACTTTTCGGCCACGTACAGCGAATCTGATGGCTGCTAGCAGCTCCAGCTATTATATCCTTGGGTTGGTTGGGCAAGCTCCCAATTAGGCCATCGATTACCATGGTGATCTGGTCAGAAGCTTGGTCAGCATTTGGGGCCTTTTTCTAAGAGTATGACTTCTACATCATCGAGCATAAAATTCCGGTGGCGGCGGACCTCACTCCCAAAGGGGGTGGGGTGGATCAGCTCGCGCGGGTGGAGGTCGCCCGGTCTGGGGCCATGGCGGCCGGAGATGTGGATCCTGGGCGGCGGCCCATAACCTCGCCGGCGGGCGTGGACGTCACGGCGGCGTTGGCTGCAACCTGGATGGCTGTGGGGAAGAGGAGAGAGGCGGCGGCGTGCGCTCCTGGAGGCAGCCCTGTTCTGGCCACGCGGGCCCCGATCTGGGCCGAGCGGGCCTTGATCTGGGTCGCATGGGCCGTGACCGACGGAAGGGTGGAAGAAGCTTGCTGGCCAGTGGAGAGTCTCCTGGTCTCCCCTTCGTCGATCTGATTGCCTCGTATGTGGTGGTGCGGTTCACCCTCGACCGCTTGTCGTTCCTTGCCGTGGAGCTCATCTCTGCGTGGATGCGGGGCTCTCACGGGTGCCGTTGGGGCCCTTCGCGGCCGGCGGTACATCTGTACGAGGCGCGTGTAGAGCTCGGGGAGCCCGGAAGCTCGCCGGCCGACGGAGTAGGTTTCTGCGACTTCCTCCCCTGACCGTGTACGTGTACGGCCACGTTCCAGCAGGGCTTTGCCTGCTTTCTCCGGCTGTGGCAGCCGTGGGTACCTCTCCGTGGAGCTCAGTCCCGCTCGGGTGCGGGGCTCTCCCAGATCCCTAGCTGGTCGGCTGGCGATCTGGAGAATTGGAGGTTGTTCTCCATTTTAGCTTGTGCTAATGGTGTGTTCAGCGGTGGCTTGAGCACCATGTCTCCCGGAGTGATTGATCGGAAGCAATGCTGGAAACTCCGTCCTCCTGTGTCCTCTTGGTGGCTTCCCGCATTGGTATCTCGGGTTGCGGTGAAAACCGTGCAAGGCTGTGGCCATTGCCGGTGACGACGTCACCTCCGGGTGCCCTTCCTGAAGGCGTCACCTTGAAGCCCTTACCTTGTTTGCTGGGTCACCCATCCGCCTCAACCTGCGCTCTTGTGGTTCTCGGTTAGGTCGAGTCTTTGGTGGGAGGGCTGGATGTTGGCGAAAGCTCTGTAGGTCCTTGGATTCTACCAGCGACGACGACGCTCATGAGCGTCGTGTTCCTTCTTGGAGGCGTCATTTGATCCCCCTCCTTTGGACTCTCAAGACCTGCTAGTCCCCTGTGGGTGGCAATGTTGGCGCGTTTGAGGCTTTCTGGAGTTGAGTTTCATCCTTGCTTCCGTGCAACAGAAGACGACGTGCTCCTTCAACTGGACCAAGCTTTAGACTTTTCTAGTTTTGCTTGTTTCCCTTATCTTTTGTAGTCTTGTGTTGTGTGTGTTCTTGTTCGGTAGTTGGCTTTGGCAACGTGTGTTTGTAAGTTGTAACTCTTAGCCGGTTGTTGGCTTCGTTAATTCAAAGCCGGGCTCTTCTCGAGCCTTGCGTCTAACGTGCAAGTTTAGGGAGATTGTATGTCACATGCGGGCGACGGAAGATAAGAATGGCTGGATTTGGATGTTGATCCAATAGCATTTTTCCTTGTAGAACTCAACAATAGAAATTAAACAACCTCTTTTCCTTATCCCTCACTATATCTGCCACGGTAGCCAGGTCGAGCGAGTCTGGCGGACGGATTTCCCAAGCTTTCAGCCAAGTGCCCAACGTGAGGTCGTTCATACTAATGCTGGACGGCGTGGCCTTAAACCTGACGTCCAAATCCGTTCGGTCACCGTCGCCGTGGACCTCAGTGCACCCATGCTATTATGTGGATATAGAAGTGGTGGAGCCAGTCGAGCATCACCGCACAACAATTAGCACGCTAGATTTAATTTTCATTTTGAGTGAAATCATGCTAGAGATAATGGTACTGTACGTTGACCGGGCTTGGCCACTCATCTCTAGATCACAGCCCAGCAGGCTATTTTCGGATTTCCTCGTGGTGCTGAACAATAAAAGAATCTAGAAGGGTGCCCGCACGGTTGCAGGGAAACATTTTTTTTTACTATTATTAAAAATCTCTACCGTGTGCTGCTACGAAGAAATAAAGATAATGTATTAGATGTACCAATAGTAGGATAATCTATACCTAATAATAAAAGCATTAAGTCTTCTTCTCGTACGTCTTTGGATTTGCCACCAGTTTTACTGTAATTTACACCTGATGCCACCGCTAAGTGGAAAAAAAAGGTTCGATAGACTTGGCGACCAACATAAGCAATGCTCTCTTCTTCTTTTCCCGCGCGTAGGTCACCTCCGTCTGAGAAAGCGCATCCCCGCCCAGCCTCACGCAGCCTGGCCTCCCTCGCGCTTGCGCGCCAGACGCGTGGCAGTGGGTCCTTCTCGACGGCGAGGTCCTACGCGGCCTACGGGAACGAGCACGCCCGACCGTTGAGGTTGTCCATCTCGAGGTCCCGGAGGTGCGGTGGTCGGAGCTTGAAGGCAGCGCCCACCGCCGCCGCCAGCCAGTACTGGCTGCTGAAGACGGAGCCTGGGGAGTGGTCGTGGTCCGACCAGGACAGCGCCCCTGGCAGCGTCGGGCCGTGGGACGGCGTCCGCAACCGGCAGGCCATGAACAACCTCCGCGCGATGCGCTGCGGCGACTGCTGCCTCTTCTACCACTCGGGCACCGGCGCCGCCTCCCGCCGCGTCGTGGGCGTCGTCGAGGTCGCCAGGGAGTGGTATGAGGGCGAGGAAGGGGAAGCCACGGCCGGCGGCGCCGTGGACGTGCGGGCTGTCGGGCGTTCCAGGAACCTGTGGGGCTCGGGGAGATCAAGAAGGCGGCCGGGGAGGTGGATGAAGGACTTCGCGCTGATCCGTCAGGCCCGGCTGTCGGTGATGCCCGTGCTGGTGAAGATCTGGGACTGGATTTGTGAGGTGGGAGGTGGGTTTGCATGGTCGTGATTAGTGTGTGGTGGCCGTGGCTATGGTGTTGTGTCGCATGAGAGATTGGAATTTGGGGGAGGGATCTGATTGCGAAAAGAAATAAGTCGGCAGGGGTGTAGATGGAAAATGATCAGGGGAGACTAGGATATCTGTCCGCTTGGGACTTGGGCCTCTTTTAAGCATGGCCGGCTATGTTTTTTTTTTACGTTGTGGCTATGCTACTCTCCCGCAGTATAAACATTCTGTTTTATTTTTCCTATGCGACACAAACGCCAAACGCCTGACTAATCACTGACGATAGTGTTGTACAAAGCTGACTTCCTGCTGCTGGTCCATAGAACTAAAGCATCCTTGCATCCCTTTATACATAGTTTTGTACAAGGACTTTGATACGTGCTCTTTTCGTTTTGATACCAGCCTTTAAATTATGTAAATCTGTAACTCCCTTTTAATATATGATAAAACAATATCAACCTTTCCTACCGTTATAGGTTTCATAACAAAAATTCACTGACGGTGTCGTTTATTTCACTCATTTGAATTCATGTTCTCATGAGATGCCAATGAAGTGTCCGGATTGCATTGTGGATATTCCATGTTGCACATTACTTAATTACCGGGATGCATTAGTACCTTATGGTTATATATTTTCTATGTGTAATTGTTACGAGATGAATACAAATTATTTATGAAAATTTCTCAGGTGCTTCGCAAATAAAGATGCTTCAGAGATTGACCAGAGCCAAGCGGCAAGGAGCCACAGATAGATCGTTTTCGATACTTCTGAGAACCAGGGGAGCTTCTACCGAACAAAATTATGTATGCCATCCTGCAGATTATTGACACGAAATAACATTTTAATCGCATGTACACTGAAGTCGTCCTTTCAAATTTTCTTTCTTTCCAATATTTTGGCATTGCTACCGCTGATAGACTTTTTTGATTCACGGTCATGGCCAGGGACGGAGACAAGGGGGGACGAGCAGGGGCTACGCCCCCCTATGCTCATGCCTTTCTTCATAATATTAGTCATGGCAGCTCCTAATTTATAGGATTTTTGCTTGTTTAGCCCCCCTCATACAAATCAAAACACTAATCAGTCTAACTTTGCCCCCCCTTAAGTTAGATTCCTGGCTCCGTCCCTGGTCATGGCATGAGTCTGCTCCTCAATATGGAGGCATCCATCAAGTAGATTTTAATTATTTTTTGGCTAGGTGTCTATTGGTTAGGTTTGAATTTTACTCTAATTTGAGAAGGATAGCCTATGTGAGTACAATAACATCAATTCTGTTTTGGTTTCTAAATGTTTTTTTTTACATTCAACTAGGAAACATGCCCGTGCGTTGCAACGGGATTAAGAAAAAGTTATCGTTTCGTGGTATTATGTTTGGAAACTTACTGTACCTTTTAATATTTTGTTCAGACTAATTATTTTACAGTTGCTGACCCAGGACCGGATATGAACATTTAGTTGAAATATCTATCTGGGCCCTCTTAGGCAAAGGAACTTTAGTAATATCCATTTTTTAAACACTGAAGTAATATGAACATTTAGTTGAAATATCTATCTGGGCCCTCTTATGCAACTTTTTAGTAGAAAAAAAGAAAAACGCTGTTAACTAATAGGCTTCAGTAATATGATACTATGGAGCCTAGAGGCATACATTAAATTTGCACAAAGCAATGATGGATTTCTTGAAATGTATAATGAAAAATACAGAATTGGGATGCTTCTCAAAAGTGAGCAAACACAATCTATTGCACAAAATTCACAGCAGATTGAAATTAGATGTTACACGTTAGCTCAACCACAAAATTACTGTAGGGGGGCTCTACATTTTCCGACAAAATTGGAAATGAATTTATCTCTAGATCACAAACTAACGCCCTGCCATCTGTTAAGATTATATCATACGTGGCCCCCTGACTCGTTTAGAACACATTCACAGTCAACATGGGGAACCTGCATAAGTGCTATGAATCATAGTGACCGAAAGATGTATTTGCATAGAAAGTGGCTTTGATTGAATCTGAGACCTACCTTAATGCTAGACAGACAACCTAGAATGTGCGTTTGATTCCACTGGATAACATTACAGTTTGAGGTTCACAGGTATCGCTGTGAATGGTACACATGAATAATAAGGGCACACACCTATTCACGTGTACCAAGGGCACACACCTAAATTCAAAAACAAATAAGGGCACACACCTCACAACGTATGTCACATATTGCTTTCAGGATCATTAATCGAGTCACAGTCTCAGGTTCCTTTGTACGTTTAAATCTCCGCTCTGATAAAAGAAAAACGAAAAGTCACCCACTATTTAATTGTAGCAAGGTAAGGGATTCGGCCGAGGAATTTCATGGGTACAGAACTTACCAATGTGAGGCAACGATTGATAGATTGTTTTCTGCAACCTGAAGATCAAGCCTTTCTTAGCTGGTTAACCTTGACAGAAACGATGAGAAATAAGCCTGCTGCTCGGTGGTGAGCTTGATTGGAAACGATGAGAAACAGAGAAACGCGTACATGGGAATATCAGATGCGTTGGAGATGAGCTCCCTGAGGAAGATCTCCTTGTTGGAGTAGGTGTAGGATTTCGGTTTAGGAGTAATTAGCCTAACCCCTATTCCCTTGCCTGTTCCGTGGTGCGGCTCACATTGCAATCAACAGGGCTAGGGGTTAAGGACTATTTATACTCCACTTCCTGGTGTTTAAACCAGTACGTATAGGATTTCAGATAGACTCCTGATTAAGTTAAACAACCACGATCATAACTAATCCTTTCCAGAGTCCGATCCCAATACAAGTCCTCCACACGCACGTGTGAGTCGTGCGCCATGATTAAGCAACATAATTCCTTAATCATGTAGGCATTAACAGCTTACAGAGCTGATCCTGTAAACAGCCTAGTATTTTCCACCCTATACCGTGCCCGGGCATATATTTCCAGTATACATAATAATACTGTATTCCGGCATAGTCGTCCTCAGCACCTTGAGATTATTCCTCAAGTACAAATATATATTCAACAATTCCAGAATATAAACAATTCCATATTGAGACTGAAAACTCATATATGTATAATAATAATAATGCAGTATAATGTTTGCAAGACACAAATAGTTCCTACATCTCCCACTTGTCTGAAAAACATTTAATCAAACTTCCTAAGACCCATGTCACCAACATGTTTGCGAAATGCTTCCTGACTAAGGGATTTAGTCAGTGGATCTGCAACCATGTTGACGCTGGGCAAATATTCCAGCTGAACAAATTTCAGCCTATTTATTACATCACGAATGTAGTGAAACTTTGCTTCTATATGCTTACTCTTACTATGAAATTTAGGATCTCTTGACACCTTGATCGCCGCCTGATTATCACAATAAACTGTCACCGGTCTGGATGCACTTTCCACAATATTGAGTGAAGATAAAAACTCTTTCAGCCAAACACATTCTTTTACTGCCTCAGAGGCAGCTATGTATTCAGCCTCCATTGAAGATAACGCCACACCCTCTTGCTTCTTACTCTTACAGGAAATAGCACCACCAGCTAAAGTAAATAGATAGCCTGAAGTTGACTTCCGTTCATCAAGGTCTCCCTGCCAATCAGCATCAGTATAACCCTGCAGCTGAAGATTTTGACCATTAAAACACAAGGCATAATCCACTGTTCCTTTAATATAACGCAGTGCATGTTTCATTTGTTTCCAATGCGCCTGTCCAGGGTTCCGTTGATATCTACTCAACATTCCAACAGTGTGACAAAGACCAGGTCTTGAATAACATTGCATACATGAGAGATCCTAGAGCCGAAGAATATGGTATATGTTTCATTTTCTTTATTTCCTCAGAAGTTTTGGGACATTGTTCCTCACTGAGTTTAGTTCCCCTTAACATTGGTACAGTTACAGGGTTGCAATTTTCCATATCAAATCGTTTCAATACAGCGTTAAGATAAGCCTTTTGAGATAATCCTAACACTTTCTTGTCACGATTTCTATGTATCTCTACCCCTAAAACATAAGAGGCCTCACCCATATCCTTCATATCAAAAGTAGATGACAGCCAAGACTTAACTTCCAACAATGTCGCTTTGTTATTAGAGGCAATCAGAATATCATCAACATAAAGAGATAACATAACAAAGGAACCTCCCACTATCTTCAGATAAATGCAGTGATCCCCTTCCGTCATAGAAAACCCATAAGACGTTATTGCATTATCAAACAATTTGTACCACTGCCTAGAAGCTTGTTTCAGCCCATATATAGATCTGTTCAATTTACACACTTTGTTCTGATTTCCCCTTTCTGTGAAACCCTCAGGCTGAACCATATATATTTCCTCCTCTAAGTAACCATTCAAAAATGTTGTTTTAACATCCATCTGATGAAGCTCAAGATCAAAGTAAGCAGTCAAAGCACTAAGAATGCGAATAGAAGTGAATTTAGCTACAGGGGAAAAGGTTTCCACAAAGTCAATACCTTCCCTTTGTGTGTACCCCTTAGCTACTAACCTGGCTTTGAATTTTTCCACCAAGCCAGATGCATTCCTTTTCCTTTTAAAAATCCATTTAGAGCCAATAGTTTTTCTGTTGTTTGGTAAATCCACTAGTTCCCAAACATTATTCCTTTTCATGGAGTTTAGTTCCTCCTGCATAGCTTCCATCCAGAGACTAGATTCTGGACTGTTCATGGCTTGTTTAAAAGATTTAGGTTCCTCTTATAAACTTGCTTTAGAATGAACTTCCCCCAAAAAAGTAAAATAATCGTCCAAGTATGAAGGAGTTTGAGTATTCCTCCCACTTCTCCTAGGCATGTTAGTAGAAGGTTCATCTTGTTCTGTAGGGTTTGGTTCCTCAGGATTAGAAATATTTTCAGAATGTCCTGAGTTATTAACTAACAATTCCACTCTGGGGCGTTTAGCTCGACGAGGTGTATCTTGGTCTAAAAAGATGGCATCCCTACTTTCCAGTAACTTCCTGTTCTCTGGGTCATAGAATCTATAACCATTTGATCCAGTACTGTAGCCTATAAAAATCCCAGGTGTGCTTTTAGGTTGCAGCTTGGTTCTATTCTGGCTAGGCACTCTTATTTGAGCATTGCATCCCCATACAGCTAGGTTGCGCAGAGTTGGCTTCCTCCCCTTCCATAACTCATAGGGAGTGACTTTAACAGCCTTTGAGGGTGAATGATTTAATAAATAAACAGCAGTATGTAGAGCTTCCCCCCAAAAGGATAAAGGTAAATCAGTATAAGCCATCATGGACCTAACCATGTCCATTAATGTTCTATTCCTTCTCTCTGGTACGCCATTTTGTTGTCGTGTATAGGGCAAGGTGTAATGATGAACGATCCCATGCTCTTTGCAAAATTCATCTAAAATTCCTGATGTGTATTCGCCTCCATGATCAGTTCGTAACACCTTAATCTTTTTGTTTAATTGATTCTCTACCTCAGTTTTGAATATCTTGAACATATCAAACCCTTCCGACTTGTGCTTGAGAAGATACACGTAGCCAAATCTAGAATAATCATCTATAAAAGTAATGAAGTAGACTTTCTGTCCAAAGGTAGCAGTAGACATTTCACCACATATGTCAGAATGTATAATGGCAAGAGGCTCCTGTGCCCTAGCAGCTTTAGGAAAAGGCGCTCTTGTCATTTTACCCATAATGCATGCTTCGCATATGCCGTAATCCACCCATTTAAAATCCAATATTCCAGAACTAATTGAGTCTTTTAATTCTGTTATTTGAGATATGTCCTAGCCGCAGATGCCATAAATATGATTCCGAACAATTATTATTGCCGTTAATTTTCCTCACTACTGAGTTATGTTCGCCAACCAAGCAATCCATGTTTCCATCATTACAGATGTCATCTAAATAGTATAAACCTTCAAAACGATCACCAGACTGAACCAAGTTTCCATTAAATAATATTTTGACTTGTCTATTCCCAAACAGTATGTTATAACCAACTGATTCCAATTTTGAGACAGAAATAAGGTTCTTTCTCATGCTTGGTGCATAAACCGTGTCTTTTAGTACTAGTTTTCCTCCACCAGGGAGTTTCAGAACGTAATCCCCAACCCCAAGAATATCAGCCTTAGCTGTAGTTCCTAGATATACAAATCTAGTTCCGCTTGGGATATTTTTCATGGAAGAAAAAGAGCTACTATTCCTAGCAATATGGGAAGTAGAACCAGAATCCACTACCCATGTATTTGACAATTCAGAAGTAAATAAAGATTCAGTGCAAACGAAAACGTCACACGTACCATCAGGAGAAGAGTTCCCTTTGCGGTTGTCCTGATGCTTATTATCATTAGAATTGTTCTGTTGATCCTTCCTATCGGTGACCCTCTTCTTCTTTCTACATTCAGACCGGAAGTGACCATATGTCCCACAGTTGTGACATTTATAGTTCCTCTTGTCAAATTTCTGACTAGAGTGATTTCTTCCGCTGTCATCCCTGTCTCTCTTCTTATTAATCTTATCTCTCAGATCAGCACCCAGCTTGTTTTTATTCCAGCTCCTCTTATGGTTGTATCTATCTTCTCCAAGATGTAGTTCAGCATTATTGGCACTTCTTTCCTTTCCTTGAGAGTACTTCCTGTCCTCTTCCATGAGCAAATGATGCCTCAAATTTCTCATGTTTAAATTCCTCTCCGAGTGGCAGAAAGATATCTTGAACTGCTCCCATGAATGAGGTAAAGAATTCAGAGCAACCATGACTTGCACTTCCTCAGAAAATGGGTAACTAGCATTCTTCAAGTCTTCTACCAACACACATAATTTATTCACGTGTTCATTGACAGGAGAACTCTCTGACATTTTCAAAGTGATGAATCTGTTAACCAAGCTAAGTATTTTAATAAGAGAAACCTCTCCAAAGTCCTGTTCTAGCCTACAAAAAATTCTGTAAGCTACTTTCTCAGCTTCATATTCACTTGCCAATGAATCAGTCATCGAACCCAATATGAATATTCTAGCCTTTTTGTTGTCCTTTGTCCAAGTTTCCATCTCCTCTGCATAATTTTCTTTTTCCTCAACAGATGCATCCTTACCCAGTGCTTTTGGTTCAGACTGCGTGACTATGTATTCAATGTTTTCAGCAGTGAGTAAGAACATAATCTTCCTTTTCCAAATATTAAAATTAGATCCATCTAGCTTGGCATCCCTCAGCAACTCAGCAAAGACAGAGTTTGCAGACATCGTGCAGATTCAATCAGGAAAAAGAAAACAGCAGATCGTTAATGAAGCAGACCTTAGTTTCCAATCTGATCCCCTTCTTCCGTGGCGTTCGTGAGATGCAGGTGCAGCGGCGAGTTGACGACGAGTTCCGGCGGCCGACGGCAGGACGGACGAGACCTGCGGCGGCGAGTTGGCGACGAGTTCCGGGCGGCCGACGGCAGGACGAACTAAATCGACTGCGGCGGCGGGCAGGATGCGAGCAGCGAGCAGCAATTCCGGCGAGGCAAGGTCGTGGGAAGCGGCGGAAGCTTGTAGATCGACCTGGTTGCTCTGATACCAATGTAGGATTTCGGTTTAGGAGTAATTAGCCTAACCCCTATTCCCTTGCATGTTCCGTGGTGCGGCTCACATTGCAATCAACAGGGCTAGGGGTTAAGGACTATTTATACTCCACTTCCTGGTGTTTAAACCAGTACGTATAGGATTTCAGATAGACTCCTGATTAAGTTAAACAACCACGATCATAACTAATCCTTTCCAGAGTCCGATCCCAATACAAGTCCTCCGCACGCACGTGTGAGTCGTGCGCCATGATTAAGCAACATAATTCCTTAATCATGTAGGCATTAACAGCTTACAGAGCTGATCCTGTAAACAGCCTAGTATTTTCCACCCTATACCGTGCCCGGGCATATATTTCCAGTATACATAATAATACTGTATTCCGGCATAGTCGTCCTCAGCACCTTGAGATTATTCCTCAAGTACAAATATATATTCAACAATTCCAGAATATAAACAATTCCATATTGAGACTGAAAACTCATATATGTATAATAATAATAATGCAGTATAATGTTTGCAAGACACAAATAGTTCCTACAGTAGGATGAGTCAATGATGAGGGCAGCTGGTTGATATCTCCCTGGGAGGCGAACGTCTCCGTCTCAGCGTTGCCGCCCATCTGCACGTCCCCGCCAATGTCAGAGTCATCCTGCATAACACAGTCGTCCTCGCTGACGATGCCGATGTGGGCGGTGGCCGGTAATTAATTGAGCGGTTATCGCTCTGACCGCTGATTGAATCAGGGGTATCGATCGTTGCTTGTTGTACGTGTCATTATTTTAGTGTTGATCACGTCTGATTGAATCGAGTAATTAAGGCAGATCGCTGCTGGTTGGTTGTTGCTGTAGCGTAATTACCGTTATGTACTGCCAATTGTGAGCTGATGGCCATTAATTGTAAATAAAACCGCCTTAATAATAATAATAGGGGATACCGGTGCGGGAAAAAACAAGGTAGGGAGGTCGTACGATGGGGAGTTGGACGAAGGAAGGCAGAATTTGGAACCAAAATTTTCTTTTAGATAGGAGAGATTTTGATAGGAATTTGTCGGCGAAAGCCTAGGTGTTGCCAATGTTAGATGGGATGGCTATGTACCTGTTTGAACAACATATCTTTTTTGTCCGGTGGTAACGCACGAGATTTTTTACTGTACTACTTCAAAAGGAGTGTTTCATTCAGAGAGGAGGATTATATGTTTGACTGACGTGTTGCCAATTTTAGAGAGGAAGATTATTAGTTTAAACGACGACAATTTTTTCTCCAGTTGCAACGCACGGACCATTTTCCTAGTTGTATATTAAAAATACATACTGAATGCACGAAGATTGGGAACGCACAACATGGGAATACAAACTCGCTACAGAAACCACAGGCCAACGTAACCTTGCTACTCCTACAGCACTAGCAAATTAACCTGCCGTTTGCAACACTATGCTACCCGAGAGTGCCCGTGCCCCGTTTGCACTTGCAGCTACTCGGCTCCGTCCATCCTGAGCGGTGGGTTGTGGCGGTCGCGGGGCAACCTAAGGCGGCCGAGCGCGCCGGCGGGGACGAGCTCGAGGTTCTCGCAGTTGCAGATCTCGATCATGAAGCCGTCGGGGTCCTTGAAGAAGAGCTGGTCGATGGGCGACCCCTCCTCCTCGTTGATGGTCCTTTTCATGCACTTGATCCCCATCTCCTTCAGCCTCTTCTCCATGGCGCCCATGTCCTCACACTACACAGCAACACGAAACAAATCTTATAACTGGTTTGACTATTCAGTACTCACCCGCTGAATCTTAGCAGATGTAATTACCTGGAATGAGATGTGGTTGTCCATGGGGTCGAGCTCGCCGGGGTTGACGTCGGCAGCTCGCCTCGCGTCGTCTCGCTGGACTAGATGGATCCCGACGCCGTAGTTGAATAGCCTGAATGTTGAAAGGTCACGGCGCCATGAACAGCTGCGCGAATTTGTTCGATACTTCACGGTGTAGCACGTGCGTACCAGGCGCCGGAGAAGTCGAGCGCGGGAGGGCGGTGGATGAGGACGAAGCCGAGGGCCTTGACGTAGAAGCGGACGGACGCGTCGACGGACTTGCAGAGGCGGGAGATGTGGTTGAGCGCCATCAGCGGCATCGGCGGCACGTCCTCGTACAGCTTCTCGATCGCCGCCGGGTCCACGGCTCCGCCGCCATGGCCGCCGCCGTTCACGTCCTTGCACTCTTCTCCCATCCCGGGCAGTTCTTGCGCTGCAGAACCTACTAAGCGAGCGGGCGAGCCTTGGAGTGGCAGGGACTACTAGTGCACTACGCGGCCTTTTAACCCGAGCTTCAACGGCGGCGCTCCGGTCGTGCATGACTGCATGCCGTGTACACGCGCCGCGTCGAGGCCTGACCACGTATCGCCGTATTGGTTCTGAGTGCATGGCTGCATGCACGGGCTGCTCGGCACGAGTGCGGATCGGCGGACGTGTCGAGCGGCAGGCTAGCCACGGCGACCTCGGGCTGCATGTCACTGTCAGGTCGGCACGATGTGCGACAGGCGGCGGCCGGCGGGGATCATGCCGTGCGATGCGCCGATGCCCATGCTGCGCACTGCATTCCGAAGTCCTTGGACCATGTGATGAGATGTTAGCCGGTGACCACAGTGAGCGTCCCAGTCTGCAGCTGGATAGGCCAGCGAAGGCCGTTTTTTTGTCGGCCGCTGACGAGACGGCACCGAATGTAGAGGGCAGGCAGCAAGTGCGCAGCCCATGAACGGCCATTTTCTCTCGATGATTAAACGGTGTATCGGCCTTTGCATAGAGCTTTGTGAAAGTTGATCGATTTGGGCCTGCGTCCAGTTTTGTCTGCGTTGGTATTGAAACTTGTCCGGCTTTTTTCTTAAAACATAAACGATAACAAATAAACGACGGAAGAAAATCAAGATCAACATAGGGAACACAATGTTTTTAACATGGAAACCCTTTTAAGGAGGAAGAGAAAAAATCACGGACGTCAGCCAGATTTTTTTCTATGATCGGGTGAGTATACAAACGTCGGGATTTACAAACTTGGGACTTATCCCAAAATGGTGGCTTATAATAGATATATTTAATGGTGGAAACATAATCCAAATCGGTAACAACTCGTACCTTAGACGGGCTTCACTTCGGCCCAAGTCTACCGGCGACGGGACTCGCTTCGCTCGTCGAAAGTAAGAATTTTTTTACATCTGTGTAAGAATTTTGGATCACGTCAAAATAACAGGCACATGGTCACACACACTGATGTAGTGCAGCTTAGGCCCATCACCATGTCAAGCACTCCAACGCCTTACAAGTCACCATGGACCTCAAAGGTGAACTCCTTCCACTATGTGATTCACTATATGTCTCCTTTGGACGGTATACTACTTGACCATCACTCCCTTTGCATGGCTAGGTGTGTCATGACGGGTACGTGTACATGAGAGGATGACCAAGGTGCAAGAGGAATGGAGGACGCCAAGACGGTGGCTTGGAAGAGGAGAAGGAAGAGATCAAGCAGAGTCAGGAGCAGTACTACCGCTCCTGCCAGCGGTACTACCGCCCCCAGTGCCGCCCAGGATCCCCTTCTGCGCCCATGTGCGGTACTACCGCCAGCACCCGCGGTACTACCGCTATGGCGAGCGGTATTGTCGCCCGCACCGAGTCAGAGGCGGCACAGAACCGCACCAGCGGTACTACCGCTGGCCCCAGCGGTACTACCGCTGCTGCGGGCAACCAGCAGGGAATATTCCCTTGTACCTCTCTCCCACCTACCCCCTTTGGTCAAGACTATAAATAGGACCCCTTGGACTAGATCTAGGGTTAGACTATGTGTAGAGGTTAGAGCATAGACTCCTTACCCACCCCTTGTGGTGTTGTCTCCCCTTGTGGAGAAGATCCCCTTGTGGATTCAAGGCCTCCGCATGTGGAGAAGATCCCTCTTGTGGATTCGAAACCTCTACTTGTAGCTAGACTACTTGCCAATCTTTCATCCTCCGGTGACTTTATTGGATCGGCTCGGTTGGCCGTTGGAGAAACAACCATCCAAGATCCCTTCTTGTATCCTCTTGCCAATCTCTCCCTTTGGGATTCTATTGGGCCGGTTGGACCGACCGGTAAGGGAAACGGTTCTTGTATCGTGTTTGTGTTCGTGTATTCTTGGTGTTCTTCTTCGTGTTCTTCGTGTTCTTGAGTGAGTTTGTCCATTCCCGCCGTCAATCCGTGAAGATCGGGCCACCCTAGCAGTCCAAACTGCATCATATGGTATCAGAGCAAAGGTTTCCACGGATTTGACCTTGTTTCCCCCACAAATCCCCCCAATTTTTTCTTTGATTTTGAGAAATTCGAAAATTTCCACCAAAAATAGCCCCAATTTACTTTTGGATCGATCTGTGAATCTTGTGCGTTTTTGCAAGTTTTGATCCATAGATCTATTGCTTTACTAGTTGATCTTGCTTCCTTTGCGTTCACATGGCCTAATTCCATCAATTTCCCCTCCGATTTGAAACTTTTCGGTGAGTTTTTCCGCCAAATTTGGCCAAAATCGCGTTTCGGGCACTATTCTGCGTCCTGGAGCGGTACTACCGCCCCCCCCCCAGCGGTACTACCTCTCGCAGTACCTCAAAAATGGCCTTCTGACGCGCATGTGCGGTACTACCGCCCCTCGGAGCGGTACTACCGCCCAGGCAAAAGAAACTGTATTTTCTGAAAATTTCATTTGGCCATATCTTTTGATTCCGGACTCCGTTTTTAGTGTTCTTCGGCTCATTTCGAAGCTACGGACAAGGCCTACATCACCAACATGGTTGATCCACCATCCACCACCACCAAAATTCGTGGGCAAACACGAAACTTCTACAACAAATGGTGAAGATCGTCGACGAAAGGTATAACTTCTCCAATCTTTACCCCTTGTCATTCCTTTGTGAGCCACTCTATATCTTTGCAATTACCATGTTCTATTGAGGCTAGCTCTTGATGATTGCTTGGGCTTTGCACATTTGCACCGTGTAGTTTCCGAGCAACCTTGCATGCGCTAGTTCTTTATATATCTTGTGTTGGCATCAAAGAAGTGGGTGTGCAAAAAAATAAGAAGCAAAAAGTGCCAAAAGCAAAAAGAGACAAGAAGCAAAAAGAGCCAAAAGAGAAGAAGAAACACCACTTGCCATATCTCTTATAGGAAGCGTGCAAGCTCGATGAACATCTTGTAGGTGGTCCTCTTATGCAAATCTTGTAGCCCACCAAATAAATTGCAATCGAGCTAGTGCTCTCCTTGTACTTGTGCAACACGAGCTTGTAGTCTTCGCTAGGAACATCTTGGTTCTTTAGCTCACTTCTTAGTTGCACGAGTCCAATTTATCTCTCCGTGTGTATGTTTCTTTGAGCTACATTCCTATCTTTGAGATTGACTTGTTTTGCTTTGTGATCATCGTGGTTCTCTACTTGCTTTGACAGTATCTTGGTTTCCGGTTGGTTCAATTTGCTTTCCACCTACCATATCTTCCTACCACTAAGCCGTGTGTGTTTTGGAGTTTGCTTTGGATACTTGAACACAAGCACTTTACTTTGTGATCGTTTCCCTTTGGTTGTCCACGACGTCCAATACTATCTACAAAGGTGAGAGTTTGTGTTCTAGTTTCTTTCCACTCCACATATACACTTGTCTTGTGAGTTGACATGTCTAGGGAGAGCGAATCCAACTACGGAGGCGAAGATCATTATGAGTACATGATGAGTCACATGGACTATGATGCCTCATGCTTTGAGGACATGGGGGACTGATAACCCACAAGTATAGGGGATCGCGTGTAGCCTTTTCGATAAGTAAGAGTGTCGAACCCAACAAGGAGCTAAAGGTAGGATAAGTATTCTCTCAAGTTCTATCAACCACTGATACAACTCTACGCACACTAAACGTTTACTTTATCTAGGAAATAATACTAGACTACAATACGGGTATGAGAGATAGCTTTGCGAGATAATAAATGCAAGAAAGTAAAAGTTAGTGCTGCAGCAATAAAGTACACTAAGTAACCATATACTAACAGTACCATGAGTGTGGAAAAGTGGTGGTAATTGTGGTGGCTTTGTCCAAGATTAATTAAAATATTGGTTCATTGTCTTCGATGCAGTTTTCTATGTGGGAGAGGCTAAATATACATGCACTCCACTACTTGGGATTACAAGTACTATATGATTGGATTGTTAGCAAGCATCCGCAAATACTAACAATGCATTAAGGTTTCCCCAACCATAGCCTTAAGTTCAAGGTCCTCTTACTCCCATACGTGCAACTAATCGGTTCGCGTTCTCAGGTTTCTGTCACTCCGGCAGAACTTCCCCCTTCGTTACAAATACTACCAACCCTAGGGTGTTTGATCCATGCGCGCACAAGTATAATGGACACCAAAGGACAGTACCATATAGACATACAACTCTAATGAACCTCATGCATTCAATTAAGCAATCAAAAGACAAATAAACTACGGAAACATGTGTAAATCATAGGATAAATATTATAGCATCAAACACCATGTTTACATAGGACGGTACAGAGGTTTGTGGGAGGATGAACCACTGAATACAAGGAGGAGATGGTGATGGAGATGGCGGTGAAGACGAGAGGGGCAGCGAGGAGCGCAGGGCGGGCGGCGCCGGCGGTGCGGGGAACTCCTTTCCCCGCCGCCGGCAAGCTTGGGGAGCGCCGCCCCTTAGCCCCCTCCTTCATGGCTTCTTGGGAGCCCTCCCCCATGGAGATGGGATCCATGGGGGAGGCAAAAACGTGGCTTTTGGTGGCTGAAATTCGTGGGTGGAGGAGTCCTCCACGAATTAGGTTTCCTCCCTTTATATATCTTCTCGGATTTCCGTCACCCCTTTTAGGGTTCCACCAAAACGGGCCTACAGGCCGCGTCCGAACTCCGATTGGGCTGATCTCGGGCTTAAAATCTTCGTATGGAAAATTGTGACAACTTTCGTAACAGCCAGGTCTCCATATAACGTCATCTTCGAGGGTCAAACTGGCAAACTTCGTAAAAAGTTCTCAGACAGATTTCAGGAAAGTCCCAATTCGACTCCAACAAGGTTTCCTCTTGTATTCTTGATAATTTCTACACATCAAAGAGTAAAACAAGAACATTGTGCACTTTTGCAACTATTAGTAGGTTAGTCCAAATAAATAATAAACTTAATATAAAACAAGTGCTAAAAGCATAAAAATGGCATGAAACAATCAAAAATTATAGATACGTTTTGGACGTATCAACATCCCCAAGCTTAATTCCTGCTCGTCCTCGAGTAGGTAAATGATAACAAAATAATTTTTGATTGTAAATGCTATGATCAGGTCTTTAACAATTGCATGATGTATGGATAATAAAACTTAGCAATCATGTTTCCTAATGAAAAGTATCAACGAACTAAGAGCTTATAACATGAAATTTATAAACATCAACAAGATTGTAATGACCATAATAAAGCATGATAGAGTGGTATCTCGCTTGCCCTTAATTGTGGAGCAAAACATAAATGCCAAGGCACCTCTGAAGTTCAAGTGAAGACTAGATATAGAGATATCAAAGATAAAAGCATCATGGTTATACCTCAATTAATCGTATTCTGGGACAAGCACATTACACTAAGAACGACAGCTATGCTCTCGAAGAAGTGCTCAAAGAAAGGATGGTGACTCAACATAAAAATAAAAGATTGGCCCTTCGCAGAGGGAAGCAGGGATTAACACGTGCTAGAGCTTTTTGTTTTAAAAACAGAGGTAAAAATGTTTTGAGAGGTGTTTGTTAATTGTCAACGAATGGTAGCGGGTGAGAACAGTATTCTACCTGTCAAACGGACTTTTAAGAGCGGCTCCCATGAAGGACGTTATTTCTACCAGCAAGGCAGATCATCCCTCTTTCTCTTTGGTTTACACACATTCAGGTATTTCACTGTTTGTCATTGCTTACTGATGAATCAGGGCAAAAGTGTGAAGAGAATTAATTGGTTAAAGTTGTAATTAATTGGGACTGGGCACCCCGTTGCCAGCTCTTTTTGCAAGTTATTGGATAAGCGGATGTATATGCCACTAGTCCAGGTGTAAAAGTCCATTTGACAAATAGAATAAAGAATAACCACACTAATTCCTCATGAGCTAGTAAACATTGACACAAAAAGAGAAATATTTTGAAGGTTTTAAAGGTAGCACATGCAAATTTACTTGGAATGGCTTGAAATACCATGCATAGGAATTTTTTGGTGGACTCTTTGGGATAACTTGGTTTTAAGGATTTGGATGCACGAGCAGCATTCCCGCTCAGTACAAGTGAAGGCTAGCAATAGACTGGGAAGCGACAACCACGAGAGCGATAACGGTCATAATCATGCTTGCGACAAAATAAAATTAACGGAGGCATAAAAACGATACTAAAACTCTGAGGCAAAATAGATCATCAAGGCTTAATTGACTTTTATTTTTCAGTCATAACATGTGTGAGCATGTGCCAAGTCGATTCAAGTGAATTATTCAGAGGAGGATACCACAATACCATACCATCTTATGAACAGGACAATGCATGTTGATATCAAAATAACATAATATGCACTATTAGCTAGTTGAGACTAACCATAAGAAAACATAAACTACTAAACAGTATTATTCACACATCATTTTTAAGTTTCAACAAGTAATCCATTAACCAAGTAAACATTGAAAACAGAGGATAAATAAAATATGTGACGATCCACTTATTAATGTAACTGGTGTTTGATGCTAAGATAAATAGATAATAAAATACAGCCGCTTCAAGTTTAGTTAAGTTCCTATGTTGCTCAAAAAACAAAGTTTAAAGGTTTGCAAACCGTGGGGTTATTGATGAAGAGGGATGCGGGGACATCCCCAAGCTTATGACTTTGGTAATTCTTCAATATTCCATAGTTTGGTGTTCCTTCATTCTCTGTGAAAAAACTTCAACACAAAAACTTTCCCATTCTTTTCTGCGGTTAGACATTAGTACAATAGATAATATTTCCCAAGTGCTACTATTAAACCAAATAAAATTTTGTTTTTAAGTTACAGAAAGGTTGCTTAAATGGCCAACTTATAAATGAAAGGTAAGAACCATTAAAAATCAAATGAAAACGAAAAGAGGCCACTCTTGCAACAAAAGTCAGAATCTGTCCAGAAAAACAGCAGCTGGAAAACGCAATTTTTAGGTGCACTTAAACATGCCCGAAATTTTAGCCAATTTTTGTACATGCAGAGGATTAGGTGCTACAACATCAGTAATTTTTTCGTGATTTTTAGAGCTTCCAGTAAAATATGAAAAATCGCGCAATAAGCAGTAGATACCGAAAACAGAAAATCACTTTTTACATATGTATCAACTAAGCTAAATGGATAAAACTTGGTACTTTATTTTTGATAAACTAAGAAACCAGAGGCTAAGCAAGACCTAAACATGCTAGCTACAGCAAGGAAAACTCTAAATAAAAATCAAAAGTAAAACCCAAATAAAATTAAAATAAAGAACCAAACAAAGAAGCAAAAAAAAGAAAATATTTTTGTTATTTTGAATTTATAAGTGAAAGTAAAGAAGCAATCGAAACCAAATAAGGAGCCTAATAAAACTAAAGAAGGTAAAACCAAGACATATAAAAGCAATTATAATACAAGTTAAGACAATACATATCATGTGGACGGGTAATATAGAGTATGAACGAGACAACCTCATGTTAGTTGATGAATAGGGGGATGACTCGGGCATCCCCAAGCTTAGATGATTGTATCTTCTTGAATATGTTCTTGGGATGCACCTACACATCCCCAAGCTTGAGCTCTTGCGTCTTCTTATTCATCTCATATCACCATATTGATTAGATCTTATAAGCTACATCCACATAAAACTTCACAAAACTCATTAGTAGGGTTAGTACTCATTAAATAAAATCCACTCATGTTCAAGCATTGACAAGTTTTATAATTTTTACTCAACATTAGCCACTGTATATACTAAGGTGTTCATGATTTCCGTTGTCCGTCGAAAAACTAATGAAACTAACAACACCAAGTACAATATTGAATAAACAAAGAAATCTGTCAAAACTGAACAGTCCGTAAAGATGGCATTCAACGAGATAGTTAAGTAGCTCAAATCGAAAAACTTTAGTCTAATGAAAGAAAGATAATAATCTCAGGTTTATGCACAAAAATTTTCAAGTCAAAATACTATTCTGAGATTTATCACGATTTTATTTACAGAGAAGCACAAAATCTGTCTAAACAGAACAGTCAGTAAAGATCGAATTTTTCGACCTATCTACGTACCTTAAATCAGAAAAAGTTAGTCTAATGAAAGAAAGCTAATAAGCATCACTTTGCACTCAAGAAATTTCAGATCAAGATCACGTTCTGGTGATTTTAAACATTTAATACGGTGGAGCACAGAAAATCTGTTTCTGGACAGCAAAGTAAAACTATCAACTTTCAATTAACTAAAGACTATATTAGCATTTTATTTTTATGTACAGAGGTATATACACAATATTTACAATATTTACATGTTTTTAATGAAAAGCTTCCATGGAAAGATTTGTTTTGGTTTCATAGGCATGAACACAAGTGTTCAAGGTCGACCCCCATTTAACCATTACTCATCTTTCCAATCACTTTTCTTTTTGAAAACGTTTTTAGATAACAACTACACCTAATTTTTTTTGTAATTCGCATTCCCTATCCATAGTAAGATAAAGAACAACTTAATACTGAAAATAAAAACTACTTAGAGATAAAGCAAACAAGTGCACACAAGAACATTAACCTACGCTATGGCTCCCCGGCAACGGCGCCAGAAAAGGTCTTGATAACCCACAAGTATAGGGGATCGCGTGTAGCCTTTTCGATAAGTAAGAGTGTCGAACCCAACGAGGAGCTAAAGGTAGGATAAGTATTCTCTCAAGTTCTATCAACCACTGATACAACTCTACGCACACTAAACGTTTGCATTATCTAGAAATAAAACTACTAGCAATACGGGTATGAGAGGTAGTTTTGCAAGATAATAAATACAAGAAAGTAAATGTTAGTGCTGCAGCAATAAAGTACACTAAGTAACCATATACTAACAGTACCATGAGTGTGGAAAAGTGGTGGTAATTGTGGTGGCTTTGTCCAAGATTAATTAGTGAAGGTACTTGGTTCATTGTCTTCGATGCAGTTTTCTATGTGGGAGAGGCTAAATATACATGCACTCCACTACTTGGGATTACAAGTACTATATGATTGGATTGTTAGAAAGCATCCGCAAATACTAACAATGCATTAAGGTTTCCCCAACCATAGCCTTAAGTTCAAGGTCCTCTTACTCCCATACGTGCAACTAATCGGTTCGCGTTCTCAGGTTTCTGTCACTCCGGCAGAACTTCCCCCTTCGTTACAAATACTACCAACCCTAGGGTGTTTGATCCATGCGCGCACAAGTATAATGGACACCAAAGGACAGCACCATATAGACATACAACTCTAATGAACCTCATGCATTCAATTAAGCAATCAAAAGACAAATAAACTACGGAAACATGATGTAAATCATAGGATAAATATTATAGCATCAAACACCATGTTTACATAGGACGGTACAGAGGTTTGTGGGAGGATGAACCACTGAATACAAGGAGGAGATGGTGATGGAGATGGCGGTGAAGACGAGAGGGGCAGCGAGGGCGCAGGGCGGGCGGCGCCGGCGGTGCGGGGAACTCCTTTCCCCGCCGCCGGCTTGGGGAGCGCCGCCCCTTAGCCTCCCTCCTTCATGGCTTCTTGGGAGCCCTCCCCCATGGAGATGGGATCCATGGGGGAGGCAAAAACGTGGCTTTTGGTGGCTGAAATTCGTGGGTGGAGGAGTCCTCCACGAATTAGGTTTCCTCCCTTTATATATCTTCTCGGATTTCCGTCACCCCCTTTTAGGGTTCCACCAAAACGGGCCTACAGGCCGCGTCCGAACTCCGATTGGGCTGATCTCGGGCTTAAAATCTTCGTATGGAAAATTGTGACAACTTTCGTAACAGCCAGGTCTCCATATAACGTCATCTTCGAGGGTCAAACTGGCAAACTTCGTAAAAAGTTCTCAGACAGATTTCAGGAAAGTCCCAATTCGACTCCAACAAGGTTTCCTCTTGTATTCTTGATAATTTCTACACATCAAAGAGTAAAACAAGAACATTGTGCACTTTTGCAACTATTAGTAGGTTAGTCCAAATAAATAATAAACTTAATATAAAACAAGTGCTAAAAGCATAAAAATGGCATGAAACAATCAAAAATTATAGATACATTTTGGACGTATCAGGGACAACTACGATGACTACGACCCCTATGACATGATGGAGCATCACTAAGACTTCCGCTACAACTACTCCGACTACGACTCCGACTACTCAAGCGTCCACGACATAGGGCGGTACCAAGACGTCGAGCAACCTTCATCATATGGTATCGACTCTAAGTACATGCGAATCTACCACGACTCCGACTACACAAGCTCCAATGACAATGAGGTGCAAGTGTCTTCACACGCCTCATCACATGGTACCGACTTCGACTACAACAACATGGTGGAGCGCCACGACTACGACTACAACTCCGATGACATGGTGGAGAACGTCTACGACTACTACTCTTGTAGCATGTGCGGCGACATCGACAACATGCAAGAGGAGAGGACTCCCATCATCACCATGTTCAAGAGCGGCACCACCAAGCGTCATGGCACAACCTACTTCTATGGGTAAAGCTCAAGACGGTGCTCCGACAAGAAGACCACCATGAGTTCATCCTTTGGAGCTCCATCTACTTCCAAGAGTGCTAAGCTTCGCCATTCTCCATCAACTCCAAGAAGGAGACATGACAAGGCCATCGCCAAGAGCGACAAGCTTCGACATTCTCCTTCAACTTCAAGAAGGCGCCATGAGAAGGACAACGCCAAGAGTGCCAAGCCAAGTCAAGGCCCATCTAGCTCATCAAGGCGCCACACGAATGAGGCCAAGAAGGCTCTTGACATGGCCAAGCTTCAGAACATATCACCAAACTCTAGTGGAAGCTCAAAGGAAAGGTCGCCAAGGCAACAAGCACGACGAGGTCAACATGAAGAGAAGCATCCAAATGACTTTCGGCGACACCCCTCCGCTCAAGAGCGTCAACATCGACATGAGAAGAAGACGGTGACAAAGGCGCATCCTATGGTGTCCCCTTGTGCTACCACTTCACGTGCGACAACAAGAGCTCCAAAGTTCGTCTTCAGTGATTCTTGTGTGGATGAGATCATGGCCGACATCGACAACTTTTGCGGCACCGTCATACGTCGACGCCGGAAGAAACATGGTCACAAAAGTGAGGCCACTACCCCTTTGGCGCCTCTCTCAAGCACTTCTCTTCATATGGTGTCTACACCTAGTGCCACCACCACATTGGCCCCCATATGGCAAGATGAAGACCTCATATGCGACAATTGCCAAGGCCAAGACCATGATCCACGAGAATGTCCCAATCTCTTGTGCCCAAGATGCAATCGAAGAGGTCACATGATGTGGTAGTGCCCCAATGGAGACCAAGATGGTGAGACGACGGTCGAGCATGGGATTTTCCCTTTGACCACGGAGGCGAGCATGGATGATGCTATCATCTTTGACCATGAGTCAACTGATGAAGCGGAGCATGGGATTTTCCCTTCCGCAATGGAGTCGAGTGGTGATGCCTACTCCATGGCATTGACCTTTGGAGACGAGAAGGTTGAGGGGGTTGAGCATGGGAGTTTCCCTTCAACCTTGGAGGCGTTTGGAGTTGAGAACATTGAGCCTACCCTCATGTGCTTGAATGATGCGATGGTACCAACCCCATGTGAGCATGAGAGCCACTTAGCCCACTTGAGTGAGAGTGAGAGTGAGTTGAGTGCCTCCACCATATGTGAGTTTGAGTGCTTTCACTTTGAGGGAATGAGTGATACACCACTTGAGTTGAGAGAGGTAGTTGATAGGTCTTGTGAGGCCATTTCGATTTCTAACAACTTAACATCTACTTCTAGTGTGTTTTCTCGCTGTGTACTAGTTCCATGGATGATGAGACGCCACTCCTCGACTTGATGATGCCTCAAATGGAGAAGATGTACATGGAGGATGAGGATGATGCCACTTCATGTCTACTTCAAGATGGACAAGTCGGCTACATGGAAGCCCCTTCCACTTCAACACCTACATCACATGAGCGGGACTACAAAGGTATGGGTGTTGATATGACCATGATCCCACTAGTGGACATGATGGACCATGATTGTTTGCATGCTATGGATGATTTTATTGACACATCATATGATTCGCTCGTATTCCCATGTGATACTTTGTTTTAAACCAATGTTGATCATGTGAAATTACCTATTTGTGATGATTTCGCCATTAGCATGCCTTGTTACGAATGTTTCCATTTTTCTCCCATTGTAGCATGCAACATGTTGAACAATTTCTCTTTCACATGTGTTGCTTGCAATAATGTTGAAATGCTTGATAATGAGATTGCCCCCATAGCTTTCTCACTTGTTGGAGATTTTTCGTTTGCTCTTATGGACCTTGTTCCATCTTTCACTTTGCATAGTGACCATCCACACATATCACATTCAATTGACTTTGTTGTGTTTGGTGAAGTGCAAATGGACAGACGCGTCATGATGGATGATGTGTTCATTTACCATGCACATAACATCTTCATATGGTGTCTTGTGTGTGCCGGTAACGCATAAGATGTCAACCTCAATTGAGCATGAGTTGACAACACGAGCTCTTGAGAGCATACATGTGAGTAGTGGATTGAATCCAACTCTCAAATCTTTCTCATGTTTTACATCAAACAAGTTGAAAATTTTCTCTTGCTTATGGTTTGTTTGCAATCATGATGGTTCTTTTGGTTTTTCCATTTGACAAGCGTGTTCCCTTGATCTGATTTATGGGTTGCAACAAAAATGATGAACTATTGTTCTTTGAGAAGCTTTGTTTGCAACCATAATGACATTTTGTGCATGTCTTGTCATGAGTTTAATGGTTTCTCCCAATTTGGTGTGGCAACAAATATGTTGAAAACTTGCTCTTTCATGTGCTTTGTTTGCCACCATGATGATATTGTGGACTTTCTTCATTGTGTGTTTTTCCCGAGTACTCCTCTTATTGCCTCAAGGATGATGACAAATTGTTCTTTCCATGCCTTGTGTGCAATAATGATCATATGATTCAAAATGAGATACCTACATGGCCTTCTCATATTCTTATGGAGTTTTGGTGTTCCCACTTTTGAAGATGTTCCATTGGATTGTTGGCACATTGACCTTGCACTTGCACTACCTTTTCATATTCGTGTGTTGTGCTAACGCTTCTATGACAAAGAATGGACATGTCATTGTTGTTATGCTCCTCTTTCTTGCACACACATGGGTTGCTTGGTCTTTGATGTTTGTAGGCATGGTGAATTCCAAGTCTTCGACAACACATCTACTCCTTTGCATGGTGATGAAGAGCAAGAGTCGAGGACGACTCTTTTTGAAGGGGGGGAGATGATGTAGTGCAGCTTAGGCCCATCACCATGTCAAGCACTCCAACGCCTTACAAGTCACCATGGACCTCAAGGTGAACTCCTTCCACTATGTGATTCACTATATGTCTCCTTTGGACGGTATACTACTTGACCATCACTCCCTTTGCATGGCTAGGTGTGTCATGACGGGTACGTGTACACGAGAGGATGACCAAGGTGCAAGAGGAATGGAGGACGCCAAGACGGTGGCTTGGAAGAGGAGAAGGAAGAGATCAAGCAGAGTCAGGAGCGGTACTACCACTCCTGCCAGCGGTACTACCGCCCCTAGTGCCGCCCAGGATCCCCTTCTGCGCCCATGTGCGGTACTACCGCCCTCCCTGGTGGTACTACCGCCAGCACCCGCGGTACTACCGCTATGGCGAGCGGTACTGCCACCCGCACCGAGTCAGAGGCGGCACAGACCCGCACCAGCGGTACTACCGCTGCTGCGGGCAACCAGCAGGGAATATTCCATTGTATCTCTCTCCCACCTACCCCCTTTGGTCAAGACTATAAATAGGACCCTTGGACTAGATCTAGGGTTAGACTAGGTGTAGAGGTTAGAGCATAGACTCCTTACCCACCCCTTGTGGTGTTGCTCCCATTGTGGAGAAGATCCCCTTGTGGATTCAAGGCCTCTGCATGTGGAGAAGATCCCTCTTGTGGATTCGAGACTCTACTTGTAGCTAGCTAGTTGTCAATCTTTCATCCTCGGGTGACTTTATTGGATCGGCTCGGTTGGCCGTTGGAGAAACAACCATCCAAGATCCCTTCTTGTATCCTCTTGCCAATCTCCCTTTGGGATTCTATTGGGCCGGTTGGACCGACCGGTAAGGGAAACGGTTTTTGTATCATGTTTGTGTTCGTGTATTCTTGGGGTTCTTCTTGTGTTCTTCGTGTTCTTGAGTGAGTTCGTCCATTCCCGCCGTCAATCCGTGAAGATCGGGCCACCCTAGCAGTCCAAACTACTTTGTCCCAACGAAACAGGAAGGTTGTCAATCTCCCCGGCTTGCTGAAAACAAAGGATTAAACGTATGGTGTGGAAAACAGTAGTAAATTGCAGAAAGTAAAAGAAACAATTGTTTGCAGTTGGTGGTTTAATCAATGTAAAAGAATGGACCGGGGTCCACAGTTAACTAGTGGTGTCTCTCCATAAAAGATAACTAACATGTTGGGTGAACAAATTACAGCTGGGCAATTGACAATAGTGAGCGCATGACAATGCATAATATGACATGATGATTACTATGATATTTAATTGGGCATTACGACATAATACATAGACCGTTATCCAACAGCATCTATGACTAATAATCCACCGCCGGGTTGTCATCCGAGTCCCCGTTGGTATTAAGTTGCAAGCAACGGATAATGCATTAAGTAAAGTGCGTAATGTAAACAAACACATATGCCCGTGGACATAGCATCGTTAGGTTATCCCTAGTGGCAACAGCACATCCACAACCTTAGAACTTTCTGTCACTGTCCCAGATTAAACGGAGGCATGAACCCACTATCTAGCATAAATACTCTCTCTTGGAGTTACAAGCATCTACTTGGCCAAAGCATCTACGAGTAACGGAAAGCATGCAAGATCTTAAATAACATAGATAGATTGATAATCAACTTGACATATATTCAATATTCATCGGATCCCAGCAAACACAACATGTAGCATTACAATAATATGATCTTGATCATGTAGGGCAGCTCACAAGATCTAAACATGATGGCACAAAGTGGAGAGACAACCATCTAGCTACTGCTATGGACCCGTAGTCCAAGGATGAACTACTCACGCATCACTCCGGAGGCAGGCATGGCGATGTAGAAGCCTCCGGTGACGATTCCCCTCTCCGGCAGGGTGCCGGGAAGAGGTTCTGAACCCTCCCGAGCTAGGGTTGACGGCGGCGGCGTCTCTGGAACTTTTCGTGGATATTTGCTCAGGTACTTAGGGTTTTCGCGTCGGGGGGAATAAGTAGGCGAAAGGGCGGCGGCTGGAGACCCCCGAGGGGCCCACACCACCCAGGGCGCGGCAGAGGGGGGCCCGCGCCCTGGTGTGTGTGGCCCTGGTGGCCCTCCTCTTGCTCCTTCGCTCCGTCAGGTGTTCTGGAAAAATAGGGACCCCGTGAAGTTTCGTCCAATTCCGAGAATATTTCCAGACTAGCTTTTCTGGAATACAAAAACAGCAGAAAACAGGAACTGGCACTTCGGCATCTTGTTAATAGGTTAGTCCCAAAAAATGTATAAAAGTGATATAAAGTAGATGCAAAACATGTAGCAATTGGTATAAAACAAGCATGGAACATCAAAAATTATAGATACGTTTGAGACGTATCAGCATCCCCAAGCTTAGTTCCTACTCGTCCTCGAGTAGGTAAACGATAAAAACAAAATAATTTTTGAGGTGACATGCTACATCATAATCTTGATCATATAATATTGCAAGGCACATGTAAATGAATGAAGTGATCCAAGTCAATGGTCTATAATTTGCTACCAAATAGATAATGAGTAAACAATGAATCACACAAGCTAAACGTTTTCATGAATAGTACTTTCGAGACAAGCATCAAACAGTTTTGCATAAGTGTTAACTCATAAAGCAATAGTTTCTAATAAAAGGTATTTAATCAACACAAAGGAAGAATTTAGTTTCAGCATTTGCTTCAACTTTCAACATATTTATCTCATGGATATTGTCAACACAAAGTAGTATAACAAGTCCAATACATTGCATATAACGCATGTTGTAACAAAGTTGACACTAGTGTTTGCTTGTGGAAGACAGAAAGAATAGGAAAACTGACTCAACATAAAAGTAAAAGAAAGGCCCTTCGCAGAGGGAAGCAGGGATTAAATCATGTGCTAGAGCTTTTAGGTTTTTGAAAGCATATAGAGATTGCATAAAATATTTGATACTCCTCCCAACCTTGCTAACACAAGCCATGGCTAACCGAATCCTCGGGTGCCTTCCATCAATCACATACCATGGAGGAGTATCTATTTTTGAGAGGTGTTTGTTAATTGTCAACGAATGGTAGCGGGTGAGAACAGTATTCTACCTGTCAAACGGACTTTTAAGAGCGGCTCCCATGAAGGACGTTATTTCTACCAGCAAGGCAGATCATCCCTCTTTCTCTTTGGTTTACACACATTCAGGTATTTCACTGTTTGTCATTGCTTACTGATGAATCAGGGCAAAAGTGTGAAGAGAATTAATTGGTTAAAGTTGTAATTAATTGGGACTGGGCACCCCGTTGCCAGCTCTTTTTGCAAGTTATTGGATAAGCGGATGTATATGCCACTAGTCCAGGTGTAAAAGTCCATTCGACAATAGAATAAAGAATAACCACACTAATTCCTCATGAGCTAGTAAACATTGACACAAAAAGGGAATAATAACATTTTGAATAATTTAAAGGTAGCACATGAAAAATTTACTTGGAGTGGCAAGGAAATACCACATATAGGTAGTTATGGTGGACACAAATGGCATGGATTTTGGCTCAAGGATTTGGATGCACGAGAAGCATTCCCTCTCAGTACAGAGTTTAGGCTAGCAAGGTTATGTAAGCAAACAAGAATATCAACCCGTACACCAAGTTTTATATGACAAACATATTGCAAACGTTATAAGACTTCATACCGTCTTCCTTGTTAACCAAACCCTGTTATTAGAAAATATCTAGACCTTAGAGATACCACCGATGCAAACCAAATTTTCAACAAGCTTTACGGTAGTTCTTCACTAATAGGCTTAACTCATGTGATGCACAATTTAATCATGATCTACTTGTTAACTCAAAACAATTGACAAGCATCAAGTTATCCATTTAGTGATCTACAAGATTAAGCAAGTTTTTCCTTATACCAATTACCACATGCAACATTTTCTGAACCAAACACCAATCAATTTATTTCATCAACTCTCCAAACAAATATAAGTGAAGCAAGAGAGTACTTTCTACAAAAGAAAGCTAATAGCTCTGACAAGAGATACATGAAAACAAGAGCTAAAAGCTGAACAGCGCTAGATATGAATACTCAACAAATATAAGTGAAGAATAGGAGTATTCTCATGAAAAAGCGGAGCGTGTCTCTCTCCCAATCAAGAATGCTAGGGTCCAGTCAAGCTTTATTGAAAATAAAAGTGCAATACTGAAAATAAAAGCACACAGACGCTCCAAGAAAAGCACATATGATGTGAAAGAATTAAAATATAGTTTCACTAGAGATGACCTGATAATTTTGACGATGAAGAAGGGGATGCCTTGGGCATCCCCAAGCTTAGACGCTTGAGTCTTCTTGAAATATGCTGGGGAGATCCATGGGAGCCTCCCCAAGCTTAAGCTCTTCACTCTTCTTGATCCTATTATATCATCCTTCTCTCTTGACCCTTGAAAACTTCCGTCACACCAAACTCAAAGTAGATCTCATTAGAGGGTTAGTGCATAATCAAAAATTCACATGTTCTATAAAGACGCAATATGATTTGTTACTTTAAACATTAGCTACAGCCACTGATGTTATGTGAAGCTCTTCCACCCAAAAAAGAATTTCACTCAACACTAGTAAAAGAGAGAATGCAAAATAAAAAGGCATAATCTGTCTAAAACAGAACAGTCCGCAAAGACGAATTTTTTCGAGGCACTTACGACGCTCAGATCGAAAACTCTGAACTAATGAAAGATTCAGACATTCATAAAGATTACGCAAAAAATTTCAGATTTTTAACAATCTGGTGATTTTAGGAATTTCGTACAGTGAACAGCAAAAATCTGTTTCTGCGCAGCAATCAAAATTAAGCATCATCTTAACATTAGAGGCTACTCTTGGCACAACAATGCGAGAAAATAAAGATACAAAGGAGTTGCTACAGAAGTAAACAAACTCCTTGACTCAATAAAAGAAAAATTGCAGAAAAAAAAATGGGTTGCCTCCCATAAGCGCTTTTCTTTAACGCCTTTTAGCTAGGCACAAAGCATGCATCAAGTATTACCAAGTGAAGAAGCATCAACATTGTAATTTGTTCGAACAATAGAATCATAAGGTGGCTTAATCTTCTTCCTAGGAAAGTGTTCCATACCTTTCTTGAGAGGAAATTGATATTTTATATTCCCTTCTTTCATATCAATAATAGCACCTACAGTCTAAGAAAAGGTCTTCCCAGCACAATAGGGCATGATGGATTGCATTCAATATCCAAGACAATAAAATCAACGGGGACATAATTGTTGTTAACCATGATAAGAACATCATCAATTCTTCCCAAAGGTTTTTTAATAGTAGAATCACAAGGTGAACATCCAAGTAACAATTTTCCAAAGGTGCTAAATCAAGCATATCATAAATCTTTTAGGCATAACAGAAATACTAGCACCAAGGTCACACAAAGCATTGCAATCAAAGTCATTCAATTTCATTTTAATGATGGGCTCCCAACCATCTTCTAACTTCCTAGGGATAGAAGCTTCATTTTAATTTTCTCCCTAACTTGTATGAGAGCATTAGTAATATGTTTAGTAAAAGCCATGTTTATAGCACTAGCATTAGGACTTCTAGCTAGCTTTTGCAAGAACTTAATTACTTCAGAAATATTGCAACCATCAAAATCAAAGTCATTATCATCAAAAGTAATGGAGTTATTATCTTCCTTATTGCTAGAAATTTCAGCATCTTTATCAAGGACAGTTTCAGAGTTATCAGGCAATTTAGGACATTTTGCAATAGAAGTGGAAACATTACCAACACCAATTATCTTGCCATTAATGGTAGGAGGTTTGCTAACACTTGAGTTTGAAGCATTTTCAGAAGTAGTAATAGTATAAACTCTAGCAATATTATTCTTTCTAGCAATTTCATCCTCTCTTTCCCATCTAGCATGCAATTCAGCTAACATCCTCACATTGTTATCAATTTTAACTTGTATAGCATTGAGAGTTTTGCTCTCTTTAACATCATGAGGCATGTTCTTTAGTTTCAACAAGTCAACATCAAGAGCAAGACTATCAACTTTAGAGGAAAGCACATCAATTTTCCCAAATTTCTCCTCAACAGTTTTATTGAAAGCAGTTTGTGTACTAATAAAATCCTTAAGCATAACTTCAAGATCAGAGGGTACACTCTTATTATTGTTGTAGGAGTTACTATAGGAATTTCCATAACCATTGCCACTATTAGAAGGATAGGGCCTATAATTGCTATTACCAAAATTATTCCTATAAGCATTGTTGTTGAAGTTATTATTTTTAATGAAGTTCACATCAACATGCTCTTCTTGAGCAACCAAAGAAGCTAAAGGAACATTATTTGGATCAACATGTGTTTGACCATTTGCAAGCATAGACATAATAGTATCAATTTTGGCACTCAAGGAAGAGGTTTCTCAACAGAATTTACCTTCTTACCTGTTGGAGCTCTCTCGGTGTGCCACTCAGAATAATTAATCATCATATCATCAAGAAGCTTTGTTGCAGCACCCAAAGTGATGGACATAAAGGTACCTCCAGCGGCCGAATCCAATAAATTACTTGAAGAAAAATTTAATCCTTGCAGAAGACTGCTGTCTCCCCGGCAACGACGCCAGAAAAATAGCTTGATGACGTGAATCACACGCTCGTTGGGAGACCCCAAGAGGAAGGTATGATGCAGTTCAGCAGCAAGTTTTGCCTCAGTATGAAACCAAGGTTATCGAACCAGTAGGAGCAGCAACTCTTCAGAAGGTTGTCAACGGCGCCAGAAAAATAGCTGTTGTAGTGAGTCTGGACTGTTGACTTCGAATCTGCACACAACACAATCAAAATACTTTGTCCCAACGAAACAGGAAGGTTGTCAATCTCCCGGCTTGCTGAAAATAAATGATTAAACGTATGGTGTGGAAAACAGTAGTAAATTGCAAAAAGTAAAAGAGAACAATTGTTTGCAGTTGGTAGTTTAATCAATGTAAAAGAATGGACCGGGGTCCACAGTTCACTAGTGGTGTCTCTCCATAAAAGATAACTAACATGTTGGGTAAACAAATTACAGCTGGGCAATTGACAAATAGTGAGCGCATGACAATGCATAAATATGACATGATGATTACTATGGTATTTAATTGGGCATTACGACATAATACATAGACCATTATCCAACAGCGTCTATGACTAATAATCCACCGCCGGGTTGTCATCCGAGTTCCCCGTTGGTATTAAGTTGCAAGCAACGGATAATCACATTAAGTAAAGCGCGTAATGTAAACAAACACATATGCCCGTGGACATAGCATCGTTAGGTTATCCCTAGTGCAACATCACATCCACAACCTTAGAACTTTCTGTCACTGTCCCAGATTAAACGGAGGCATGAACCCACTATCTAGCATAAATACTCTCTCTTGGAGTTACAAGCATCTACTTGACCAAAGCATCTACGAGTAACGGAAAGCATGCAAGATCATAAATAACATAGGGCATAGATTGATAATCAACTTGACATAGTATTCAATATTCATCGGATCCCAGCAAACACAACATGTAGCATTACAATAATATGATCTTGATCATGTAGGGCAGCTCACAAGATCTAAACATGATGGCACAAATTGGAGAGACAACCATCTAGCTACTGCTATGGACCCGTAGTCCAAGGATGAACTACTCACGCATCACTCCGGAGGCAGGCATGGCGATGTAGAGGCCTCCAGTGATGATTCCCCTCTCCGGCAGGGTGCCGGAAGAGGTTCTGGACCCTCCCGAGCTAGGGTTGACGGCGGCGACGTCTCTGGAACTTTTCGTGGATATTGGCTCAGACACTTAGGGTTATTTTCTCGGGGGGAATAAGTAGGCGAAATGGCGGCGTCTGGAGACCCCCGTGGGGCCCACACCACCCCAGGGCGCGGCCAAGGGGTCAGGCGCGCCCTGGGTGCGTGTGGCTCCCTGGTGGCCCTCCTCTGTTGCTCCTTTGCTCCATCTGGTGTCTTCTGGTAAAATAGGGACCCCGTGAAGTTTCGTCCAATTCCGAGAATATTTCCAGACTAGTTTTTCTTGAATACAAAAACAGCAGAAAACAGGAACTGGCGCTTCGGCATCTTGTTAATAGGTTAGTCCCAAAAAATGTATAAAAGTGCCATAAAGTAGATGCAAAACATGTAGCAATTGGTATAAAACAAGCATGGAACATAAAAAAGTATAGATACGTTGGAGACGTATCACCTACCGGCGACGAGCCTCGCCTTGCTCCGTCAAAAAGTAGTTTTATCTTTATATCTTCAAATGAATTGATCACATTAAAATAGCAGGCACACGGGCGCATACACACAATGGTTGTCTAAGAGTAAATTAAAAAGGATTCAAAATTGAAAGAGTCGCCAGCGATGTCTTCTATCTAGTACTCCCTTTGTTTATGTTTTAATAACTTTTTTCAGATTCACGTGTATCTAGTCACATTTTATTGTGTATGTCACTCATTTTGGCCCGTATTTAGATCACATTTAAAATTGCTAACAAATCTTATTTTAAAAAAGGAGAGAGTGAAACGTTGCCTCCGCCGGCAAGAATAATCCTAAGATCAAATTTTGTATGTCCCGATAATAAATTGTCACGAACCTGGTTCTATCTAAAGCGCCAAAGGTGAAGATAATTAAAACACATGGATGGCAACGGATCACAGAACGTGAGAAAATCCATGAAGCCGCAAGACAAAAAGCTCATGAGCATATCGTCGACCCAACAAATGGGTGAGGTGTAGGTATACAAGCCATAACTATAATCTATGAGGGCATCGAGTTGTAATCAGGAGAACCAGTTTCCTGAAATGGAACTCTGCCTTCCCGAACTTGTTCTGATATCTATATTACTCGGTGTTGACATGGTGTTGCTCTGATATATGGTATCAGAGCCACAAGACTTTTGGCTTCGCGGCCGAAAAAATCAATTTCAAAATTTCCCAAAAAAGAACGCGTAAGTTAGGAAGGTGGTTCAATCGTTGTGAAAAATTGAGTGGGGATTGTTGGTGGTTGGATTCTCCCGTGAACTTGGACCCTCATCTTTTCCCTCGTGGTGGCGGTGAGATTGCAGAGCATCTAACCATGACCACAGCGGTGTAATGGCGGCGATAAACAGCTTGGGTGCAAATCTAGCGGCGGTTGAGCGGTTCGTCTGACATCTCGTTGTGACTTGGGAATCTTGGCTCAACGGCTTGGTTTGTGCACTATTGGAGATTATTTTGGTCGGCGGCGATGGAGAGAGCATAAGTAAATCCCTCAAAGCTGAAGAAATAGTTGTAGATAGCTGGCACCCAAGGTAATCGATGAAACATAGGAAAGACTAGATACCGGACACGGCGATTTGGCTCATGGGTGCATCTGCACCCATTGTGTAATTTTTTTTTTCAGAATGTCAAAAAATTCCGGAAAAAAATCCAGGTGTACATTACAACATGATGTGTTAGCACAAAAAAAATCAGGGTGAAAAAACTTTTTTTGTGATCTGTACAAAAAAGAAAAAAAACTGACACGTATATAAACGTTTCGGTGTGTCCGGATTTGTCTTTTTTACACAGGTTGCAAAAAAAAACTTTTTTCTTCACGTAACTTTTTGTGTCAACATGAGATGTCATGAACTGCATGCAAAAAAATTATTTGGAATTTTTTGACATTTCGAAAAATGTTTTCTGAGTAGTGGGTGCATCTGCACCCACTACCCGTATTGAATATCCGCTAGATACCTGGATTCCGTCACTGGACGTGCAGTCTATGGCACAGTTGGAAATGGGCTCGCATTAAAGATAGAATCGTACTCCAGCTAAAATTTTGGATGCCTGGATAAAGGGCGGTTAACTAGTTTTTTTTTTAAATAAACACATATCTACGAGAGAGACAAAATATTAACCGTCACAACATTATTGTTACATAAGTTAATCAATTAGTACCCAAATTATGAAATTAAATTAAGGTCGATCGTTCATAGGCCAACCATACCACTAAAGGGGATCGTAGGCAGAAAATAAAAAATTTCTAACAACGATAACCTTATTCTAGCCAGAATCTATTGCTATGCAGATATACTATAACGGAGGAGACGGTATACATACCCTTGTAGACCGTAAGCGTCGACAATCAAAAGATCTGTTTCGATGACGACGCGTGATGAAGACGATGGCGGCGATGACGATGGCGACGCCGACCTCATGGTGGTGGAGGCGAACTCCTCCAAGCGCCCCAAGCGTGGCGCCTCGCAGGGCTTCACACACTTTAAATATTTTGAAATGGAATAAAAACCCAAAATCCCTAAACCTTAATAAAGAATCTATTATATACTAGAAGCAAAATGAAGGAGTTTTTCGAGACACCACGTTAATCCACATAGGTTAGAAATATATAATCCGTTGATTTTAATTGTGACGGTTGAGATTAAAAGATGAAAAAGTTACGTTCAATTTTAATAGGGTACAAATAAGGTTTTCAACACGTACCACCAAAGAACACAACACGGTCGGCCACAAAAGATCCTGGGAGAGGACCGGGCGAAAAACACGAACAGAGGCGCGACTGAGCCGCCCCTTGCTGCCCGGCGCGGATTCCACAAGCCTCCGGCCGCCACCACTCCTGGTGACGGGCGCCTCCATCCTATGCTAACCTACCCCGCTTAGGTCAGCTCCCCTTGCTGTCTTTGGTCCGCCTTTGGAGATCTTGGCCTCATCGGTGATTCGACCCAATTGCTACCTTGCCTCCTGGCGAGCTGCCCCTTTCTGCTGCCGATCTAGATCAGCAGGTGGAGTATCATCTTCTTACCCTGTTTCCCTCTAGCCAGCAGAAGAGCTCCTATGGCGTCTCGCTCTGCTCCGGCCGGTACTGGAAGGGGGAAGAACAAAGTATCCGAAGAAAAAGCACCTGCTGAGGAGGAGGTGGACACGCGGTTGGGCAGGCTCCTCCTGGCTGACGAGACTGAAGTGGTTGACGTGAGCGATGAGGAAGAGGAGACGGCGGCTGCTCCGGTGAAGTGGTCGCTGATTGGGAAAGTGCTCTCCCCTTTCACTACTCATATCCAATCGATCCGGGGTGCAATGAAGCCGGCTTGGGGAAATCCGGAGGGGCTCCGCTGCCGCCCGGTGGTGGGGAACGTCTTCGTCGCTGATTTTGCATGCTTATGTGATAGAGATAGGGCGCTCGAGGGGACCCTGTGGATGGTGGGCAGACATGCTGTCCTCCTTCAAGAACTTGATCCTCGTCTCGGGCCCTCGGATATCAGGTTTGACTCAATGATGATATGGGCTCGTATTCTGAATTTGCCATTCGAATGGATGAACATCAGAAAGGGGCTAAAAATTGCTCGGTTGATTGATAAAAACTGCTCTCTGGATGTGGATGAGCATGGTGATGCTGCTGGCTGCTTCCTCCGGGCAAAGTTTGCCATCCCCAACGACATACCACTCAGAAGATGGGTCACTATTACCAGAAATCAAGAGGTGCTTCGTTTCGATCTGCAATATGAAAAGCTGCCCTTCTACTGCTTCAGCTGCGGGCTGATTGGTCATGGAGACCTTGAATGCACAACCCCTGCTGCTAGTGATGAGTTGGGCAAGCTGCCTTTTGACCGCAATCTGAGGGCTCCAGAAGATAAGCGAAGGAAGCCCCAATCCTTTGGTCAAGCTGCTGCTTCTGCGTCGGAACAGTGACTCTAGGGACCGCGGTGGCGGTGGTAAGAAATCTTACCCAGCAGAACGTCAAGAGATACTGGTGAGGACCCCAAGGGCAAACCTGATGATGAGGTAGTTTCCTCCCCAGTGACTAATGCCAAGAGTGTTAAACCCAATCTGGATCTAAAGTTGCAGAGTTTGCGAAGCAACTATTCCCTGACTCTGGGGATGGTAACAGGATTGCCACCTCTTTGAAGAAAAGGAAACCTGCCTCGGGAGGTGGAATTGCTGGTGGTTCTGACGAACATGAGCCAAACCTGATCCAGGGACCCAGTGATCTCTCTCTTGCACTGGTTACCCAAAGAAACTCTCCCGTCAAGCCCGTGGGGCTTTTTCTCAGAGGCAATGAAGGTGCTGAGACTGCTAAGAAACACAAGTCCGAGACTGTGATGTCAACAACCATGGAGGTGGAGGCTGCCAATGTCAAGCAGCCCCACCGCAAGCAATGAGTATCCTCTGTCTGAACTGTCGGGGCTACGGGCGGTCCGAGACAGTTCAAGAAATTTGCCACCTTGTGGCGATACATCATCCGTTCTTGGTTTTTCTCTCGGAGACCAAGATGCATGCTACGAGAGCCCAAATTTTGAAATGGCGTCTGGGGTTTGACAGTAGTTTTGGAGTCAGCAGCGATGGCCTAAGTGGCGGTCTTGTGCTCTTCTGGAACAATGATGTGAATGTGGATTTGAAATCTTACTACAAATCGCACATTGATGTGTTGGTGACCTGTGAGGCCACTGGAAACAAGTCTTGGCGTTTCATCGGCTTCTATGGTGACGCTAAGAGAGAGCTACGCAAAGAAAGCTGGAAAAGATTGAGGTTTCTGCGGTGCCAATATGACCTCCCGTGGCTTTGTGCTGGGGATTTCAACGAAATCCTTTATGCCAGCGAACACTTCGGTGGCAGAGATAGGGAGGAATGGACTATGGAAGGGTTTCGGAAAGTGGTTGATGTATGCCTCTTTTCGGAACTGGCCTACTCTGGTCTACCTTTCACTTGGGACAATTGGCAGAACGGATCAAGCAACGTCAAGGTGAGGCTTGATCGGGCCTTGGGGGATGGCGAGTTTCTGAAAACCTTTGATGCTACTTGGTTAGACATGTGCAAACAACTGAGACTGATCATTGTGCTCTTCTGATTTCGGTGGCATGCTCTGCTGCTGGGCAAACTGGGGGTTTGGTTAAACCCTTTAAATATGAAAACATGTGGAGACAACATGAAAATTATGATAGAGTGGTCCGGGAAGGTTGGTGTAGCGACAGCCATGACTTGGATGGAATCCAAAAATCCCTTGGCTCTCTCAAGTCAACCCTCTGTTCCTGGAGCAGCAATGAATTTGGTTCGGTGAAAAAACAACTAAAAGAACTGAGGAGAAGATTGGAGTTCCTTCGTTCGAAGGCCATTCGTTTGGCCCTACTAGGGAGGAACGTAATGTGATGAAAAAGATCTCTGACTTGCTGGCTAGGGAAGAAACAATGACTAAGCAGCGCTCTAGAGTTAAATGGCTAAAAGAGGGTGATCGCAACACTGCCTTCTTCCATGCCAAGGCTAAGGAGAGGTTTCATGCTAACCGAATTCTAGCTCTCAAGAAAGATGATGGCACCATGTGTTCTGTTCAAAAGGAGCTCGAATAAGAGGCTACCTATTTCTACAAGAAGCTTTTCCTTGCTCAAGCTGATTCCGACCCCTCCCCTATTCAGGCCTTTGTCCCGCACAAAGTCACTCGTCAAATGAATGAACATCTCAGCAAGCCTTACTCCTTCTCTGAGATTGAAGATACCCTCTTTATGATGCAACCCAACTCTTCGCCTGGTCCTGACGATTTTACTGTGGGTTTCTACATTAAACACTGGGATCTTTTGAAACTTGCGGTCTGTGAAGCCATCCGTAAATTCCTGGAAGGTGACCCTATGCCTGAGGAAGTAAACCAAACTGTTCTTGTGCTGATTCCAAAGGTGAAACAGCCACAGGAGCTTGCTCAGTTTCGCCCTATTGCCCTGTGCAATGTGTTGTACAAGATTGCTTCTAAAGTCCTAGCTAACCGCCTCCGCCCTGTTCTTGATGCAATTATTTCTGAAGAACAAAGCGCGTTTGTCCCTGGTCGCCTAATTACTGATAATGTACTCACTGCCTATGAAAGTGTGCACTATCTAAAAAGAAAGAAAGGAAAATCAGGTGTTTGTGCTATCAAGTTGGACATGGCCAAGGCATATGACAGGGTCAAATGGGTCTACCTCAAGGCTATCATGTTGAAACTTGGCCTGGTGAGAAGTTGGTGGACCGGATCATGGTCTGTGTTGAGTCGGTCTCCTTCTCGGTCAGAGTTAATGGGCAGTATTCTGAGTTCTTCAAACCCTCTAGGGGCATCCGCCAAGGTGACCCAATTTCTCCATACTTATTCTTGCTTTGTGGTGAGGGAATGAGCAGTTTGCTTAAATTCAGTGGCTCGGCCTACTTATCCAGGGGAGTCAGGGTGGGAGTTCATGCCCCCTGGGTTTCCCATCTTCTTTTTGCTGATGATAGCATGATTTTCTCGGAAGCTTCCTCTGCTAGCGATACCAGATTACATGATATCCTGGAACTTTATAGAAAGGGATCTGGCCAGCTTGTTAACAAAGCAAAATCTGCCATTTTCTTCAGTAAGAATTGCTCTGACGAAATGAAAGTAGCTATGCACTTGGGCCTGGATATTGAAGCTGAGGCTCTTATGGAAATATATTTGGGTCTGCCTACGGCTTTGGGAAGGTCCACTTCGGACGCTTTTGAACACCTGCCCACCACTGTCAAAAAGTTAGTGTTCGGTTGGTACCCCAAAAACATGAGTGGAGCTGCTAGGGGAGTTCTTATTCAGGCTATTGCACAAGCGATCCCCACCTTCCAATGAGTTGCTTTCATATCTCTGCCAAAACCTGCAAGAAGATCACTGGTTGCCTTGCCAACTTCTGGTGGGGAGGGGATGGTATTAAAAGGAAAATGCACTGGAAAAAGTGGATTGATATTGCAGTCCCCAAATCTGCTGGGGGTATGGGCTTTCGTGACCTGCAAAAATTCAACCAGGCCATGCTGGCTAAGCAAGGTTGGAGGCTGCTCACTAATCCTAACTCTCTTTGTGCTAGAGTGCTAAAAGGGAAGTACTTTTCTCATTGTGATTTCACAAAGGCTACCAAGAAAAAGAACTCCTCTCATACTTGGAGAGCTATCCTTCATGGCAGAGAAGCCCTTCTCAAAGGACTAATCAAGCGTGTGGGCAATGGCACAAATATCCGGGTCTGGGAGGACCCCTGGATCCTAGCCAACTCGGGTTTTAAACCTCTCTTCAGACCGACTAATGCCACTGTGGTTCTTGCCAGCGAGCTCCTCAATGAAGATGCCACCTCTTGGAATCTTAATTCTGTCAAGGCTAATTTCAGTGGAGCTGATGTTCGTGCTATTTGCTCCATTCCCTATGGCAAATTTGCCCATGATCGCTGGGCTTGGGGCCCTGAGAAGCATGGTATTTTCACTGTTCGCTCGGCTTATCGTCTGCTTTGTGCAAATAATCCAGATATCTCTCTGTCTAGCTCGCTTGGAGCTGCTGACCCAATCTGGAAGAAACTTTGGAGACTTCCTGCTCCTCCCAAAGTCAAAACCTTCTGGTGGCGTGTGATCCATAATTTCATCCCCTGCCGTGAAGTTCTGTATCAAAAACATATTGAAAGAATCCCCTTCTGTGCTGATTGTGGTGCTGATGCTGAATCTGCCAGACACGCTCTCCTTAAGTGTGAGTGGGCTCTTATGTTTTGGAATGAGGTAAAGACTCTTACTGGAATTAAAATCCCCAAGCTACACCCTCAATCCTAGGCTATGGATCTCATCAATGGATCTTTCTTACCGGAAAAAGACTCTTGTATGGTTCTTTGTGGGATGTGGGCAATCTGGAAGGCGAGGAATGATCGCCGGCATGGCAACAATAATATGCCGCTCCTTAAAGTTGTCCATTGGGCGCTTGACACTGCCTTTGACCTCTGGAATGCTGGCATTGCCCACGGCAGGGTGAACAAACCTAAACTCCAAGTTCATTGGCGACCCCCGGAATTTGGCGTAATTAAGATAAATGTGGATGGTGCTTTCAGTGTTGATGCTTCTGAAGGTGCCTCGGGTGCCATTGCTAGGGACCATCACGGCAAGTTTCTGGTGGCTGCCGCATCCTGGTACCCCTTTGCTGCTTCGGCCCTCTCTATGGAAGCATCTGCTGCTCGCAATGGTGTGGTTCTTGCTAAGGAACAGGGATTTCAGAAAATTGTCATTGAAAGCGACTCCCAGGTTCTAACCAAACTCTGGACTGATGATAATTTTGACCGGTCCGAGGTCGGTCCTATTCTGGAAGATATCAAAATGTTAAGCAAGGGGTTCAATAGCTTTTCTTTTTGCTTCATTAGACGCACTGCCAATGTTTCTGCCCACCTATGTGCTCGATCTTGTGCTGAGAAAAGGCAACGGTGCTCCTGGCCTGTCAGCGCACCGGATTTCTTATGTAATTGCCTAATCTCTGATTGTAACCCTGCCGCTATGGAATGAGAAACTACTTAAATCGCAAAAAAAAACACGTACCACCAAAACCTCCCGAGATTTTGTTTTAGTCAAACCACCCGTGGTAAGAAAGGAAACAGGCAAACAACTCCCTTTGCTTATTTTTAATAACTTTTTCAGATTCACGTGTATCTGGTCACATTTTATTGTGTATGTCACTCATTTTGGCCGTATTTAGATCACATTTTAAATAGCTAACAAATCTTATTTTTAAAAATGGAGAGAATGAAACGTTGCCTCCGCTGGCAAGAATAATCCTAAGATCAAATTTTGTATCTCCCGATAATAAATTGTCACGAACCTGGTTCTATCTAAAGCGCCAAAGGTGAAGATAATTAAAACACATGGATGGCAACGGATCACAGAAAGTGAGAAAATCCATGAAACCGCAAGACAAAATGCTCATGAGCATATCGTCGATCCAACAAATGGGTGAGGTGTAGGTATACAAGCCATAACTATAATCGATGAGGGCATCGAGTTGTAATTAGGAGAACCAGTTTCTTGAAATGGAACTCTGCCTTCCCGAACTTGTTCTGATATCTATATTACTTGGTGTTGACATGGTGTTTCTCTGATATGGTATCAGAGCCACAACACTTTTGGCTTCGCGGCCGAAAAAAATCAATTTCAAAATTTCCCAAAAAAGAACGCGTAAGTTAGGAAGGTGGTTCGATCATTGTGAAAAATCGAGTGGGGATTGTTGGTGGTTGTGAAAAATCAGAAAATAGTAGTCACACAGCCTGTTTGACACGACTAATGTTGGGAAGATAAGTTCCGCATATGGACTCCCATCAGTAACCAATTAGAATTCAACAAGCACTTCCCAACATGTTAAGCACATTACAAAGCCATCAATTTCTTTGGCCATGTGTAAGAATTATTTTGATTGAATACTGAATATAGATATTGACTTATAGACACTTCCTAGAAATTGTGACGTTGAGCATCTCTATTTTTGATTGCTAATTCATGAAAAACTATTTAGAATTATAATTTGTTTAATAAAAGTATGCATTAGATCCATCATGAAAAATATTGTACCTTACAAACTTCAAAATCTAAATGTTAACTATTTTGAGATAGGTGAAAGTGCATGTGTTGCCCCATGTGTGGTTTTGATAATTAATGACAATCCTTATGGGCTAATGTTTGTATTGAGATATTCTTGTAGATCTTGTCCATGGGAAAAGATTGGAGTTCATATGTTGGACTCTAGAAGATGAAGTGATGACCAAGGTTCTATCCAATGGTTAATATAAAGAATGGTCATCTAGAGTTGAGCATATTGCAAGTATGTCTTCAAGAATTCAAGACATCATCTTTGTGAAAAGAGAGAAGATTATGAAGTACAAGTTCAATATGATCCATCTCGGAAGCCATCTCGGAAGATATCATTTGATTGAAGCTTACAATGGATTCATGAAGACGGAGCTTAGCGAGGCTCTCCCATAATGGTGTATGGGGGAGTATTTGGAGAAGTCTTCATCAAGCATGTGTGCTAGCAAGCACAATCAAGAAAGGTGTTCAACTTGAGGGAGTCGAGATCGTCATCATCTAGCTCAAGTGGAATGCGCAAGGCAAATGTATGATCTTGGTAGGGTTTTTATTTTACCAGTCTTATGGTGTTAGTGGGAGACCGGGTTATAGGATAGACGGCGTACTATCAAGAGGGGCTCTCAAGTGAGTAACTTGATCGCATCTTTGTGGAGAGCTCAAACCTTTGCATACTTGGCATATCATCTTTCTTGTTTCATTTGGCTTTTATCCATGCGAGGATTTAGAGCTTGTGTTCATCTCAATACCAAGCTCTAGTTCATCAAAAACGGATTTCATATGCATATCATCTTTCTTGGTTCTTATTTGGCTTTTATCCATGTGTGAATTTAGAGCTTGTGTTCATCTCCATACCAAGCTCTAGTTCAACAAAAACGGATTTCTCTTAAATATCTTGTTGCGTTTTTGATGTTGGAGGTTTTACCGGTCGTTCCTTTTTAGAGAGGTTTTACCTTTCTATATTTGATTTTTCCTCACATGATGGACTATGATGTTTCTCTGCATTATCTTGAAGGGCTCTTCGTTACGATTCCAACGAGCCCAAGATCATCGAAATCGGAGCCCGGATGAAAAAGTTCTTGCAGTTTTCGTTTTGCTGTTTCTGTCAGTTTTCAGACTATCGGATAATCTGACTCAAACATGAATCGGATAATCCGACCCACAAATTTGCTGGACGCGAAAACGGCTAAGGAATTATGTTGTGTCTCTCGGGTTTGGTTCGGATTATCCGATCCAAGTTGGGTCGGATTATTCGACCCCTGCTTTTCCTGCAACGGCTCTTTTTCGTGGGGACCTATAAAAGGCCCCCTTCTTCCCCAAAGAGAGCAAGCTCTTGAGCACGAAAAAGCCCTCCATTGTTGACCTTCTTGAGCTTGGATTTCTCTCTATTCCTCCATGATTCTTGCCTCAAATTAGAGGGAAAAGAGAGAGGAGATCTAGATCCACATTTCCACCAATCCATCTCTCCTCTAAGTGAGGGGAACCCTTTGGATCTAGATCTTGGAGTTCCATTTCTTGAGTTCTTCTTTGTTCTTCCTCTCTTCTCCCCCCATAAGCATTAGTTGCTTTTGGTGGGATTTGAGAGTGAAGAATTTGAGCACTTGTGCTCTTGCCATTGCTTCGTTGCATCAGTTTGTGCTTTCCACGAGGATTCGTGGAAGTTGAAAGCTTGTGAACTTGTTACTCTTGGGTCTTTGGACGCTAGACGCCCGTGTGGTGGTTGAGACCCTTGGTGGTCACTTGTAGCTATTCGGGAGCCCCCAATCCCGTTGTGGGTTGTGCCCCGAATCGTTGTTGAAAGGCTCCGGATTTCCGCCTCGAAGGGTTCCGATAGTTGAAGGTGAATCAATCCTTTGTGGTGCGGTTCATCGGAGAAGAAGGTGAAGCCTTTGTGACTGTTGAACCATTATGTTGGTTCACACCTCTCCAACGAGACGTACTCCCTTAAAAACGAGGAACTCGGGAATACATCCTCGTCTCCGCGTGCCTCGGTTATTTCTATACCCGAGTTTTTTACTTATGCACTTTACATTGTGATAGCCTTCGTGCTTGAAATATTCTATTGCTATCACCTTGTTGCTTGTCTTGCTTAGCATAAGTTGTTGGTGCACATAGGTGAGCCTAGTTTACTTAGGTTGTTGGCTTGTTAATTTAAACACCTAGTTTTATTCCGCAATTAGCAAGACTAAATCGGAAAAGTTTTAATCGCCTATTCACCCCCCTCTAGGCGACATCCTTGTCCTTTCAACAGGTGACGTATTTTCTTTACCAATTCTGCCATTAAAACTAATTTTGTATTTTTTTACGAAGGTAAAGATCATAGTATGTATTTTCAAGTGGTCGCATGCCTCCTATTTTGGTATAATGTAATATTATAGTGCTATTTCCCCAAAAACATTCTGGCTATACTATCTTCCATGAAGTTTTTAATGGTTTACCCAACCTCTAAAGTATAATTAGTGCGAATGTCGTAAGGTTACTGTACGTATAGTGCCATCTAATAACATGATTAGACATCTACAAATGAATTCAATTTCTCTGTTTCTGGCAGGGACCGACGACTGTTACATACATGTTCTTCCAAGAACTAATCAACTAGGTGGGTTTCCGCCAACAATTTGGTTGATTTGAGAAAATATCACTATTGGGTCCACAACAATCTCGGTTTGGGGGTTTAAGTAAACAAGTTAGAAATAAGTTAAGCAAGCAAATGTGCATACAAAAAACTTAGGAGAAAGAAACAATAAAATAGTATATAGACAAAAATATATGTCATTTGTGCCCAATATTTTTTAGCACATTTGTGTTTTATGGGATTTGATTGTCTTCTTCATATTTTGTTTGGTCACAAGTTTCACCCACCATAATAGGTAAATATAGGGTTGAGCGTGTGATATAATAAACATGGCTTGCCAAGTCATACCCAAGCATAGCCTATTTGTAAGACATCGTCGAGAAAATAGAGTAATATAACATAAAGAGGCTGAAATAAAATAAAACCAGATGATAAAGAGAGAAGCAACAATGTCATTAATTTCATTCAAAAATAAAGTTAATAACATTGATTCGTGCACTATGATGTGATATATGCTCCCTTCGATCAATAGAAAATAAATACCAAAACATTTTATCAATACATGTTCATAGACTTTCTTTTGTTACAATAAATTTATTTTAATACTATGACCATTATATGCGCAACATGTTACCAACATAATTTATTTTAGTTTGGAAATACTGAAACTCTTTTCTATCAAGAATAAAAATTCCAAATATTATATATTAGGTATGAGTTGGTACTTAAGCTTAAAACAAAGGCCAAAATTGATCTAGCAAGCATGCACAGATTAGTTTGGTTGTTGTTATCAAACCTCACCTCTTATAGTATAAATAAGATATCGATAAAAATGTTAATATAATCATAATTCTTATACAAAACGTTTCATAATTCTTTTCATTTATTTGCAATATAACAATTCAACAAATAAACATGAGAGAGGAGTATCTTCATAATACCAAATTGTATAACTGAAACTTTCAACAAAACTAAAATTGCGACTCTTCAATTTCATTTCTTTGAAATATAACCACTGACACAATAAAATGTAAACTTCATGTCTTTAAGATAGCATCAATATCCGAAGAGTGCGTATTTTACAACAAATAAAGTAAACACGAGAAAGAAATATCTTCATAGCATTAGATTGTATAATAAAAAAATACGACAAACTACAAGTGGTGCCCTCGCATTTGTGAGGGCCCCTGTGCTAGTTCACCTAAAGAACCAAGTTCTTATAGGCAATATATTGATTTGTTGAATTCATTATGTTATGAAAAAGTTCTTATAGACAAAATGGTCCATGTTGAATAAGATTTTCAGAAAAGCATTTTCTCAACTTTTTCAGAGTTGGGTTGAACCATTTTTGGTTCAAGATTTGAATTCAAATATTATAGACTTGATAACTTAAAAAATAGAAAAGGTTGTAGACTACTAAAGTGCCCCAACAAGAGGAACAACACACGTCTGATGACCCACAAGTATAGGGGATCTATCGTAGTACTTTCGATAAATAAGAGTGTTGAACCCAACGAGGAGCAGAAGGTGCTGATAAGCGGTTTCAAGCAAGGTTTCACTGTAAATACTAACAGACAAGTTTTTAGGGGTTTTTGATATAAAGTACGAGAAAGTAAATGCGAGTAAATAAAGAAGTAAATAAAAGAGAGCAGCAATAGTTGAAGCGAGTGGCCCAATCCTTTATAGCACAGAGGACAAGCCGGTTGTTTCACTTATGATTACCAAACGTTCCTGAGGACACAAGGGAGAGATATCAAGGGCTTTCGCTTCATACCGTTAACTCGTATTTAATATTTTGATAAGTGTTGTGTGGGTGAACCTATGCTAGTGCACTACCCGTACTTGGATAAAATACACACTCGTGATTACACCCCTTACAGGCTTCCGCACTGCAAGGAAATGATTAAGATAACTCTAACCACAGCTTTAAGCGCTGGGATCCTACGCTCCCTCATGCATTAATCTACCAACGAGAGTTTAGGTTTCTGTCGCTCCGGCAACCCCACAATAGGTAAACTAAATACATGATGCATTACCCTAGGCCCATAAAGGTGAAATATCATGTAGTCGACGTTCACATGACACTACTAGAAGAATAACACCACAACTTAAATATTAAACATTAAATAGTCATCGACATAATTCCACTACTAACCACAAGACTTCTCCCATGTCCTCAAGAACTAAACGAACTACTCACAAGACATCATATGGGTCATGATCATAGGTGATATGATGAGTGATAACAATCTGATCATAAAGTCAATTCACCGAAATAACTCAATAGCATCAATCCACAAAGGTAATCAACAACGGGAGAGTATCTCCAATAAACTAAACAAGTACAACCCTAGATGTTACAGCGGAACGAAGTGGAGCTGTGGGGATGATGGCGCTGGCGGTGGAGATGATGAGGATGATGATCCCGATGAAGCTTGGAGCGATGACGGTGGCGATGGCGATGGCGATGATTTCCCCCTCCCGGAGGGAAGTTTCCCTGACAGATTTCTCCCTGCCGGAGAGCTTTTCTTTCTCTCTGTTTTTCGCCCCGCAGAGGCGGTGGAAAAATTATGCGAAGTCCGTCCCCGTGATTTTTAGGTCAAGAGGGAGTATATCACCGAAGGGGAGCACCGGAGGTAGGCCAGAGGGGCCAGGCGGGCCCACGACGGGACCAGGGGGTGTGCCGCACCCCTCGGCCGCCTGGTGGCCTCGTGGCACCCCTCCTCGAGGTCTTCTGGCCTCCTGCCTGATTTGATGAGGAAATAATTCCTATATTTTTCTGGTGATTTTTGGGGCTTCCGACGTATCCTTTCCTGATGGTGCTCTTTTCAGCAGAATCCTGACTCCGACAGATAAATTCCGTGTAATGTAAAATATGCAAAATAAGATAAAATAACATAATTATTGTAGTAAAATATGAAATATATCAGTAAGTAAGAGTAGATTATGATACAAAATAGTGATGCAAAATGGACGTATCAACACCCCATTCCAAACAGCTGTCCTCTCTCAGTGTCTCTCTCTCTCTCTCTCAAGTGGGAGCCGCTGTTAGACGCCACATCTTCATCGTCTTCAAGCCACATCGGCGGAGCTCGTCACACGCCTGATGCGACCCCCTCTTCAATTCGCATTATCGCGAATGCAAATTGCCGCACTAATGTGCCCTTCTTAATCTCCACTATCCCCTCGTCATTTGCCCTCACTCGATAGAAGTCGAGAGCCCCTTGACTGCTCATTTTCATCCTCGTGAGCCCGCCACTTCATATGTCGAAGAGCTAGAACTTTAGTGAGCTGGAGCATCTCCAGACCATTTCTCTGCCTCCATTCTCTATTTTTCCATTGCACATCTTCCTAACAAAGTCTAGTATTTTTCTACATTCTGACTCGACCATGCACCAGATCTAGACCCTTAACTAGAATCATAGAATCCTCAAGCGGCATCCCTAGATAAGTATTTTGGGCGAGTTAAGGCCAATGCGGAACCCAAGGGAGCAAAACCCTGCTTACTGACTCGAGCCTATCTAGCCTGTCCATGTAGATGATGGGGATCTACATGCTCCTATACATGGCACATTTGACAAAGAACTCCCGTGCTTCTTCTGAGAGGCGCCGAATGGACGCCAGAAGTATCATATGATTAAGTAGGTTGATATTTGCGTCTCAAGGATTTAGGACATAGCCATTCTAGCTTCTCGTCAGATGAATGTTGCACTCATGCTCTGATGAGTTTGGACGAGACGGGGCTATGGTTGAAACTTATTAAAACGAAATACGTCCCTCTTTAAGCTTTTCCTTATACTGTACAAATAAGCACTGTGCAGTGGTACTTATGGTGCTTATGAAGAAAATGGTTTATTTTATTAAGCACCCCTGATCGCTTTGTATTGTACAAATCCCTCTGATTACGCGTCGATCAGGTTCATTTTTTCGACCGACATATGCAAGTTCAAACATGTTCATCCTCGCAAAGGAGAGACAAAAAGGTTCAAGCATCTTCAAATCGGACGGCGCACAGTTACCCACTCGAGCAAAACCGACGTCCGAGATCACTCTTATGACGCGGCCGGACGAGCCCTTCCATCTCACGCGAACCAGCGCGGCCGAACCGGCTAACCCGATCGGAGAAGAGATCCGCGACAGATCGATCGAGCCACCAAGCACGCACAGGCACAGCAGCGCCACCATAATCGAACCCACGCCCGCCGCACCACCACCTCATCGCCTCCTCCACTCCAGATCGCGCAAAACTTCCCACAACCCCTGTTCTCCCTCCGGCGGGCGCGCCCAGATCTGGTCGCCGTAGATGGCGTGCATCAAGAGCGCGCAGCGGGCGGCGCTGACGGCGCTGGCGCCGGAGGCGCCCTACCTGGCCGCGGGCACCATGAGCGGCGCCGTCGACATGAGCTTCTCTGCCTCGGCCAACATCGAGATCTTCGGCCTCGACTTCCAGTCCGACTCCCCCGACCTGCAGGTCCTGGCGGCCGCGCCCTCCCCGGACCGCTTCAACCGCCTCTGCTGGTCCCGCCCGGGGGCCGTCGAGGGCGACGACGCCTTCTCGCTCGGCCTCCTCGCCGGGGGGCTCAGCGACGGCTCCGTCGCCGTATGGAACCCGCTCAGCATGATCAGGTGAGCGCGGATCCGTCCCGCCGTCACAGAGATCTGCTAGCGCATGTCCTGATCTGTTTGTTTGTCGATGATGCAGGTCTGAGGGCCAGGCCGAGGACGCCATGGTCGCGCGCCTCGTCAAGCACAACGGGGCGGTGAGTGGGCGAAACCGCTGCTGATGCTGCTGCTTGGATTGAATTTTGCGTGCCTGCGGCTCTGATTGATCGTGTGCTGATTGTGTCTGTTGTGGCAGGTTACCGGACTGGAGTTCAGCGAGCTCCAACCGAATCGGCTCGCTTCTGGGGCTAACGAGGGGGACGTTCGCATCTGGGATCTCAAAAAACCCACCGAGCCCGAAGTATTCCCGCCACTCAAGGTATCGTCTCTCTGGCAAATAGGTTGTTGTTGACTTAGAAGATGATTGCATCCCTACTGTTAGCCTTTGTAATGCACGAACCCTTTTGCTTGCATCCTATTTTGTCTTCGGAGCATGATGCTTGTGTATTTGTGAGGGTCCATTCAGCCAACTACATTTGTACATTTCCTCAATTGAGTTAGTAAGGCACCATTCTCATTGTCAACTTGAGTTCACTATGACCAGAACCGCAAAAACCCTACCTACTTCTGGCTTTAAAAATAGCTTCCTCCTGTAGGTTATATAGCCTGGAAGCCACGTTTGGGTTGAGGAAATTGTTTTCTATAACCGAACAGTTCGTTCTACAGATATATATTTTTAACCGCGCTGCCAGCATGTTTTTCTTCCCAATTTCATGTGGGATGTTAATACATCTATTCCTTTTTTCGGTGTCGCGAGGCTAATAAAGGATTTAGATCTTCAATTTAAAGAAAAAATGTAACTCTAAGGTGTTTACAATGAAATACTAGAAGTGCATTCATGATCTCCCAACAAGTATTGTATCATTTTGAAATTTCTTTTGCGGAAGGACATGATGGTTGCAGTGCTAACAAAATTTCCGGTCGTCTTGTTGCATGCTTCTTAGTTATGGACATGCATCTTTCTTTAAGGTGCTATTACAATGTTTAGTTTCTCATCAGTGTTGTCTACTTTATTTTGCTTGCTTTTGTTATGAACTTATGATTCTTGTAATTCCTACAGAATGTTGGCTCGCACTCTCAGAATGAAATAACTTGCTTAACCTGGAATCCCAAGTTTCAGCATATACTAGCGTCAGCTTCTAGGAATGGGGTCACAGGTAAAGGACAATTTGGTTTCTTGTGTAATAGTCTCGCTGTCTATTACCAGGGCCTGGACTTTTGACTGGTTTGACTCACTATTTTGAGTATCACTCTTGCAGTTGTTTGGGATTTGAGGAACCAGAAACCATTAACGAGGTAATTGATGTAGCTAACTTCTGCCATTTCTTTGTGTATCCCCAATTTAAACCAGTGTGTCCTGTTATTTGTGTTATTAATTTCAATCTGCTTTTAAATAGCTTTTCAGATTCAAGTAGGAGGAATTGTTCTGTTCTGCAGTGGAATCCAGACATGTCCACCCAGCTCATTGTTGCATCAGACGATGATAACTCTACTTCTTTGAGAGTAAAGGCCATTTTCTTTAATTTTAGTTTTCCATTACTTCTCGTTATCCATTTGCGGCTCATAGGTAGTCTAACCGGTACAACTATTCATTCTATCAACTTTTTAAAGTGTCTGTTTAATTCTGGTGGTGCTACTTCTGTTTTATTCACATTAGGATCCTTCTTGTGGAGAGCTTCTGTTTATATTGTTAACGTTGCTTATTTATTTTTACTAGGTTTGGGATGTGAGGAAAACTATTGCACCTGTACGGGAACTTGTGGGACATTCGAAAGGTTTCATTCTCTTGTGATTCTCCTTTTTTTTCATCAAGGGAATGATGATATATATATGTAAACCACACTTAATTATATACTTATCCTATTCAAAATTATTACGTTGACCAGGTGTAATTGCTATGTCGTGGTGCCCCTATGATAGTTCATTCTTGCTTACCTGCGGTAAGGACAATAGAACAATATGCTGGGATACAGTTAGCGGAGAGGTATATTATAACTTGTACATCGCGAGTTGTGAAATACGATCGCACATTCCTATAATATTTATGGGGTTATAACTGTCCGTCCTTGCATCATTCGTTGCAGATTATCAGTGAGCTACCGACAAGCTCTAACGGCAACTTCGACATTCACTGGTACCGCAAAATTCCAGGTGTCGTAGCATCGTCCTCCTTTGATGGGAAAATTGGCGTACACAACTTGGAGGTAATATGACTGTTTCACAAGGGAATTGTGGTTTATATTCAGTCTATCATGGTATTATAAAATGCATGGAAGTGTTTTATCTAAATTTATTTTTGTTGGTTCTTAGCGCTACAGAAGTAATTATGTGTTACTCCATTAACTGAAAAAAGTAAGCCCCGTCATACAGCAGACTAATTTTCACGAAGCCTGTTCTGTTTGACAACAATTAATATGATGATTATCCATTCACTCTAATACAGAAGTTAATGATTTCTGCCTTTTATTCTAAAGATCACTCATGGCGTTATAATTTAGCAATATGTATAAGACTCCAAGATAGGTTGTTGCAAAATAGCTATGTCCTAGAAATGTTGATTGGATCCACCAGTACTTCCATGTTTGACTGTCTTACAAAGCCAGTTAGTTCTCTAAAGTTTTTATTTATTTCTTTTACAGTTCTCTGGCCTCTATGCAGCTGGTGATAGTGCTGTTGGTGCCTCAGGTAATTTAGAATACTGCCAAATGTTAACTTCTTAAAACCATCAAATATTCGTTTTGCTATGACTTTGATCTTGTTTGTGAACTCTCAGCAAGTTTAGATTCATTTGCATTCTCTAAAAAGAAAATTATATTGCCTTTGATCAACCCTTCATTTGAGTCCAATTGGACCAGTAAAAATGGAATATAAAAGTAACATTTCTTCTATTGACCAAACACCAATAGAACAACTTCAGAGGTTGTTTGTTCTAATTATATAATTTTAATGTTTCTTTGGGTATTTTTCCTCTAACGAACACTAAAATTATGTTTAGCACGTCCAAGAGCTCCAGCTCCAAAATGGTTAAAATGCCCCACTGGTGCATCTTTTGGCTTCGGGGGTAAACTTGTTTCGTTCCATCTGGCTGAAGGCACGCAAGCGAGTACTTCTGAGGTAAGTTTGCTTGGTCACTGGCTGCGGTTTGCTTCTCTTCAAGTTCCTCTGTCTTGATGTATTTTATTTTCTTTTGTAGGTGCATGTACATAATTTGGTGATTGAGCAGACTCTGGTAAGCCGATCAACTGAATTTGAAGCTGCTATGCAGAATGGGGACAAAAGTTCACTGCGTGCATTGTGTGACAAAAAATCACAAGATTCTTTGTACGTTCTTTGTAATCTTAGTTTAACAGTTTTTAATCTTAGCTTAACAACTAACTCTATATTGACATGTTAAAATAGATCTGACGAGGAGAGAGAAACATGGAGCTTCTTAAGGGTGATGTTTGAGGATGGGGATACTGCCAGGACAAAATTGCTTGCTCATCTTGGATTCAATCCACCTCAAGAACAGACTGAGAATGCACCTGATGAACTGAGCAAAACATTGGCTGATACACTTAATCTTGATCATGGAACACCAACCGATAATACAGATGGCCAGTTTTTTGCTGATAACGGTGATGATTTTTTCAACAATCCTCAACCGTCAGAGACTAGCTTGGCTGAGGAGTCGATACCCACGAATGATCCACAGATCGAGCAGGAAACGCCTGAAAGTGTTGTGCCTTCAGATCCATCAACTGACAAAAGTATTCAAGATGCATTGGTAGTCGGGGACTACAAAGGGGCAGTTGATCAGTGCCTTGCTGCAAATCGTATGGCTGATGCTCTGGTTATCGCCCATGCTGGCGGTTCTGCTTTGTGGGAAAGCACCAGAAATCAATATCTTAAAAACAGTGTCTCGCCCTATCTAAAGGTATTGAGGACTTACTGATTTTCTGTGCTTTTTTTATAGTCAAATTACCATTTTACCATGATTTCTCTGACTATTGGTTTTAACTCAGGTTGTTTCTGCTATGGTTGGCAATGACTTGCTGAGTTTTGTGAGTACATGGCCACTAAACGCATGGAGGGAAACACTTGCACTACTGTGCACAGTAAGTGTCTTTGCGACGTCATGTATATCTACTTAATTTTTTTCTTGAATCAAGTTTCATGTTCTAATCTTATTATTTATTGTCTAGCGCAAATCTGGGAGAGCAGATATGTAGCATGTATTATCTTGCTTGTATTTATTGTCTAGCGCAAATCTGGGAGATCAGATATAATCTTATTATTTATGTCTGTTACCTAGTTACCTTCATATTGCTTTGGGGCATATTTTCCTTTATCTTAAACAAACATACAAGTAGCTTCTAAAACTCTGTAGTATATAATTTATGGACCATCATTATTATTTATTGGAGTTACCCTTCAATGAGAGAACCGTATTTTGTTTTGGGGGGGGGGGGGGGGGGGGGGGGGGTTCAGTTACTTTTCCAGTTTTTAAAACTATGTTTTTTATGAACTTGTATTCATAAGCTAATGTACCTTGCTAACGGAAGTTCGCTGTCCATTACCAGTTTGCACGGAAAGAGGAGTGGAATGATTTGTGTGACACTCTTGCATCTAGACTTCTGAGTGTTGGTGATATGCTAGCTGCCACGCTATGTTATATTTGTGCTGGAAATATTGACAAAGCTGTTGAAATATGGTCTCGCAACTTGAGGTCTGAGGATGGTGGGAAGACTTATGTTGATCTTCTCCAGGTACAAATGGATAGCAGAACTTCATTTTTCTTTCTGTGTGACAATCATTTCTAATCGATTAGTGTGCAATTGCAGGATTTGATGGAGAAGACCATTACTCTCGCCCTTGCCACGGGGCATAAAAGATTTAGTGCATCTGTATCTAAGCTTGTTGAGAACTATGCTGAGCTCTTAGCCAGTCAAGGCCTTCTTAAAACTGCAATGGAGTACTTGAAGCTTTTAGGATCAGATGAACATTCACATGAGCTGGCAATACTGAGAGATCGAATTGCATTTTCTACAGAAGGTTTCTGCAAACTTACTTGACTTGATATTGATGCTTAGTGTGCCATCTTACAATGTTTTGTTTACGGTCCCTTTTTTAAAGGCTGGATTCGGCAAACTTTTCACTTTCGCTTATGTTCCTTTACTTTCATGAGCTCATTCTTGGTCAAAAGTGATAGTATCATATGTGAGAAAACTTATTCTTGTTTTTACTAGAATAAATCATGTTTATATGCTGCTGTGGTGGTATTATCATGTTTAGCAAGTTAATGATATTATGGAATTTGATATTTGATATTTCAATATTTCCAGAGAATGATGCTGCCAGGAGTACTCTTCCTGAGAGCAGTGCCAACAGCTCCTCCTATCTTCCAAATCAACCGACCTACACCCCATACCCTTCTCAGAATTCCCAGGTTCCCAAGAGTTACATCACAGATCCTTCCCAGAATACTTACGAGGTTTCCATTATACATCCTTCTTATCTCAAAATTTATTTGTGTGTAATTTTTTTTTGCGTTGTCATATTTCTAAAACGAAATATTATGTTTGATGAAGAGATGCATTTTCTTAATGTTCTGTTCCAACTAACTGCAGGTCCCTCAAGCATATAACAATGTGCCAAGCAATACATATCCAGAAGTTTACCCGCAACCAACTAATACAGCTTATTCAAGATACGGAGGACACCAACCTCAAAATCCAGCCAATATGTTTGTTCCTCTTAACGCACCCGCAGACACCCAGGTAGTTTGTGATGCAGGGACCTTTTCTTTGCGTGCGGTATCTTGTCTTAGAACTAGCAATGCCAATTGTGCTTGGCAGAAGTGTTCCTGCGGAATTGACAGGGGATATTTCAAAAAGTATGTAGTGCATTGCCATGATGCTCTCCATTCTGTTCTAGGATGAAATATCTAAACAAATGCAATATTATCATGTGTGATTTCTGAACAGATAGTAAACCTCCATTCTGCTCTCCATTATGTTAAGTTTTGAAATTTAGTCCGGGCTTTCTTTCCCTTGTTCCATACTTCAAGTCACTTTCTTCCCTGGTTTCCTACTTCAAGTATTTGTTTTAATATTACGTGTATTGTTTACATTTTTTTCCTTGTTTCTTTCAACAGACAAGTTCTACTCCGTTACCGGTTCCACAACAGAATGTGAAGGGTTTTACTCCTGCAAACGTCCCGAGTCTAAAAAAAGTAGATCAATATCAGCAACCAAGTACCTTGGGCTCCCAGCTTTACACGGTATGTAGAATGAAAATCTAAGTTCCATCACATGTTCATGATGTAAGTGAGTTGGAGTGATGTCTCTTTTCTAAACAGGCTCCTGTGAATTCGCCATATACGCCTGGACCACCTGCCCAGTACCCAAGTGGACCTCCCGCCACATTCCATCAGCCTGCACCACCGGCTCAATACCAGCCTGTTCCACCGGCTCAATACCACCCTGTTCCACCGGTCCCTTCTGTACCAGGAACAAACGCTAATCAGATGTTCACCCATGCTGTTCCGACTAATTCAGCTTCCAGGTTTATGCCGTCAAACAATCAAGGTTTTGTTCAGCACCCAGGTCCAAGTCCTGTACAGCCCTTGAGCCCAACACAGGCGCAGCCACCGGCGCAGCCTGCGGTTGCCCCTCCTGCACCGCCCCCAACTGTGCAGACAGCTGACACATCGAATGTCTCTGGTATGTGGATTGCGAATCGGAAGCGTGTAGTTGTTCTATGACTAATTTATGTCTTGCTCACTTGCCTAGTCAAGGGACACCAACATGATTTTGATTTTTATATAACGAACATTTGCATCTTCATTGAGATTTTGATTTTTATATAACAAACATTTGCATCTTCACTGTATTTTGCTACATGTACTATTTTCCTGATTTTACATTTATATTCTGTCACTCCTTGTGTTGTTGTTCTTACAGTGGTGCTGCCTTCTGTGCTCGTCTTTTGCAGCTGAGCTGAGACCTGTTATTGCAACACTCACCAGACTATTTGATGAGACAGCCAAAGCTCTGGGAGGCACACAAGCTAAAAAACGTGAAATAGAAGACAATTCAAAGAAGATTGGGGCATTATTTGCAAAACTCAACACGGGTGATATCTCTCCAAATGTTTCATCAAACCTTATTCAGATGTGCAGTGCACTTGATGGTAGTGATTTGGCCACAGCGTTGCAAATTCAGGTAAACTTTACTAATAAATCTTATAGTTGCGCCTCATGGATTTTCCCGACTTTTCTCTCTCCCCACAGCGTTGCTAATTTTCACTCGACCATGTAAACCATGGTGACCGGTCCACTTAGTCCACCTTGTAACATTTTCGGAAATAAGTCATGCTTCTGCTCTGATCGTTTATATCTGACGTTCTGGTGTTACATCTTATATACTCTCTTAATGTTTTGTAATTTCATCTTTGGTGCTGATTGCACAAAAAACATAATCAATTATTTTCTTCGAATTAGAACCATTTTCCTTTCAGAAAGGTGTTTCTTGGACTCAGTAGTCATCATATAGGTTTAGACACCACATATAGTTCACCCTTCATACTGACAAAGCATTCGAATAGTGAGACACATGAAAACGATATTTGCATTCTGAAATCGAAAAACATGTAAGCAGGTGTTTGGTATACCAGTATAATTCTGTTTTGTATGTGCTCCGCAAGTCTCTTTTGCCAATTTATTGGTGGAAATTGCGTATTTCTTGAGAAGTTACCTGACCATCGATCTCCATACTGTTTGATTGTGCAGATTCATCTGACCACCAGTGATTGGGACGAGTGCAACTTTTGGCTCTCAGCATTGAAGCGTATGATCAAGACAAAGCAAAACTTCAGAATATAAATCCGCGTGGCCTTGTGCTGCAGCTAGTTCTGTATACACCTTTTCTGATTGTCAAATTTTTTAGTTTAGAAGTTCTGACCATCGATCTCCATATGTTGTCCTGCTTCATGTGTTCTCACCCGCCAATTCTTCCGAAGCTTTTGCCGAAAGTGGTGTTCAGTCTGGGTGACATTACGTTTTGACAATAGTTTTTCCATATTTTTTTTAAGAGGATCAGCCCTTGGGTGTCGTTGGTTTTGAAAATTGTAAGTTGTAAGAGGTTACTTAGTCTGTCATAGCTTGTCCATTTTCCTTACCCTTGAATTGCTCAGTTTGGACCTTGGAATGATTAATGGTAAGGACACTGGTTTATCAATTGGATTGATATCAATAGATATGATACTAATAAATGTGTCTGTTCTGGTCTTCTGGCTGCTACCGTAGTCGTTCAGTATAGTTTTGCAGAGCCACTTCTGAGTAATTGTATTGCATATAAATCAGATGGCCACACCACATGATCTGATTTAGGCCTCTTTTATTCAAATCGGTTTATGGTAATCTTAGAGGTTAATATCCTAATAATTTTATAACATCAATGTTTCGATTTATAAAGTTGATCACATAGGAATTATCTTAGAACTGCTTTGTGTTTTGTAGAAAATTGAACATCTACTCAAACCTCATAAAAAATACGAGTTCTTGGAATCCTGGAATCATAAGTTCCTCGTAGAGAAGAAAACATATGAACCTGACAGACATTTCGGCCTTTGTCATGAAACTCTATTGGCAGGTTCCTACAGTTGATTCGCGCTTTAAGATTCCTACCACGGCGTGGGTGGACCATATCCATGATACATAGCATAGAGCTAGCTATATCTGTGCATTTCTCGGGCCGGGTCTAAAAAAAGCCTGTTGTAGAAAACCCATGCCCAAGCTGACCCGATAATCGGGCCGCAGAAATCAAGCCTGGGCCGAGACGACAAAGCCTGACTAGGTCCGATCGGCCCGGCCTGATTCTTGCTAAATGAACGTTTTTAAGCCCAAGCCCAGCCCGACCTGTTTGTCGGGCCTGAAAATCGGGCTAATAGAGCTAGCACATGCGCTTAAAAATTAAAATCCCAACCATGCATAAGCACTTTGAGCTAGGGACTGAATTTTGCACGCGATTCTGAAGTGTCGAACTCCTCTTTTTTGCGTGGCTGCTGCAGAAATGGCTAGAAATTTCGTGGAAACAGCTAAAATGACCGGGATTTGTTTCCTAGCGCTTCTAAATTAGCGACGCGCAGTGGATGCTCTGAGCCGAAGCCCTTGGCATGCGTGCCCCCAACCGTCTGATTAGGAATAGTGTGTTTCCTTTGATAGTACCACGGGGTATAAATAGTTCCCAACAATTGTTTTACAAGGTCGGTTGGACCCATCGTTTGAACAACGCCAAGTTTTCTAACTGCCTAAGTAGCCTACGTCAAATGGTACCTGTTAACTGTTGTTAACTGCTAACTTGTCTCTAACACTACACTTAGGCTTGTCATGAAACTTGATAGTTAGCTTGTGATGTGATATCTCAGCTCAACGTCTGCACAATCATGGTTATGCCCCCACCTTTGCCACACACCTAATCACGTACACCGGAAGTTAGATCTTCAATGTCCCTTCTCCAGATAGGCGATTAGGGGGTGACTGCTTTGCCCCTTCCTTCGTTGATAAGTACGTGGATCCCTACCTCCTTCGTCTGTTGCTCTAGCGATGGCAGGGGACAAAGACCTCGGCGTTTCGATTTTGGCGAGTAGATAGAGTTGGCCTAGACTATAATAGGGGCGCTGAATCGGTGTCAAGGACAATGTCGTATTGGAATAAGGTGCCCCAGCTCCTCATTCCATCTTGGCGGCGCTCTTACCGGGCGTGGAGAAGGTGGTTTGGTCCTCGCGCTACGCTTTAGGTGTAGTGAGATATGTTTCTCAGTTTTGACTCTGCGGCGGGAGTGAGGATTGAGGAGGATACTCTGCAGCGAGGACGTCGATACCAAGGGGTGGATCCGTCTTTCTTCCCCGACTGCGTCAATAGAATTTAGCGGATCTGGATCCAAGATAGTACGGTGGTATCTCCCGGTGAGTCACAACATGTGCGTCGCCGCTCTCATGATGGTGTTCAAGGTTTTTGTCGGCAAAAAAATTAGGACAACTTTTTTCCGGTCAGTATTTTCTATACCTCCAGTTCAAGGTTCGATGGTACCCAACTTGCGCTACTTAACCTTGCATTGTGCTTCGATGCAGGCTGAAAACTCCACTGGTAATTAATGCAGTTGACTTTATATAATTATTATGCAGATGGAGTAGTTCCCCGGCAAAAAAATCCTATACGACCCAACAAGGTACGACCCAGCTGTGGACCACATTCGCCACCATACGAATGGGCATTGTTCGGTCGAGAGATTTGATTAAGAAAATTATGTGCTTTGCCACGTGGCTGCTGCTGCATAGGGTCCACGCACTGGGTCGTTGCTTTGCCACGTGGCTGCTGCTGCATAGGGTCCACGCACTGGGTCGTTGAAGCTTGGGTTGTATAGGATACCGTTGCCCCGGCAAAAAAATCCTATACGACCCAACAAGGTACGACCCAGCTGTGGACCACATTCGCCACCATACGATCTCAGCATGCATTGTTCGGTCGAGAGATTTGATTAAGAAAATTATGTGCTTTGCCACGTGGCTGCTGCTGGATAGGGTCCACGCACTGGGTCGTTGAAGCTTGGGTCGTATAGGATACCGTTGCCCCTGGCAAAAAAATCCTATACGACCCAACAAGGTACGACCCAGCTGTGGATCACATTCGCCACCATACGATTTCAGCATGCATTGTTCGGTCGAGAGATTTGATTAAGAAAATTATGTGCTTTGCCACGTGGCTGCTGCTGCATAGGGTCCATGCACTGGGTCGTTGAAGCTTGGGTCGTATAGGATACCGTTGCATGTAAGCCCGCCACCGGTCGGCTGCTCCCCGGCTTTGTATTAGCACATAGTCACATAGAGAGTGTTGCATCGCAACGCCAAGCCACCATGAGCTATTACTCAGAGGACGACTTCACCGACGCCGACCGCGCTCACATCCGCATCACTCCAGGGGCCAGCGACGGCGCCGTGGCTCCCCATGTCCCTCGCGTCATCCGCACGGCGGCGGCCGCCGGCTCGCCAGCGTCCACCCGGGGTTACAGCCCCAAGCTGTCGGTGGACATGGCCGTCGCGCACAGCTGGGCGCCCTACGCGGCCGTAGTCAGCACGCTCCGCTCCCTCTCTCTCCTGTCCGTCCAGGGTGGTGACGAATGCGCGGCGGCGAGGGAGGCCTTCGCGGGGTTGTACGGACACCCCACGCCATTCGGCGCCGCCGGCGGTTCCCCGCCGGCGAGGTGTACGTGTGCCTGGACCGCCCGCCGATGGTCCGGAAGATGCGGGGGATCCAGGAGCCGCTGGTCAAGGCGGAAACGGCGAGGTACGGCGACCGCGAGGTGCTCGTCAACGATTGCTCCAGCTACATCTACGGGGTCGGCGACGCTCTCGACGAGGTCATATTGGTTCTAAACTATCAACACATACAAACTTTTTAATCGACACGAAATTGAAGGTTTAACTGCTGCAGCTCCAAAGTCCATTTTTTTTGACAATTCTTGAATGCGATCATTAATTCATTAGTGTGGCTTGGACCTCACAGACTTTGAGCGAGTGTATTGGTTCTCCACAATTCCTATTGGACATAGGTATAGAATGTTGATTACAGTGTCAACATCTCGCTCCAACTGCATGCAGATAATCACAACATGGCCAAATTAACATTTATGAAAGGTCATATTGGTTCTGAACTTTTAAGAAAAACCTTGCTGCCAACTACAGTTTGTTTGCAGATACAAGAACATAACACCTAGCCTTCTCCCCTACGAATTCATTTTCTTTTCAAAACTGAAGAGCAGCAAGAGATAAACTGCATGTGGACTGTGGAGGATTGTATGAGGATTGAGGAGTCGCATGTCTGGCTGGGAGTCCCTGGTCTGGCGGCACGTTGAGCCGGATCTTGGCACGGCGCGGTTTGTTGGTCGGACGGCAGGTTAGCGAGCCGCCTCGACTACGTGCTGTGGCCGGCGGGCGGCCACCTCGCCAAGGTTCCGTACTGCACAGGTGTGCTGCGCTCTGCTTTCCCGGCGCCTCGCAGCGGACTGGCCTCCTACTGGCTGTGGTCGCGTCTGCAGCGACCGTGGCGATCGAGAACGTCCTCGCCCGATCTGGGCGTCGAGCGGGCGTGATGGAAGCGGTTTCGGTGTTGTGCTGATCCTTATCTGTACGCGGCTGACCGAGACTACTGTGAGTCCGTTGCGGGCACCATGGTCAGATTGCCGACCCGAGCACGGACGACAGTCGACAGTTGATGGCTATGCTGCACGGGCCTCGTCAGGGCAAGGACAGCCTGCGAGGACACGGAGACGCGCCCGCGCGATGGCTATGCCGTCGACGGTGCCTCGAGGCTGGGTTGAACCCGCGTGGCGCGTGAGGCGCGAGGAGGCGGCGGCGTCCAGGTGTGCGAGCAGTTGATGGCGGCGCTCAGTCGAGTGAGGGGTTTGGCGGTGCCGGCATCGGAAGGAGATGAGTAATCGATGAAAGAAAGAGAGGAATTAGGATGCAAGACTACAATTCGGGAAGGATGAAGGATGAGAGGAACTGACACGTGAAATCAGGGTTTGATCTTCAATTTCGTGAAAAGAACGGTTTCTTTTTTAGCGGTGGCAATGTCTGTAATTAACACGAAATTGAAAAAGTGTGTTGAGTTGTCAAACATTGGAGCCATCTGGACCGTTGATCAAATATTGAAGGGTTAAGATTTAATGTATCAACATAAGTTTGCTCTTTTAATAATAGTATAGATGAAACGGTAGCCTCTTACCCGGTTTCAGAAAATAAAGAAGTCCCAACCATGCACAAGTGCTTAGCGCTAGTGACTGAGTTTTGCACGTGATTCGGAGGTGTCAGACTCCTCCTTTTGTTTCGCTGCCACAGAAATGACCACGAATTTTGTAGAAACAGAAGGGAAATACAAATGGCTAGGAATGTGGTGGAAACAGCTAAAACGGTTGGGATTTGTTTCCCAGTGCTCCTAAATTAGGGAAGTGCTGTGGGTGCTTTAATCCAAAGCCCCCTTGGCATGCGTGCCTCCGCCGTATGTTCGGTTCGCTGGCAGCGGTGCTACATGAGAATAGTAGAGAGGAAACGAGTAAATAGTATGTTTCCATTGATACTTTGATAGTACAACCATGTATCAATAGTGCCCGAACAATCGTTTTACAAGGTCGGTTACAATCTTTGTGTCTCTTCGATGGATACATCGTTTGGACAACGCCAGGTTTTCTAACTGTCTAAGTAGCCTATGTTTAACGCCACATGTTAACTGCTACTAACTGCTAACTTGTCTCTAACACTACACTTAGGCTTGTCATGAAACTTGACAGTTAGCTTGTGATATGATATCTCAGCTCAGCGTCTGCAGGTTATGCCCCCACCTTTGCCACACACCTAGTCACTAGACCGATAGTTAGATCTTCAACGTCCCTTCTCCAGATAGGCAATTAGGGGGTGACTGCTTTGCCCTTCCTCCGCCGGTGAGGAGGCGGATCCCCACCTCCTCCGTCTATCGTTCCAGCGATGGCATGGGATGGCACGGGACAAAGACCTCGACGTTTCGATTTTGGCGAGTAGAGAGAGTTGGCCTAGACTTTAACAGGGGCGTCGAATAGGTGGCGAGGGCAATGAGGTATTGGAATAAGGTGCCCCAGCTCCTCCTTCCATCTTGGCGGCGCTCTTATCGGCGGTGGCGTGGAGCAGGTGGCTGGGTCCTCGCGCCATGCTTCAGGTGTAGTGAGATATGTTTCTCGGTTTTGGCTCTGCGGCAAGGGTGAGGACTGAGCAGGATACTCTACAGCGAGGATGTTTGTCCCAAGGGGTGGATCTATCTTTCTTCCCCGACTTCGTCGATAGAATGTAGCGGATCTAGATCCAAGACAGTACTGTGGCGTCTCCCGATCTAGAGTCACGACAACATGTGCCTCGCTGCTCTCACGATGGTGCTTCTTTGAAGGTTTTATCGGCAAAAAAATTAGGACAACTTTCTTGCGGCCAGTATTTTCTACACCTTAGTTCGAGGTTCGAATGGTAGCCAACTTGCGCTACTTAACCTTGCATCGTGCTTCGATGCAGGCTGAATACTCTATTGGTAATTAATGCACTTGACTTTATATATAATTATATATGTAGACAGTTCCCCGGTACCGTTGCATATTTGTAAGCACGTCCACCGTCCGGCTGTTCCCCGGCTTTGTATTAATTAGCACGGAGATAGTGTTGCATCGCTACGCAGAGCCACCATGAGCCATTCCTCAGAGGACGCCTACAGCGACGACGCCGACCGCGCGCACATCCGCATCACTCGCGCGAGGCAGTCTTCTCCAGGCGCCAGCAGCGGCGCCGTGGCTCCCCATGTCCCTCGCGTCATCCGCACGGCGGCGGCCGCCGGCTCGCCAGCGTACACCCGGGGCTACAGCCCCAAGCTGTCGGTGGACATGGCCGTCGCGCACAGCTGGGCGCCCTACGCGGTCGTCGTCAGCACGCTCCGCTCCCTCTCCCTCCTGTCCCTCAAGGGCGACGAATGCGCGGCGGCGAGGGACGCCGTCGAGGGGCTGTACGGACATCCCACGCCGTTCGGCGCCGCCCGGCGGTTCCCCGCGGGCGAGGTGTACGTGTGCCTGGACCGCCCGCCGATGGTCCGGAAGATGCGGGGGATCAAGGAGCCGCTGGTCAAGGCGGAAGTGGGGAAGTACGGCGACCGCGAGGTGCTCGTCAACGCATGCTCCAGCTACATCTACGGGGTCAGCGACGCCCTCGACGAGGTCACGGGCGTCAGGAGTGACGACGACCGCGGCGCCCCTGCCCTGTATGACCGCGCCATCTTCGAGTCAGCGTTCCTCCTCACATGGACCGAGCCGTGAGAGCAGAGCCTAGTGTCATGCAGGGTTACATACAGAAGGCCTCTCGATCGAGGGGCATCTAGCCATGGATCGTGGCCAGTTGAACTGGGAGTAGTTTCGAAATGGCCTACCTTTGTCTGTTTCCATGAAATGTTAGGATGTCTGCTACTGTGCTTGTTGTATGTTCAAGTTCTTCTATTTTTGTTACTTATGGATGCTCTGAACGGCCGCCGTATGATAACGGAATCCGGTCCCAAGGTTGTATGGAAAAAAATGTTCGAATGATGGAGTAATTTCCGCAAACTCGACCAAATGAACCAATGAAAGTCTCCATGTTCACTCTGAGATTCTAACGGCCAAACGCGCCGAGTTAGGCAGGCGAAGTCTTTTGGGGAAACTCCCAAACTCAAGAGCAAAGGGAAAGTCACCGAAGAGGTCATCAATGAGAAGATGCAATTCTATTTGCAGATGTACGATAAGCAGCGCACACCAAAGGTGATGGAGGCTGTTCGAGCCTTAGTGGAGACCAATGCCTGAACTCTTCAGTTGTGAAGGTGCACAACGGTGCATCTCTAGTGGCGAGAGTTCGTGTGTGGCTAGGAAGGTTATCTTAGTTGGGTACGAGGTGTGGCTTGTTAGTTTGGGTCTAGGTGCCCTTGTTTCAGGCTCAGATGATGTTCCCTGAGTTGGAGTGTGCGATTTCTGCCGGTTTAATTTAACCGCGCAATGTATGATTTTTGGTCCGATTCTTCTTATTAACTGGACCAATTCTTTCTTCTAATAATGAAATGGCAGAGCTCCTGCCGGTTACGGTCGAAAAAAACTGTTCAACATACCAACGCTCCAGAATATGACACAAAGTTTGCCGAAATCCACCCGGCGCCACACCTTCACACATGGGCCAGGACATCAGAATGGACCCAGGTCGTTGGGCCAGGATGGTCCACTTCAACAAAAACATTTTTTTAGATTAACAAAAACAAATTTTATACTTGGTGTTTGGGCCTTTTCATTTTTTTTCTTCTACGGTATATATGGGCTAACCAAAATCTCAAGCCGGGCCAGGCCCATCATGTCGACCCTACTAGACATCACCCCAAACTTGGCAGCCAGAATCTACGCTAGAGCGAATATTCCGCAGCTAGTTGCGCCCACGCCCCATTATTGGATGTTCTATTTTTTTATTAAAAAATCCAAAATAAATCACGAACATTGGTTATGTTGTTTCTCGTGCATCATGAAATTTTCATACCAAAATATGACAATATGTGTCCTGTGTAAGAAAAGACACAACATACTATTCACACATCATTTGTCTTTTTTGTGCAGCCCACATAATGTCAAATTTTTGGATGAAAATTTGTGGATGCATGTGAAACAACATAACCAATGTTCATGATTTATTTCACTTTTTTTGAAAAATTGGAAGTACGACATGCAAAATGGGGGTGCGGACGTAACTAGTTGTAAACTTTAGTTTCCCGATCTACACCATAGATTCACGAAGTTTTATCCCACGTTGAGAGAATTGAACCTCATTATATAGAAGGGTTTTCTACCACTCTCTAAGATGTGATAAGAGGGGTGACTCACACACGCTCCTCCTTCACCGCCCGCCTCTGCATGCCTCGCCCACACGTCGTGTTTTTTTTTGATGAAGATGAGCCGGACTCTGACCCACACACACTGCGCTTTGTTTCCTGTTACATGGAAACATTAATTGTTTAATTATTGAGTCGTTAACTGACACATTACGTTAGCAACCAATTTTCATATTTGATGGAATCGTGGATTGTTCCTGACTCGGATTTGGGATTAGCCCCCACTCCTTACTCAAACAAATCTATATAAACATGCAGAGTCGAACTCAAGCCATCAAAAATAACTAGACCACATCTGCATCCTCTCACGCACCACCGTCGTTCCATCTCGCTATGCTACTTCCGATTACTCCATCCCCTGACTGTGTGAACGATTGTCTGGAAGAGACATCTGAAATCCCGCCTTTTATGATCATGCACCGAGAGAGAAGCGATAAGAGTGTCTCGGCGCGACTGCTCACGTTCGTTTTGTTCGAATTCGTCCGACTTCCTCGACATCATCACCATGTCGGACCACTCCAGCTAGTCAACTGCTGATGCCACTGATGCTGCTCTCGCAACTATGGCCGCGTAATGGGTACTGTTTGGCCCTCATGATGGCACCTTGCTAGACAACCGCTAAAGGATAAGCAAATTGGCGGCGACAACTATGTGTGCTCCTTGTGTCAAACCATATGAATCTTAGCACCTTCTCACAAAACACAAACTATGGAAATAATTATTATAACAAAACAAATAATTCTTGCATTGTACGGTATCTTTTGGATCAACACCTGAACTGACTTGATGTTTATGTACGGAGACAGGTACGGAGTAGATCGTAGTGATCGATGCCCTGCCACACATTGACATAGTAGTTTGAGAACACACGATGCGATTCCACAAACTGAACCGTTCCGTACTTAACCCGGAAAAATTCAGAGAGCAGAAAATTCTTGCTGTAGCCCGTAGCATGCTGCTATGAGTTCATTACCAGGCACACATTGAGTTGAACCAGCCATTGGACTTTTTTTTTTTTTGCGAGAAAACCATTAGACTTGGAGTGTTAGATTCGCTCACGCGGTCCAGTCAACTTCCCCACTCGCATGCCTCGTGCCCTTGTTACTTAGTGATGATTTATAAACATCACAGAACTGTGACTTCAGTTTATGAGAAGCATAATGAGATATTGCATACACTCCTGTTAAGAAAATCTTAATTAGTTCCACTAACGCTTGCTTGTTACACTGAAAAGGCTCGTTGACTAAATTTCTACAACGAGAAGATACACACAGATCGATAAGTCAAGCTGAGGGCTTGCTTTAGCCCCTCCCCACAAACAACCCACTTCTTAATATCTGCATCTAGGATCATCTTCTCCCTCTGCATGTGCCCTGCCAGATGGGTACCGACCCAACTTGCCCTACTCAACCTGGCATTCTGCTGCCTCCCTGCATGCAGCCTGGATAATCTAATCATGCAGTTGTCTTTAGATTATTGCGACGGAAAATTCCCCTGCCACATGAGCAAGCAGTGAGGTTTGAGACTCGCCAGCCATCGCTCATGCCGGTGTGCCTGATAAGGGGACACCGGTTTCTAGCTAGTGTGTTTGTTGTGGCAACAGAAACCTGCCGATGCCTGTACTGTAATGCAGATGGTGGTACAGAGACACAAGAATTTGGGAGAGAATCTTGTTGTGCTAACTATTCCGTCGAGTAATATACTAGGTTATTCCTTTTGTTTTTTCGTTCTCTGCCAAAATCATCCCATTAGTGGAGGTTTTGAGTTTTTAGAGTACACTTCTTAGAACACGCAGGAGAATGGCTGAATAGAGGAAAAACTAATGCAAGTGTGAGTACAGTACTGCACCGAAAAAGGAATCCTTGATGTTGTATTGCTATATGAGCATTCTGAACCAACGATTGCTCTCTGGACAGTTATACAACGATCGAGATGCCAAAAGGGAGAAATCTAGAGACCAAAAAGGCTTCTAAAAGGGAGAATAAGAATCCAGTACAACCAAAGAGAAAGCTGTCCGGTAGTTTCAACCGTCATCCTACCTATCCAAAACCAATCAGCCAAAAACAGCTACCACTATATCATATTACACAGATAATTAACAACAACTTAAACACCCCAAGAAGCAAGAAGCACTAAATAATTCCCATACCCAGCCTGCATTATTTGCAGTTGATGCAACCCAATCCAATCCAATCCAATCCAATCCATGTCATATGTACAGATACAGGTCCAGCTGATGGCAGCATTAGGTCGGCTGGCCTTACCTAATCAGGTCTCATTAACGCTAATGTCCATCCAAATCCGTCAACTACCATCCTAGTAATTAATACCAGCTAGTGTCTACACTGTACGTATGATCAACAGCATCGATTCAGAAGGTCACAGGGATTATCAGCTCCATCCAAGCTGTCTAACACTACTAGGTTATTGTCATCAGCTCAACCACCGGTCCCGGCTGCCCCTACCACACATACCTCCAGCAGCAGTACCTGGGCACTTAGCTGCAGCTAGCTAACTGAGCAGATGTGATTGGTACGGTGGCCATGCTGCTGCTGTAGCTTCTAGCTTCTTAGTACTAGTACTATACTCACTAACTGAAGATCATGTCGTGAGCTGATGCCTGATGGTTTGGGAGAATATTTTAGCAATTACAAGTACCAACTAGGCAATTAGCTAGCAGGTTGCTTGCAGCAAAGTGCTCTTGTGATGCAGTCAGTAGTCCTAGTCTCCTAGATCCCAATGTGTATATGCACAGGTTAAGGTACCATTTGACTTCTTAACAAACATGGTGTCAGTAATGATGTTAAAGTTATACATGGAATCTGGCACTCTATAGGCAGGCAGGATAACAGTGGAAGAGTCTATTTTCCGTATGTACAGTTATCTGGTACTTCAGCAGCTCAATGGTAGATGGCTCACATGAGCAGCACATGCTGCTACATGGAGAAATTGTTATTGTAACACTACATTATTGATTAATGCTAAGTTTTCTTACTAGATGAACTTGTACTTAGATTTCTCCATGATTCTTCCATGATCCATTCTGGTCAAAATATCTAGTGACCTCCTAGATGGGTACTAAGTACTGTCTGACCACCAAGAAGGTCAAGTACTTCAACTAATAAGTTAATGCTGCAGAGTGGCTTGTTTGACAATTTAGAATTAACAGCCCATGAACAAATTGGCTCAATAAATAGGTACTGCAAAGTAAGGTTACATGCTCCAGCACTTAATCTCAATATCCAATTCCGTGGAACGGTACTACGTCGACGGTACAGATCAACTAGCCTTGATGCACTGACGTAAGTGACAAACAAAGGTTAATCAGATCGAGAGGTTAGATAATCATGGAGTGATCAAGTGAAGCAACAAGTGATGAGATGATGATTGAGTGACCAAGTGAAGCAACAAGTGATGCAAGTTCCAAGAATTCATCTGCCACCTTCCGATGGAACATAGCCTGCATGATTCAGCACGTACTGGGCTAGTTCCAGTGCATGCTCCTCTGTTTTGGTTCGTCAATCAATACGTTATTGATTTGTTTGTGACTTTTTAAGCAAATGGAGTGTTCAATATTGTTTTCTCTGAAACCAAGTCAGTTAACTGAAATAGTTTTTTCCCTACAAAAACTGAAAGTTGGTTTGCTTACTTGCAGTACTAAAAGCTGCATCTTGCTTTATGCTGACTTGACTAGGCAACATGCAGCTCGATCGCATATAGTGATCTTTTGAAGCAAAGTCTAGCTAAATTACAGACATCATGGTACTGGAAGTTCGGAACATAATTCACAAGCAAAGCCTACCTAGGCTAGACGTATGATGTAGTTGGGAAACATATCTTATGCAAAGCCTGCAGAGGACTGAAGTACAGATCACATATGATGGTATTACAACTTTTTATTTGATGATTAGTGGGAGAATAATAGGTGGATTTAGCTAACCTGGAAAGTCCTAATTGATTTTTGATACTACTCTGAATTTGACAGGAAATAGGTTCAAGTAATTAGGGAGGATTAAACATCACAGCAAATCTGGTTTGAAAAAAATTGAGAGCAAATCAAGTATGCCCCAAAAGTGTATACTGAGAAATGATATAACTATAGGAGAAAAAAAATCCCATGCATACATATGAAGTAGTGGACATTGGTTAGTGGATAAGTGGGCACTCCAAAACCGAAAGGATGGCATAGGGCCAAAAGGTTTGATCACCCATGAAAACAAAGAGATGGAGATAGAGAGAGATCGGGAGAGAGAAAGAGAGCTGGAGATGAGGTCAAGATGAGCCAATCATACGCGCCCAATTATTGCCATTTGATTGGCTACCCATGAAGACTAAAGAAAGGATAAGGAAATCATTGATAGCACTGTTACGGACGTAGGAGTATCTAAATACGAGTATAAGTACTCAACTAAGCAACCGATCGAATACACATTTTTTTTCTCTGTGAGGAAACCTAACACCTTTTTTATGCATTCTGGTACCTAGATGCTTTGGAACATCAGTTGGGTTATTCGATGAAAGTTTATTCTGGGTGATGATCTGCACGCAAGCGGTTTTTGGACAGCAAAACGAAAAAGACAACGAGAGAAAGAAGATCACAGCAGGCACCTCCGGTCAAACCGCCGACCACACCCACCTCCCTTCCTTCAGTGACCTCCTCCGTCTGTCGACTTGGCCATCCCTACAAATTCCCCCACATCAGATGTCGTCATAGGCCGCCCACCAGACCCACCGATAAGTCCATTGCTCGCCTCCGGTCGCTCCAATATCGACGGCGTCTTGTCTACCGCGGCTCTCTAACGGTCGCTACGACGTCTCCGATGCCGTCTTGGTGGGTGGGGTGGGGGCGTGGGTCAGGGTGTAAGCGGCAGCGGCCCGTCCGCGGCGCCGTAATTTCGGCCCATCTAGCAACTCATGCGATTATCCACGGGATTGGAAAAAATCTAAATGGCGTATACGGCAGGTCCGCGGCTGCCGCGGGTTAGCCGTGTCGAGGCTCGAGGGTCAACGAAGCCTCGCAGGGATAGGGCTCCGCGCCTCCGCGTCGCGCCTCCGGCCAGGCCACCGTCGAGCGCCGCCCAGGAGAGGGCTGCGGCCGCCGCTGCCATGGCCGCCCAGGAGAGGGCTCCTCTCGCGCCCGCTGCCATGGCCGCCCTTCCTTCTCCGCCTCCAGATCCGGCGGCTGCCCTTCCTCCTCCGCCTCCAAGTCCGGCGGCTGCCCGTCCTCCTCCACCTCCAGGTCCGGCGGCCGATGTTCCTCCTCCGCCTCCAGGTCCGGCGGCGGCTCTTCCTCCTCCGCCTCCGAGTCCCACTACCTTGGCGGTCGATGGCGGGGAACCACAAGGCGGCACGAAACGCGGCGGCGGCGGCGGGAAGCGCAAGAACGGCAGCTCCCTCGTCCACACAATCATCAAGGTATTTCGTTGGAGAAGCACCTAATTTTGAGTTGTAGATGATGTTGAAATCTGATAGTATGAATTCAAATGTCATCTCAAATTAAATTCAGACTGAATTTGCTATTGCTCGGATGCCAGAGCAAATGAATATTGCATTGTTATATGCTTAGTACATGTCGAAATTGGATGATATCACAGTCAATTGTTGACTGACTTCTCTTCTTTTGGTGCAAATGATATACTGGATGTTAGGTTGCTTACAGATTGCACAATACTCTAATGTCGTGCACTTAAAATCGAGCCATAGTTTTAGAAGCTACTTAATGTAAATTTTGCTTGAATATTACATTAATGATGCTTAGCTTAGAAGGTACTCTAATGATGCTTAGCTTCTCTGGATGTGTTCCTTATGCAATTTTTCGTTTAACAGGCATCTAGGAAGTCGGCCAGTCCAGGATTACGATCTCCAATGCAACTGACGAGTTCACCCGGAGTTAATTTCCTTGGCAAGGCTGCAGCAGTGAAAAAGGAAGCGCTGAAAAGAGCCAATATGGCTGGTTCACCTAAGACGCCACAACCACAAAGGTGTTCTGAGTCAGCTTCCCCTTCAATGCAAGACCTTTCGCCACATACAAGAGCGACAAATTCACAAGGTATGACCAAGTTTTTATTCTTGTTTGTCTAATGTTTGGTTTGTGAACCACAACTTTTAGAGCTAACTATGCTTCTGCTCGTTAATGTAGCGCCACATACAAGAGCATCAAGACGAAAGCATTGAGGAAAAACTTAAAGACAAAAGGATTTGTAGTTTTAGAAGGGAAGTTGCTACATTTCCGGTGTGCTACTCATGTGTTGAACTTAATTGTCCAAGATGGTCTTAAAGTGATAAAAAAAGTTGTCAACAACATTAGAGAAAGTGTCAAGTATGTGAGAAGCTCACAACCAAGAGTTGAGAAATTCGTTGGAATAATCATCCAAGAAGGATTGCCTACAGTAAGTCCTTGCCCAGATGTGACCAGCCATTGGAATTCAACATTCTTGATGCTTGAAGCAGCTCTACCCCTTCGGAATGCATTCCAGTCCCTAGAAAATCAAGACAAGGAGTACATATTTGCTCCTTTGAACTCTGAGTGGGAATTGGCGGCAGGTGTGATGAAAGTGTTGGAGGTATTCTACACGGCAACAAAAACACTTTCAGGATCAAAGTATCCAACATCACATCTTTACTTCTACCAGCTCTGGAACATCAAGAAATCACTGAATAAAGAAGGATCCTTTCTAATCAGAAAAATTGAGAAGGAGGAAGCATCTGATCAGGACATAATAATTGCAAATATGGTTGAACAGATGCAAAGCAAGTTTAATCAGTATTGGAAAGAAACATACATGTCTGCATGTATTCCTGTTATTCTTGATCCGAGATACAAATATGACCGCATGGAGTATCTACTGAAGGATTTTGGAACTGAAAAGGAGGCAGAAACAATCATGGTTGAAGTGAAGAAAAACATGGAGGAGCTCTTCAAGCATTACAGCAAAGAGGTTGCTGGAGAGTCACACACAGATGTTGCTACACAGGAGGTGCAAGATGATAATGACCCACTAGCAGATTGGGATAAGTACATGCTATCAAAAAGGCAGCAGTCAAGCACCGAGCTAGATCACTATTTGAAAGAGCAGTTGACACCTCGAAAGGAGGAGGTTGACATTCTACAATGGTGGAAAGCAAAATCTGACACATATCCTGTGATGTCTAGAATGGCCCGTGATGTATTGGCAATCCCGGCTTCGACTGTGCCTTCCGAGTCGGCTTTTAGCACCGGAGGACGCGTCGTGAGCGATTATAGGAGCAGCCTCGCGCCCACTACCATTGAGGCTTTGATATGTCTGCAGGACTGGTATAAGGCAGCATGTATGCATTGTTTTCCCTTAAGTTTTCTTTTTTCTTTTTGGCTCATAATGTTTTCCTGTGTCTGATAAAATATCTCTTCAACTTTCAGATGCTAGGAAGAATGCTGGGATTCCATCTTGATGCTGAAGAAATAGGAGAGAAGGTGACAACAACTATACGTGCTTGATGTAATTTTAAAACTGCTGATTATGATGTTGCATGCCATTTAGTGTTTCTTAGTAGGTATGGCTGATGTGCGTGATGAACTAAAAATATAAAAAATGCATCATTTGACAACTAAGCAAATAGTAGTTATGGATCTACTACTAAGAAAATACTTATGGATCTACTACTCGGCATGGATGTTATGGATGTTGCTTCTGAATTTGTATAATTGTGTGTTTTACTTGTCCTACTTGCTAGCGGAACTGAAGGATTTTGCATACCATTATATGGATACTGTATTAGTCAATGGTGTCTATATATTCTGCATTTATTATGTGTCTATAATATGTGACGTCAATAAACCAGCAGTCATTTCATGTTTCTGTTAATCTTTTGCAAGGCTGCAATTTCTCTCAATGTTTTTGTGGCAATCCACAATGTTGTTTAAGTTATTCTCACATGTAACGCGTGCATACTTGCCATTCCAGGCGACCTTGCAAAGTGGGTTGAGGATTCTCTTGGTGAAGCCAAGCATGAGGATTATCTATTCCTGGAGAACAAGCCTATTGAGTTTCATCTGAGGGATGAGTGGATGACCTGGATTGGATGAACTGAAGACATATATGTCCACCTGAAAACTCCAAAATTTGTTGTCGTCGTTGTCTTTGCAACACTGCTTGCTGACATATCTGTCTACCTACAAACTGCTTGCTCAGGAGCAGTATGTGATCTATATTGTTATGATCAACTGCTTTGATGATGAAATTGGTCATGAACCCAGTTGATTTCCTCATGCTTTAGTGATGAATTGATCTGATCGTTGTTTCTTCATGTGATTTAATTCTTGAAATTCAAGTTTCCATTTTGATTACAGCTGACGATCTGGTGTTATGGCAATAGTGGAATTAATGTAGTACTAGTCGCCTTCACAGCTGACGATCTGTTGGCAAGTACACGGCGCGCGTGAGCGAGCGAGCGAGAGCACGCGAACGAAATTACACGGCGCGCGCGACGCCGCAAACCGCCACGGCCCAGAGACGGCCCACTCGCGGCATACCGCACAGCCGAAACGGCGAACGCGGCGTGCACGCGGGGGATCGCGTCGCGTCCCGCTTGCAGCCTGAGGCGTGGGGGAGGAAGAAACGTGGCGAATAGAGAAACGCATCGACAGACCATGAGAGTGCTCTCGCGCACGGAGAAAAGCATTTCCGTTTAATCTGGCCTTTCGGGGCCGTATGAAGAAAAAAAAACAACACCATGGCTGCAGCATTGTTTCTTGGCTGCACGCCGAAACACTACCAGTGAGATAGCTGCACGAATGGTAAAGTGCTCGTCTACGCGGCACTATAGATATAACCGAGCGTAAATTAACGAGTATGCATGACACTGGGTGCTCTTTATACAATAGTCCCACTATTGATGATGGCTCGATCATGGGCTCTGTTGCGGTGCCGATCGATCGTCTTGCTAGCGACAGTTCGTCCCATAGTTTGGATCGGCGCGTGCGTGTGATGACGATCGTCGCGTCCTTATCAGGCGGTTCCGCCGCGCCACTAGTTTGATCTAATCCTCGATCGATCGAGCTGGCCGGCCTAATCTCGAAGTGGAGTAGTCGTATGTATCCAGCCCCGTGATAGGGCTAAGTCGATGCCACGTCATTCTCGATCCGTCTCTATGTAGTTTGATCTTCCACCTATTAATCTCTCATCACGAGCGGCGTCCCTATAGGCTACAGCCATGAGTGATTAGCTTGATTGACCTATCAGTCACGAGCTCGATCGATCCGTCTCTATGTAGAGTATAATCACGATCCGTTATATATTCTTTACGCGACAGCGGCTGATCTGATATATAACCCCGGCCGGCGGCCACCATCCCTCCCTACCCGAGTGCGTTGATTCGTTTCCACTCGCACTTCTAATTTATTTTGGTAATTTCGCCCGCACTACCCGATACGGATATGGTAACTTAATGTGTTTAGTGATGTGTACTCCCTCCGTTTCCAATGTAAGACGTTTTAACACTTTTTGTCCCACACGTATTTAGACATATTTTAATGCAAGATTCATGTAAAATACTAGAATATCTTACATTTTGGAACGGAGGGAGTAAAATTTTGTGTTTTGGGTTTAACAAGGCCAAAGTTTTGCAAGAAAATATCAAAATTTGTGATACAAAATACGCACGTTATGAAAAATATGATACCGGTATTATCCTTTGCAATAAGAAATATACTATTCAACAAATCTTTCTTGTCGAACAAAAAACAAGACTTTTTGCCCTTGAGATGTTATAGCCTTGTCTATGGGATGCTTGATCTTGGTCTTTGCTACAACTGTCGAGTATTAGTGGTGTCAACAACCTAGCTCAAGCTCGACCATTTTTTTTTCAATTTTTTTTTCTTCTCTCCACTATTTTGTTTTCTGAGATACTGTCCACGTAAAAAAGCGGCGGTCCACGCACGCAACGAAAGCGCGCGAAGGAGCGAGGCAGCTAGCGACACGCGAGGGAACGCACCAAACGGGTCAAGCTAGCTGACGGCGAGCCGTAGGTGTCGCCATCGGCCGGGTCACGACGACGGCGACGATCGCGGGCGCCTCCCGGCTAGCTTGGATCTTCCTCGTAAAGCCTGCTGGTGGTGCTGCATGGCGCGTGGCGGCGGACGTCTGGCCGGCCAGCTGCAGCTAGCTAGCTATACACGGCCGGTCTCTTTCTGTAGGGATGAAAACGGAGCGGATACGGACGAAACTGAGTGGTGCCACATTTGTTTTCATATTTTTTTGCGGAAGCGGAAACGAATACAGAAACCCCGGAAACAAATACGAAAACAAATATTGTCGGAAACAGATACAGACCGAATACGGTGCGGAGACGGAACAGAAAGCGGATGTTTACCGGAACCGAGAGACGCCATAAATAATAAAGGAAAAACCAAGAAAATCAACAAACTTTTCAACTTTCTAAGATGAAATAAAATTATAAGGCGATAGCCTGATTAGATAATATACTATGCAACATTAAAAAAAATATTATCGTCTTATCCATAGTAGAACACTGAAATAGAGAACTGGGAACAACCTGAGGGAGAGATGATATGCGAATACATAGGTCCTAAACGTGGTAGTCTGAAATTCTTTTCATTTTTTTAAATGTTCTCACTAGAATTTCCGTGCTTGTTAGTTTCGGATTTTACCGCGTAACAAAAAACGGAAAGTTCCATATTACCGGAAACGGAATTTCCGTTTCCGGCGCCGTTCCGCCGGAATACGCTGTTCCGTTTCCATTTCCATTTCCACATAAAAGTTTCCGTTTCCGTTTCCGTTTCCGTTTTGCAGAATTCCGTTTCCGTTTCCGTATTTCCATTCCGTTTCCGTTTTTCCGCGGAAAAGTCGGAAAGATTCCGCACCGTTTTCATCCCTATCTTTCTGGGACTAGCTGCTTGGTGGCTGGCCTAACCAAACCAAAGTGACCATTAACCAACCGCTCCTATGTATGGCGGCCCCTACGACGCTAACAACGAACTAACCCTCGTCTTTCATAACCATGCAGCCATGCTTATCAGGGCACTATTCCAGTGGTTTGTATATGTAAAGGCTGTAGCATATAACGTGAGAGAACGAGTACAGATTTCGTACACCCGAGCTCCAGTGCTCCTGCCACCTTAGAAAATTAGAAAAACATATTTAAAAGTTTCAAAAACATCTGAAACAAATCATGCATGCTCTAGATGATTTATCCTATAGACATGAAAAATTACAATGTGAAATACTTTATATTTCGACCTACACAAAAATGACAAATTTATAGTTCTCATTATAGTTAACAATGCATAGTTTCAAATCTCCCCATTTTGTCATTTTTGTGTAGAATACAATATAGAGAATTTTGCATTGATATTTTGCAGGCTTTTCATATACATCATTGAGAACATGCATGCTTTTTTCAGATTTTTTTTGAAACTTTTAAATATATTTTTCGAATTTTTTAAACTGGCAAGAGCACTGGTGCTCGGGTGCAAATACTACTTTCCGGTGAGAGAACATATATACTATATTTATATTTGTTTTTCATAGCCATGTTTATCAGGGCACTTCCAATTAATGGTTTGTATGCAAAGGTTGTACTCCCTCTGTCCCGCGGTTTATAAGTCTTACGCGTATCCAGTCGTAAATTTGACCAAGATAATATGAGAAATAAATTATGAAAAAAATATCATTAGAAAATTCAGATGTTATATTTTCTAATGGTATAATTTTTGCATTGTAAAATATATATTATATTGGTCAAATTCACAACCTAGGGATATGTGATATGTAGGACTTATAAACCGGGACGGAGTGAGTACTAGCATTGTGTGAGAGAACACAATAATGGTTGTTTTAATTTTGCCTAGTCCTCTCCGAGAAAAGAAGGTTTTTTGGTAGAAAAATAATACTACCTTTTTGGCTACAAAAAGAATAAAATAATGTGGACTGATGATTGGGAGGTTTGATTGCCATCAAATCGAGGGGAAACTAAAATCTTGTTTCATGTCATAGTTTTAGCAATTTTAAGTGGTCATGGTGCTACCAGCCCCCCATACTAGTGATTCTAATGAGGCGATTCCCTTATTACAAGTCCTCATTCATGACATCACATGAGAATGGTAGGATGCATGGTTTTCTTTTCAGTCCAGAACAAGCGATCACCCACCTTTTCACACCGTCTTTGAAGACTAACTACTACGATTGAGTATCTATCAGTCTATCACACACCACCAAAAAAAACAAATATTATCTTAAACATGGCCTTTCAGGTCACTAACTTATGTACGCGATGAGTTGTAGCTTTGTGACAATAACAATGACTACCTAGGCGGAAAGTAATTTTAGGTCTATTTCAGGCCCAAAAAAGTAGATAAAAAGGGTGGTGATGACCAGTGCGAAAAGAAAGAGCCGGTGTCAAAAGGCGTCTAGAGGTTGAAAAAAGATATGATATGCGTATTGGATCGTATTCCAGTTGTCCAAACCACATATTGCACTCTAAAAAAGAAAGCAGCGTCCTGCATTATAATATCCTACATATATACCACATCCATGTTTAGTTTGGCTCCAAACTACATGTGGGCATAAAGCAATTTTCTAAAAATTTCGGCCAGTTGAGTGCTTCAAGATATGGTACAGCAACTTTTTTTTTGGAACCTAGATACACTTTTTTTTTAGGAAGAGCACCACGTGTTCATACAGAATCAAAGAACAGCACCAACACGTAGTCTCTCTGGAAGCGACCAGAGAGACAGCAAATCAGGTACATAAGCAAAAAGGCCCCAAGAAAATTGAAAAATACACCGAGGTCCTTGAGGAGCCTTCTGCTTGAACCAAACAGAGCCTGTCGAGCTCGCCGGAAACCGGCGCCGGAGCGCCCGCCGTGGACGAAGAAGACAAGCAGCCACCCACCGAAGTTTCGAGCCAGCACCATCGCATGTAGAGGAGCCGCAGGAGACACCCGCCGCGCACGAAGCCGACGAGATGAGAGACGCTGTGCCACATCGGCCGGGGACGAACCTCGCACTCCTCGGAACTGAGCTCCGCGCCGTTGAAGGACGACGACCGCGGCCTCCACCATCTTCCACAGACCCTGCACCCAATCCACTGCCGTCTGGGGACTCCACCCAGCCGTCAGCGTCGCCAACGAAGACGACCACCGGCAACCAAGCCTCCTGTACAATCCACCGGCCTCCCAACGACGCCAGAAGCGCGCGCCGCAGTAGCAGAGACGAGGTCGAGGAAGCAAAATCTCCTGGCACAGCCGACGCCACTGCCTCGCCGACTCCGCCCGAGAAACATAGATCTCGCCGGTCACCGGACGCGACGAGAACACCTAACCTCATCGCCCACAAGGAACGGCAGGAATCTACAGCCCAAAGCTCTTCGGCTCCGACCCGAGAGCCATCACCGGACAGGGAGGCCGAGCTTGAGCAAACCACAACGACGCGACGCCGCTGCCCCCCTCCACGCGGCGCCACCGAGGAACCTAATCCTACCCTATTTACACGCCCGACGCGAAGCACCACAGTTTCCCCACCCTCCCGCCGCCGGAGCGGCCGGCGGAGGGGAGGGAAACTGCAGGCCTCGCCGGCGACCACGGGAGGAAGAGAAGTCGCCTCCGGTTTCTCCTCTCTCTCTACTGTAGCAGGGAAAAGGGAACCTAGATACACTAGAACCCACTTCCTAAAACTTAGCAATAAAAACTTTAGGTCGTAAAAGTTAAACCTTAGCATTCCATTTTTTGGTATTTTTCTATGAAACTTAGCAGCCGGCCATATTATCTTACTAACATTTACATGTGCAATATGTTTGGGGCTGTGCCCATCCACCCAAAGAGTATCCCAAAAAGTAGCCTTGTTTCCATCGCCGATCGTGACCCTCGTCATCGCATAAAAGAAGTTCATATCATTGCTGTTGTGCGGTTTTTCCATTCCAACCCAAGGTCTCTCCGTTGTCGTCCACTCAAGCCATGGCCATCTAAGACGTAAAGCCCTCCCAAACTTGTCCATGTCGAGAATTCACCCCAAACAAGGTTGGTCTACAAACCGTTGTCCACTTAACTTTACATTTACCGCCCGTGTCTTTCTCCTTGCTGGCCCAAAGGAATCCGTGGATGACCTTTTGATGGCTTGGAGGGGTTCAACCGGGACGTCAAGGGTGGTGAGCGGGTAGATGGCTTGGGAGGTGAGGATCGATCCAATAAGGACTTTGTGTCCCGCAGTGTTGAAGTGCTTGCTATTCCACGATGAAAGGCGCTTGATCACTTTGCCTTCAAGATATTGAAAGTGAACTCTTGTAAGTCCCTTCACCCCAAGTGGTAGGCCGAGGTACTTCATGGCGACTTTGTAGGCTGATGTCACAGAGTAATCTCCACTCGCTCAAATTTTCGTAGAATATCGTCCTCCATATTTTCCTTAAGTTGCACATGCCGAAGTTTCATAGAAAGATCAACGAACTAAAGGACGTGGGACTTCGAAAGTTCCGACCTCATATTGATCTTGTCAATTTACGCGTTCTCATGCAAGGCTTGCTTGACACTCCATTTTTTATTTTCCTCGTGAAAATGGTAGAGATGGCAAAAATCAGCGGTGCAATGTCTCTTGGCTTCCTCTCCCTTGGAGACCGCAAAAGTTAGCTCACCCCCAAGATTTTTCTTGCATTTTCACAAAACAGAAATACAAGGATCATCCTTCTGTTTCTACTTTATAAATGTAACTTGAAATCTAAAAAACATTGCATTTTTGGAGTTTTCTGGGTGAACAACTGGCGTCTACTACCTTTCTACCAGGTATATGACAAATACATGACAAAGTGGATTTTTTCCACCGGTGAAGCGTACGTGGGTGAACGAGGTAATTCATTTCCCGCAGGTTATTTCCACACCCACAAAAAAACACGGAAATTTCCCGTCGCTGGTTGGAGTACGTGAGGATGGATGGAGAGTGGCGAGATAGCGTAGCCGAGCATGCATGCATGCATGCAGCTGGGCGTGAGCTGAGAGCACGAGCGAGCCAGCCAAGTATCGCAAGGCTACTAGCTAGCGTCTCCATATCCAGTGGCGCACAAGCAACGGGCGTTTCAATCAGTCCCATTTTCCTTCCAACGTTCCCGATGACGATCGATCGGACAATCTAGAGGATGGGGAAAAAAATAGAAAGAAATGAGGGCCAGAAAGAACGACTGTCGACAGTATGCACTCACTAGGATTTCGGAGCACAATTTGCTCGACTTTTAAATATCCTCGGCATATTGGTGCAAGGTAAAGCTTGCAAGGTAAGTTGTGTGGTGAGTTGGTGGCCTTGTGTACGTCCATCCTAATTTATGTCTGAATTCCTTTGACATATATAAATCTATGCAATGAAACTGACAAGGTGACGGCGATATGAGTCCAATCACACCGGTTTGTAACTTCTCGTAAAAAGAAACAGAGAAAACATTTGCTTTCTGTCACAAAACGTGTATCGCAGGCCACACCTAGCTCAAGCTCGACCATTTCTTCTCTCCTCTATTTTGTTGTCTGAGATACCGTCCACGTAAAAAAGCGGCGGTCCACGCACGCAACGAAAGCGCGAAGGAGACACGCGAGCGAACGCACCGAACGGGTCAAGCTAGGCTACCTAGCCGCCGGTCGAGCTGTAGATGTCGCCGTCGGCGATCGACGGCGACGATCCTCCCGCGCTACCTAGTCCTTATCCGCCTTTCGATTGGTTCCACCATGCATGCACGGGCGCGGCTAGCTTGGATCTTCCTCGTTAAGCCTGCTGGTGGCGCTGCATGGCGCGTGGCGGCGGACGTCTGGCCGGCCAGCTGCAGCTAGCTAGCTATACACGGCCGGTGGCTAGCTGTTTGGTGTGGTGGCTGGCTGCCCGCCTAACCAAACCAAAGTGACCATTAACCAACCGCTCCCTATGTATGCATGGCGGCCCCTACGATGGACACTAACAACGAACTAACCCACTGGTCTTGGACAACCATGTCTATCAGGGCACTTCCAGTGGCAGCTTTGTATGCAAAGATGTTGCATAATGTGAGAGAACAATATTAGTGCTTGTTTTCGCATAGCCGTCCGGGGCAGAAGAGAAGAACTTTTTTTTCGGTAAAAAAGAATATTTTTTTAGGCTACCAAAATAATACAATAATGTTAGCTAATGATTGGAAGGTTTTGGTGTGCCATCATATCAAGGGGAAATTAAATCGTGTTTCGTGTGATAGTTTAAGTGGTCATGGTGCTACCTGCCCAGCATTCATCTACGCCATAGTGATTAACTAATATGGTGATTACCTTACAAGTCCTCATTCATGACATCACATGAGAATGGTGTAGGATGGTTTTCTTTTCAGTCCAGAACAAGCGAACATCCAGCTTTTTCACACCGTCTTTGAAGACTAACTACTACGATGGGTATCTATCACACACCAACCAAAAACAAGAATTATCCTAAATATGGCCTCAATTTTTTTTCTCACGAGCCCACTAAGTTATGTACGCGACGAGTTGTAGTTTTGTGACAATAACAATGAGTCAATGACTACCTAGGTGAAAAGTAATTTTTAGGTCTATTTCAGACCCAAAAAAGTGGGAGGAAGAGGGTGGCGACGGGCAGCGAGAAAAGAAAGAGTTGGTGTCAAAAGGAATCCAGAGGTTGAACCAATCTCCTGCATTATAATATCCTGCATTATAATATCCTACATATACCACATTCTTGAGTTCGGCTCCAATCTACATGCGTGGTCATAGAGCGGATTTTCATAACCTATCCATGTCTCTTCTCAAAATTTCGACCAGTTGACCACTTCAGGATACAATACAGGAGGTTTTTGGAACCTAGATTCACCAGAACCCACTTTATTATATATATAAACTTAGCACAAAAAAAGTGTTATTCATAAGACTTAAACCTTAGCATTCCAATTTTCATAGTTTTCATTAAACTTAGTAAATGACCGTATTATCTTACTAACATTTACATGCACAAATTTTGACTTAGTATGTATGTGTATGATTTTTTTTCAATTGCACACACCTTACAAAACGTTTTCTCAATGTTATAGAATATAAGTGAACCAAGATCTAAATTCATTCAGAAATCTCCAAAAATGCGAAATAAGGGTCCAGATTTTGTCCATTGGCATGGCACGGTCCAAAAAAATAATATTTTTCATGCGGGAGAAAATGTGTCTATGATGGTGTAACATGTCTATTCTGTACTTGGTATTTCTAAATAATAGAGTGAAGTATCTGCCCCTTGTATACATTTGTGATAATTACCACATTTTATTTATTCACTGGGTATTAACCCCAAACTTGTTACATTGTGTGAAGTGGTAACCTATTTAATAATTCATCCATATTCGTATCGGACGGACAAACCCATCAAGTTAGCGACTAGGCAACAACTCGGAGGCAAACACCTGTTCCGTACGTCTCGGCTACCAGCACTGCCTACAAACTACACTATATTTGTATGAACAAACTAATGGGTATTGCTTGACCGAACCATCGAATGGGTGTAGTCAAATAGATGGGTGGGTTTGCAGACTAGCAGGGAGGTGGATCGAGGACGCGGGTCAGGTCGTGTGGATAGGGAGAACACACCCAACTGGTTTGTGCCTCCAAGTTGTCATCACAGTCACCAACGACGTCGGTGTGACAAATGGGTTCAAACGGTGATAATTAGGGGAATTGATAAATTGGTAAATCTGGATATAATGTAATAAATTCAGGGTGAAATATAAAAAAATTAAAAATAGGGTAAGGAATATCACATATTTATAAATACATGATAAAAAGTGAAACTTACTTAAAAAGTATCCAACGTTAAAAAGAAAGCTAACATGGCTGTCATATAGGATGAACCAATATTTTGGCGCTAGTGACGCGCAGTTTCTTTCTTGTACCAGGAAATATGTGGTGGTTAACAGTGAACCATATGTTGCGACGAAAGTTCACGAGGCCATGGCGAAGCTTAATTAGCAAGTTGGATCCAACAAAAAGGGGCACGGGGTGCAGCTTCGTTTGTCAGTTTCATAGGAAACATTATTATTACCATTAGCATGCATCTATCACAAAGTTAGCTCACGGAAAGGTGTACGTCATTGCTTCCTTTGAAGCTCACATTCCAGGACACTCTTAAACAGGTCAAATGCTCACCATATAAACAACGGACAGATAAACATAAGAATGGTTGGTCTTAATTTCTTTCTTTTTTCTTTCATGAGCCCTCGGATCATCGGGAGGGAATGAACCCTTGATATTTCTGAATAGAGTATATTCAGTTCCCCTAAAAATGTTTAGGTTTTTTTTTTTAGAAAAGGGGGTCCCAGCCTCTGCATCGAAAAGATGCATACGGCTTCTTTATTATTTTATTCAACAAAAGTCTGACAAAGAAACATACATCAAAAAACCCGAAGCCACCACGCAACACCCACGAACTCGACAATGAGTGAAGTCATGTAAACAGGGCCTTGTGCCATGAAAACGCGAGCTCCACCCACCAACTAGGAACCGGGAACAAGTCGCATTCCCCGAGACGCCCTCTAGGCGAAACGAGAGCGGTCATCCGGTCTAGTAGACTCCTGAAGCAAGAAGCCGTCACCACCATCGAGCCACCGCCATCGGACTCTTCAGGGTTAAGATCCGCATGATACTCGACAGGCCTGCCGTCGATGCCACCATGGCACCAGACTGCGCCTCCTCCTGCGCGCGTCCATCATCACGCGCCCGCCGCCGAGACCCCGCTGCTCCATGCCGCCGGGACCCGCCGTGTATGATGCAGTCGATAACACGCTGCTCCACCTTATTCACTTTTCTCGAACTCCACCATCTTCCACTGGTCCCACATGCCAGGTACATCTCCCAAACGTTGCCCCCAAGGGGGAGAACGACGGGATCGCCGCCAACATCGATCTAGTGTTTCCCCCGGAGTGATTCGGACAGGATTGCGAACTGCATCATCAACGCCTTCAACAAGGTTATGGCGCCCACGAGCGTCACCGTCGACAGCTCCAGCCGCCGCTAGAGCCCGGTATTCACCGGCAGTATCAGCACCCACCTTAATCCGTGCTGGCATGTCCGCCTAGCAAACCACCGGCAAACTGCTCCTCCGTTGAGCCAGTCCCTCGCGGGCCACGAGGATGCCCCGGCCACCACCGAGACCGCCTCGCCGTACGCCGCGTCGCGCAGCCCCGCCGCAGGGAATAACAGCACGCCGCGATGTCGCTGGACCGCCGGGAGGACGTAGTTGACGGTGGCGCTGTTCTTGTCGCGTGCCCACGGATCCCGCAGGCAAGGCCCGACGAGATTCGTCGCACCCCCAGATCATCACCCCGTAGATCAAGATCGAGCCCGTGATCCTCCTCCAATCACGAGATCTCCATTGAAACGCAGGGAGACGACGACCTAGGGAGAGCGCCCGCCACCGCCATCATCGGAGCCCGCCCAGGCTTTGCCGGCGGCGCCTCAGGCGGCAGCAAGACGAAGGAAGAGAGGAGGGGAGGTGGCGGCGGCTGGTTGGAGTCGCCCCCCGTGTCGCCAGAGGAGGGCGACGCGGGGGGTTGGGGTTCCCGTTTGACTATGTGTGGCGGTACAATTTCTTACAATTTGTTTAGGTTTTTTACTGTCGAAGTTTGTTTTTGTAATGATTTTTGTTACACTTTCTTGTTAAATTCTTTTAAAAAGGAATCCAGCGGTACAAACTTCGTGCACATTCATCTCACGTTGTTGGATTATTGTTAATTCTTGGCCAAAACGCTAAAAACAAGTACGTTTTGTGTATTTCTGAAGGAATGTTGGTTAGCATAGGCGTACCACCACTACATTATTTACTTACAATGCATAGTACATTGTGATTAGCCATCTCGATCAGTTGGTACTTGCGGAGTTCAAGTGATCTGCCAACTGATTCTTCCGTTCTCGGTCAATAGTCTATCCAAGAAGTGAATGAATAAACTAATTAACGCGCTGCTTATCTATCTAGTGGTACTAATCAAGTTCATCCTTGAAATTTATGAAACGATGGAGTATATTAAGTTCCTTAAAAATGTAAAGCTCTTTGACTATCTTACTATCTTTTGTTAAACTCTTTAACAGAATCCGTCGACACAAATTTTGTGACACATTTGATTATTGTTAACTACTATTGCCCAAAACGCCAAAAAAGAGTACGTTTTGTGTATTTCTGAAGAAATGGAATGTTGGTTAGTGTTGGCGTACCACTACATTATTTACTACGATGCATAGTACATTGTGATTAGCCATCTCAGTTACTTGCGGAGTTAGACACCAGCCGAACTTGAGTTCAAGTGATCTGCCACCTGATTCTTCCGTGCTCAAGTGAATAAATTAATGAACGCTGCTTATCTAGTGGCACTAATTTAGTCCCTTCTTAAAGCATGCCCTGTTGTACTGTACCGTTGCCAAATGCGATGTTACAGCAGCTACTGTACAATTAGTACAACTTGCACTGTCTATAAGCTGGAGCTGTATCGTCAGCTGTTCACCCAACGCGTCCTTCATCCTGCCCGTGTATTTCTCTTGTTTTTGGATGGGTCGACCTGACGTCGGGGTGTTGCTTTTGAGGACTTGTGAACATGCAACCGGCGGGGGTTGCTTGGCCCCTCTCAAAGATAATAATTCCACATGGACCTCGGCCCCCGATGCTAGCGCAAATAACCCTCCAGCCTGGCACGCTGCCAACTCAAACAACCCCCCAATCTCACATGCAAAGGCTAGATCCACACAACATAGGTGCACTGTAAATCATAATATTGCACCACATCACTAGATTGGGGAAGATTCGAGTCGACACAAATTTGGTCGACTCTGACGATGTTTTATCGAGTGCACGAATAGGTAGCGAACACGATTGGGAGAGCTTCTTTGGTAAGATATATGATCAATTGACACCATTCATGGTTTTTTTTCATATTAATTACCCAGTGATAAACATTAAGCAGTTACACGAAGGGAAGTTAATAGAGATTTAAGTGATTCACGAGAATATGTTGCATGTACTCCTGAATTATTTGTTGTTTATGTTTTAGGGGGTGGGGGGAGGCGGAGACACGACCGACCGCAGGCTACGACATATGATGTTGTTTAGTTGGTATTAGATTTTTTTTCGAAAATAGCTAGATACATGTAGTTAATTGGTGGATGCAAATGTAATGCAACAATTTAGTGGCACGAGATATAGACCTAATTTGACATGACATCAAATTGATAGCGCCACTTTTGATTTCTAGTACATGTGAGTATTTTTGATTCTTCTCGAAAATATTTAGATATGCACAGTTATATGGTGGACACAAGTGTATAACAACACTAAATGTCACAAGATGTTGACCTATTTCAACACGGCATCCAAGCAAACCATCGTCACTGAGTCGTTTAATCGAGCACACTACTGTCATAAGAGATAAGTTACACCACTTTCTCTGGTCAATTATCGTCACTATGGATGCATCATACGTGAGTCGTATTATCGAGACGCCTGATGCGAGAAAAGTCAGGAGACTTTTAATTTGTTAGCTATATCGGTTTTGAACAGCGATGGTGTACGATAGAAGGTTTATGTCTGAATATTTGGCTGGCTTTAATTTGTAAGGGAAAATATTGTATGAAGATAAGTCTTCATTTATGATTTGACCAATGAATTGCAGTTACGCAAGAAATGTATGCACCTATTGCAATCAAAGGACCCACAATGTCCACAAGGATGTTCCATGGGTTGCCATAGCACAGCTCCTCAACCTCTAACCGCCGCTAATTTTCTACTCTCTTCTGCAGTGCCATTTATAGCTCTCCTCCGGCCTCCTCCTCTCAATCCAAAACCCCAGAACCTTCTCTCTCCTCCACCGATCCCCTCTTCTCTCTCTTGAGCAAGAACATGGTGCAACAACACAGAATCTACGTCCTACAGTTCGACAAGGGGGAGCCGGACCAGCAGGAGCTGTCATGCAAGGTCTCGCCGCCCAAGGGCACCGGCCGCCGGATCATGTACTACTACCATGACTACGGCAGGCGGCGGTGGCGCCGGCGCCGGTGGCAAGAACGGCAAGCCGGCCAAGTCCAGGACGCTCAGCCTGCGCGGCTTCTTCGGATTGCTCCTCATCTGCTTCTTTTGCCTCGTCACGCTCCTCTCTTCTCCGGGCGCCTTCTTCTCCTTCGCGCACATGGGGGTGCAGCCGCGGCGGCGGCGGCCACGCAGCAGCAGCGCGCGCCTTGCGCCGGGGTCATGGGCAACGACACCCTGTGCTGCGATCGCACGTCGACGCGCGGACATGTGCTTCGCGCGCGGCGACATGCGCATGCACTCGGCGAGCAAGTCGTTCCAGCTCGTGTCCCCATCGGCGGCGGCGCGGGAGGAGGAGGAGGAGGATACGGCCGTACACGCGCAAGTGGGAGCCGCACGTGATGAAGACCATCGACGAGGTGCGCCTCGCCGCGTGTCCCCCGGCGACGCCGCGCGCTGCGACGTGCGGCACGACATGCCGGCGGTGCTGCTCTCCACGGGCGGGTTCACGGGCAACGTGTACCACGAGTTCAACGACGGCCTCCTCCCGATGTTCGTGACGGCGGGCCACCTGAATCGGCGCGTGGTGTTCGTATCCTCGAGTACCACGACTGGTGGATCACCAAGTACGGCGACGTCGTCTCCCGCCTCTCGGCGTTCCCGCCCATCGACTTCACCGCCGATCGCCGCGTCCACTGCTTCCCCGAGGTGATCGCGGGGCTCGCATCCACGGCGAGCTCACCGTGGACCCGGCCCAGACCCCCGACGGCAGGAGCATCCGCGACTTCCGCCGCCTCCTCGACGACGCCTACCGCCCCCGCATCCAGTACCTCGAGCGCATGGAACGCCGCGCCGCCCGCAAGCAGCGCCGCTCTGCGCGGCCGCCGCCGCGAAGCTCGCGCTGATGACTCGAGACGACCCAGGCTGACGATCGTGTCTCGGACGACCTCCCGCATGATCGAGAACGAGGCGGACCTGAAGGCGATGGCGACGGACGTCGGGTTCGACGTGCGCGTGGTGGTGCCGGAGCGGGACACGGAGATGTGCAAGATATACCGCGAGCTGAACGCGAGCGACGCGATGGTGGGCGTGCACGGCGCGGCCATGACGCACTTCCTCTTCATGCGGCCCGGCAAGGTGTTCATCCAGGTGGTGCCCCTGGGCACGGACTGGGCGGCGAACGAGTACTACGGCGCCCCCGCGGCGCGGCTCGGCTGCGGTACGTCGGGTACAAGATCCCCCGGAGGAGAGCTCGCTGGCGCGCGAGTACCCCGCCGGCGACCCCGTGCTGACGGACCCCGCCGCCGTCTCGCGCGCGGGTGGGACGTGACCAAGAAGGTGTACCTGGACCGGCAGAACGTGCGGCTCGACCTGGCCAGGTTCAGGGAGGAGCTCGTCGAGGCGCACCGGTATCTCGCAGCCGCCGGCGCCGGCGCCGGCAAGAGGAAGCGCCGGCCGAGAAGCAAAGCCGCCACGATGTGATGGATCGAACCAGCTAGTCATCTTGACCGCCGGTTGGGTCAACAAACATCTCCCCGTATAGAAAGCAGTACATTACCATAGATCAAATTTCTCCTTCTTGTTACTTATTACAGCTGACTTCATACCTGACCATTCATTTCATTAGATTAAGGATCATGTGTTGATGTACCTGTGATCGATCGGCCTCAAACTTGATGTGAATATATACTCAATAAAAGTACTCAGTTGAATCTTGAATGTATCCCAATGTTGCATTCGTACAATGAACAGAGTAAGATTCCAAGCTGCGTTACGAATACGGCCAGAAGTGTTGCAAGTAGCAGGGCACCAGTTGGTGGTGCTTGCTGGGCAAGAACTGCGAACCGCCTGCTGTTACATAGAACCATCCGAAACGCATGGCAACGAAAGATCACCCAGTAGCCGCTGCAACCCCATTACCCAACCGGGGCAGGTTAGGCCAAGGTACAGATGCTTCCTACCCCAATATTCCCAGCCTGTATCTGGATCGATCGACTGTTGTTTTCGATGGGTTTGTTGGAACATACTGGTCAGCTTTCGTTTAGCCTCAATAAAGCTCTTACAGCTCTGCTAATAGTGGCGCCATAAAGCTAGATAGCTAGCTCCATCGCCACCAGCAGTGCGCCACCGGATGGTGACCGGCCGGCCGGCCGGTGCATGAATGTATGTATAGATGCTCGATCGGCTTCTTCTTCTAGTAGTAGGATTGCCACTGAAGGAAGGAACGGCTAGTTGAAAGCAGAGTCACCAGTCAATAGTTTCAGACTTTCAGTGCCGGGTTATTTTACTCACGCAGGGTCGCAAACCTTACCTTACCTAGAAGCACTAAAAAAGAATTGGCAGGTGAGATAGCTCAGTTCTACTCTATTTACGCGTCATTTTGCCATTGCCCATTGTCTTAGCACACGTTTTGTCATTACCTTTTCTGGTTGCACGTAAGCGTTGCGAATTAGTAGCACTAGTACTTTCTAATTAAGATGATGGTTAAGGTAACGCGCACCCTGCGTTCAAATGAGGCACCGTCCTGCGTACGCTGCTGCCTTCAATACAGACATCGCATCGTCATCTTTTTCAGTTACTCCCTCCGTTTCAAATTAATTGATTTCCATTTGTCCACACATAGATGTATCTGACATGTTACACGTATAGATACATCCACATATGGACAAATGGAAGTCAATTAATTTAGAACGGAGGGAGTACATGTCAGGAGAAAACATGCTGGGATGAATGCAACTTTGTTTTTGTAAATGGCAACATTACAAATAAGGCCCGCGTATGACAGCTAAAAAACAACCCAAAAGCTTTGGGAGTATGCAGCGGACAAAGTTTCGAAGCGAGATCCAGGAAAAGGAAAGCGAGCAGCAGCTGGATGGCTACCTGCATGCTAACATAGGCAGGTAGCCACATCGGGCTGTATCCAGTGGCAAGCAATGGGCAGTGGGTGATCTCAGCTCACCACCTGGTAATGGCAATTTTTTGGTCGGGAGTGGCGATCGTTTTCGTGTCCTTACCGTCCACGGTCCACTGATCTGCTGATCCTGGCCACGGCGAGGAGACGAAATCAGAAGAGAAGAATTCAGAGGAGCTGGTGGGTGCCGTATCTGGACTGAACTTGCGCGTCGATAATCGATTTCGACGTCCGGACATCAGAGCGGGAATGGGTATTCGCAGCAGGTGCACGTAGAATACGTAAACGGAGGCACGCGGCGGCCGGACTCGGTCGATTTGGTGTACATCTGTCTGCTGCGGTTTGGGGTGACAGAGAAGCGGTCGATCCTCTCCACCTGTTTTCCCTTTGGGAACTTCAGCTTTCAGTTCGGATGTCAACGCTAAAACGGCAAGCTTCCGGTACAGCATAAAAAAACGTGTATGTATGTAAATACCAGTTAAATGATGGTTTCAAGTGATAAAATCGTACAGAAACCCTGGCGATTAATCCACTCGAGTACGATCATGAGAACCGAACCGTGAGTGCAGAACCATTGTTCCTAGACTAGAAGAATTCAGAATTTCAGACTTAGAAACACACACAGTGGCACACGGGCCGAGAGCTCCACACTTGGAGCATCACATCTCGTAGATGGGCCTTCTAAAAGCCGCAGGTGCGTAAGAATGGGGGCCTGCTTGGAAACCGGAAAGGGCAGTGATGAAATCAACGGCGTCCACGGTCTACTGAAAAAAAGCAACGCATCCACAAAAACTGAGTTACTCGTTGACTTTGCAGGCTCTCATATCCGAAACTGACTTACTGAATACTACGATGTCATACGAAAGTAACAAAGTTGACTTAGAACATGTATAATGGCAAAGATGGCAGTTTCGACCTCTTATAATGGAGGTAACATAGATGATATCATGCAACCCGGTTCACTGTCTACTACGAATTTGACCGATATGACATATCAATAAATGAGAAAAAATATGCTTGGATTATACCCTAACATAGCCTATATGAAGAGGAAGTAACTCTTTGTCCTAATACCGTAACATAAAGAGGAAATAACTCTTGAAATCAACCACCACAAATAAAATTGCTAACAGTAGTCATTGTATTGGGGGGTGGCCTTAATGTTAATGAGTACAAATTAAGTCTCAGCGGGAAATTTCGTTTATAAGGAAGACATACGAAATAACATAGAAAAAAAAATTCTCCTTTTTTTCGGGAAAGCCATCATGACGTACTTTATTGATTCGGGATAAAAAATACATCGTTTGCTATTATAGCTCCAATAAAGACTGCCCCTTCATCACCGAGGTTTGATGAATTTGTGCTTTCTTGGGTGGACGGTTACATTCCTTATGGGTGGATACACAAGTCTTACTAGCTTAGTGGAATGAGGCGATGCATTATTCGGATAAGAGTCGAAAGCGTAAGCGCATTGACAATCATATACATTATCTAGAGCGTCTAGAAGAAGTTAGACTAGCGCATGTTTGAAGGTAAGGGAATGCCGTACGTCAAGTCGAGATAGCTAGCTGAGAAGGGCTTGGCTGTTAGAGTATAATACGGTTTAGATATATTTGGTAATTTAGGATTGTGTTCCAATTCTATCTCTATTAGGTTTCGTAGTCTCCAAGTCTTGTACCCCTTTATATACAGCTGTAATCAATCTAGAATCAAGCAATACAATCAATATTTCGCAATATTACATGGTATCAGAGCAATCCGCTCCGCAGTTTAGGGTTTAGCCACCAACGCTTCCGCCGCCCCGCCCCATCTCCGCTGGGGGCGCGCAAATAGTAGATTAGATCTGTGTCCATCGAAATTTTCTCGCCGGCCACTTGACTGGCGTTTCTTCTTCTTTCGCCGATCATAGATCGGATTGCGTCGCCCGCCGCCTGTCGTTCTCGTGCGCCGCTACGTCAAAACGTCGTCGACTCATCTCCGGCAACTACTCGACGGCTGCAACCTCCGCACGTCGCCACCACGCCGGGTCGTCTTCGACAACTTCGACCATTACGCGCCTCGCCATCAACACAAGGGTTGCACCAACAACGCTCGTGGTCATCATGGCTGACAATTTCTACATCAAGAACGTCCCCGGCATCTACTAACTCGCCGGCAACTATCTACACCAACAAACTACTTCCTCTACAATCTCAAATGTCTTCAGCAAACACCACGCCGTCTTCGTCCACCACAAACCGCGCCGCCAAAGTTGCAGTCTATTTTTATTTTTGCTCAATTTACTTTTTACAACCTTTTCGTCTACTTTGGCAACAACAACGGAAAATCTGCTATACGCACCGACCGATCACGGAGATCTCCTCTGCTTCTTCATCTGGCTCTGGCTCGCAAGGTTCATGGTGGTCCCTGTCTTCGCATGTCCGGCAATGGCAACGCCGCTGTGTGCCTTTGTCCCCGACGCGCTCACGAGTCTGGCAAGCTCGGCAAGGCGTGCCACCTAACTCGTCTACAGCAACTCCAGCAACGTCTACCTACACTACCCAACAACGGCAACATCGACCATGACTACAGCAGCCACAACTCGGCTACATTGACATCGGCATTAAGGGCTATCACCTCGGCTCCCTCTCCAATTCGCGACTTCGGATTGTGCTCCAATTAGACCGTCCGCGACGCTCCAGCTATTCGCGTCACTACCTATCCGACTGCGGGGGGTGTTAGAGTATAATACGGTTTAGATATATTTGGTAATTTAGGATTGTGTTCCAAGTCTATATCTATTAGGTTTCGTAGTCTCCAAGTCTTGTACCCCTTTATATATAGCCCAACGTGGCTCACCGTAATCAATCTAGAATCAAGCAATACAATCTGTGATAACCCTAATTTTTAAGTTATTAATTAATCTGGTTAAAATGTTATTTAACTTCTAAGTATTCTAATTTTGCTAATCTCTTGTATTTAAATCAGATGTTAATTTGTGCATTTTCATTAGCTGGTACTAGTAGTACACTCATGCATCCATCGATGAAGCAAGGTAGAAGCAGTACGTGCATGTGCAGATGGTGCATGGGATCCACATGCATGCGCATGCAATGACGTTGCACTATCATCCAACGTGGAGCTATGCATGGTAGTCAACCAGTGACGGTTTGACACGTGTGAGAGAGTGAGCCAATGAGAGCAGCTCGTTGCTCTCCATGGCAGCGAAAGGATACCCAGATATTTCTGCTCGGCTCAAGCGGTGAACGGTGAGATATTTCCTTGCCAACGTCTTATAAATAGAGCAGCGCTTTGCTGCTGCTCTCTTCATCAATCGATCCCTATAAATAGTTGTTGCTGCTGTACTCTTCTCACTCCACACACACAAATCCATCGAGAGAGCACCACCAGAGAGAGACCGGAGGAAGAATGAGAGAAAGAACTGAGAGCGGGCAGGTCTTTTCGGAGGATCTGAGAATTCGCGTACGGAGGCGCTGCCGTAATACGAAGATAGGGAGATCAGGAGCTAGGCGCCGGCAAGTGGAGAGGTCGGCTGGTATACTTCCGGCCATGGTGCTGGAGCACGAGATCGTATGCCAATCGTAGAAGGCGACGGTGAGAGCTAAGCAGAGGTCGCCGGAACCCGGAAGGGCGGCAGGAGATCAGCGCGACGAGCGGACGGTCTGGCACACTACTTGTGCCGGTGGTATTCTTGTGGAGGCTCATATGGTAGCAGCGTATGAGTTCGTGTGCCGATCCTAACGAGTTGCTGGAGTATTCTTTGCTGTTGTTTGCTGGCTACAACCAGTTAACCGAGGCAAGCTCTTCTTACACTCTTGTGTATTTTGTAGAGTATGCTTTGATTGAATATGTGATACCCTGAGTGGTACGAGCTTTGTGTTGATATACGGGGCTAATGCGTTGGTGTCGTTACGGTGATGGATCCGTAGGAGCCACCGGTACGAACCGGGCTTAGCACGTATAGTTGACATGCAAATGATCACAATGTTTTATAAAGGAAACTTGGTGCTACGAAGGTGATCGTATTGTACCGGTCACAGTACAGGTATGAGACTGTCTGAGTTTTCCGTGAGGCGCGGCCCTTGAATGGAAAGTATCGGTGATGAATCCGTAGGAGCGACCGTACACGAGTAGGTCAGGGTGTCCGGTGTCCGAGCAGGAAAAATGGCTCTGCTCGTTCTGAAATCCTGTGTGGTTCTGGGCGAGGCTGTCGATGTCGGAGTACCCCTCTTAAGAGTGTAAAAGCGTGAATATTCACCCCTGTGATTTCCGGGTAGGGAAACTCACTTTCATGTGTGGCACCATGGATTTTAATCTGCTTAATAGCTTAACCACACAAACGATTTATCTGTATTTCAAAACCTAGTGTATTTTACAAAGTATATGAAAGTGTACGAATTGTTTGCTGAGTATGATTTTATCGTACTCACCCTTGCTTCTTATGTTTTTGTTATCAGAGTTCGCAGCGGAAGCCGTCGTATCCGAGGAGTGGACTGGACCAGTTGTGAGAAACGACTAAAGAATTTACTCTTATAATTGTAATAATCTTGTAAAATGATTAAATGAGCTGTTGAGATCCACTATGCTGGTTTATCCTGCTTCTCTACGCCTTGCGCGTGTATAGACTTTCGTGTCTATAGACGCGGCGGCTGTCATTCTACCGGGCCGGGTCTCGGGACGTGACACAATCAATATTTCGCAATATTACATTGGCTATCGGCACAAACCCTCACAGTGTAATGGTAAACCAAGAGTAGTTGGTGTGGGGCTATTATGGGTAGGTTCCATCATAAAATAAGTACTCCCTGATATCCATATTAATTATTGCCGATTTAGTACAATCTATACTAATTCAGCAGTGACAATTAATATGAATCGGAGAGAGTGGTGATGATTTGGTATTATGAATGTTGATATTATTTTCTTACAAATTCGGCTAAACTTTGACAAGTTTAGATTACGTCAAACCTAATTGCGGAGTAAAAAGAATCAGATGTAATATATACGTTATTTCACTTCTTAGATGAAAAAACAGTGATCCTCACTGTTTCCGTGGAAGAAAAACTAACTTTTATGTGGAAATTTACAATAGCTCCCGATCTCACATGCTTCTTCCCAAACAAAAAAAATCGAGAAAATAGTAGAACATTTTACAGAAATCTGAAGAATTTGTTGACAAACATATACAAGTTCTACATAGGTGTCACGTTTCATGGTGAAATGACATTTGTGATGTTTTGTCCAGTAAATAAAATCAATGGACAAAATAGGAAAAACTAGTTTTAAAGCACTGATTTTAGTGTTTACACGGAGAACCACACATATCATTTCATCATAAAACTTGTCACGGTACTTAAAACACTTGTATATGTTCATCACCAAATGTTTTAAAAAAGACTACTCTTTAAAAAAAATCAATTATGAGCATGTGAGCCTGGGAGCCGAAACGGCCCTCTCATTTTATGCCCAGTCTTCAGTTTCAGAGGTGAATTTTGTTTGCTTTTCGTATGATAGTGCAAACTGCAAATTGATACGGAATTCATAGTTTTAGGGTAATCCGGACATCAAGTTGAAAAAGCATCCATCAGGACAGACAGGACCAACTGCCTCACCCCGTCTCCGACAGTCACACCTGAGTCGCCTCGATCTCTCCCCCGCTTCCTTCTCTAACCCCATTCTCTTCTCCGTCCCCGACCACTACCAGAGCCGCCCCTGACTCGGCGAGGTTTCGATTCGGCCAGCGCGACTCGGATCTCGGCGGGGATTGCGCTGGTGACCCGCGGGAACTTGCGAGCCATGGCCGCCGCCGCCGCCCCCGATCCCGCCGTCACTACTTCCACCTGCGCGCACTGGTAAGTGGTTCCGGTACATCGCCGTACCGTCGCTGATTTCTTTGTTTGCTAACCGCCTGCTACTATATGCGTCCATGTCGATTGTTGGGTGCGTGGCGGGGGATCGAAGATGCTTCTGTTCTGACTATGCCAATTTCGAAGCAGACGGTGCTAGCTTTCGATACTACTAGGGTTTGAAAACATCAGTGTTATATGAGAGTATCAGTGTTGGAATTTCCACTTGGACTCACTAAGCTTCGGGAAACAGCTCTCGCTCTCGCCCGTGCTCTCGCCCTTGCTCGTCGTCGCCACCTCGGCGACGGCGGCGCGCCCGCCGCCTCTCCCATGGCTAGCTCGTCCACCCCTCCCTCTGCTACTGCCACTCAGCTCCCTGGCCCCCCTCCTGGCCCGGTCCCGGACGGTGCGACGCGGCTGGCGGGTTTTCCGGCCGGAGTTAATGGTGCGGCGTCCTTCCTGGACGCCTTGATGACGCCTGCGGTGGTCAGGCCCGGCCACGCCGCGGAGCCGCAGCCTTCCTCCCAAGTTTCGCGTCCGCGGCTCAAATCCGTGGTCACTGTCCCGGAGTATGCGGCATCCAGGCCTGCCCATGCCCCTGCCATCAATGGAGATAATGGCGGCTGGCAACTGGTAGGTGGGAAGAAGCGCACTCGGCCGGTGAACAGGAGGCTCCCACCCATGTCTAGATTCAAGGAGCTCCTATTTAGGAAGGCCAAGGGCAAGTGTTTCAAGTGCTTCTCTCCTGAGCACCGTGTTGCGTCCTGCCTCAACCGTCCCAAGTGTCTTCTCTGTGGTGAGGTTGGTCACAAGGCTCGGTGGTGCAAGGGTGAGGATGGCGGCGAGCCAAAGGAGCGGGCGGAGAAGGCGGAGAAGGAGGCAAGGCATCCCCAGGTCCCGGCTGCGCCTGCGAAGGTCACGGTGCCGGCGAGAAAGGGAGGCATGGAGGTTCCGGCCTACGCTGCGGAAAACCGACTGGCCTTGGTGTGCGCGGCTGCGCCACGCACGGTGGCGATAGCGGTGGCTGAGAGGAGGCTCAACACCCGTGGGGTGGTCATGGTGGCGGTGGGCCTTTGCCCTGACCTCGAGCTGCCGGAGGTTGGGCGGCTCATCACGCGCCACTTCGGGCTGCCGGAGTCCGTGCTGGAGTAGGTGACCCTGCGCGCGCCGGGGGAGTTCTTGCTCGTCTTCGGCAACGTGGAAACAAGAAACATGGCGGTGCAGTGGCGGGGCGCGGTTCATACGGGACCGGCATCCTTCATGCTGTCGCCGTGGACGAGGTTCCGAGGTGCTAGGGCTGGCAAGCTCAACTTCAAGGCGCGGGTCTGTATCGAAGGCGTGCCGGAGGACGCGCACCAGATCGAGACGATCAGAGGGCTCTTCGGCGCCACGGACATCATCGACTGCATCGACCTCTCCCTCAACTCCAAGGAGGACTCCGCATGCTGCAAGGTGTGGGTCTGGATGGCGGACGTGTCCTCGCTGGCCCGCCGCGGCCGGCTGGATCTCGAGGAGCCTGTCGAAGTAGGCTCTCCGCTGATGCACTTCCCGGCGGTGGGGTTTGAGGCGGATCCCGTCTCTCGTTCGGGACCGGTCAGGACGCTGCAGCACGATGTCATCCTGCACCTGGACCGCGTCATCGACTACTCTGGTTCACCGGAGTTCCCTGTAACCTGGAAGTACACCTGGCACCTGACTTACGAGGTTGGTACGTACCTGCCTCCGCCGCCCAGGACGTCGGCGCACGATAGGCTTCGCTACCCGAACAGACGGGACGGCAGTGGTGGCGGAGGAGGGGGTGCTGGCGGCGCCCCGGGACGGCGAGGCAATGGAGGCGGTGGCGGCGGAGCCGGCGCCGGTGGCGGCATCTGGCGTCCGCGGCGGAACCAGGAACCAGAGGCAAGGGGCAGACAGGGGCAGCAAGGTGGGCCCAGCGGATGGTACCATCGTCAGCTGGCAGGACTTGAGATGGGCCCGGTCATCCAGTTGGAGGGCAGTCAGGCGCAGGGCTTGGGGCGTGGCAAGGAGCCTTTGGCTGATGCGGAGATGCTTCTGCAACCTTCTCAGCCCGCTGCGAGTATGCAGCCAAGGCCAATGGAGGACCAGGAAACAGTCCCTGTCGGAGACAAGGCAGGGACCCGTGACAAGCAGCGTGAGGAAGAGATGGGGTTGACTGATCAGTTTGGGAAGGGGTTCCTCGGACCTTCCGAGACCTGTGGATTGGAGCAGACCCATGTTGGTGAAAGCTTGGTTGTCGAGGAAGCAGGCGGGCAGATGGGAGGACTGCCAGCGTCTGTGCCGCTATTGCAGCTGCACGACGTGTGGGCGGACGTTGGTGACTTGCTGACTGGTAGGCCTTTGGAGGGGGCCCTGGAGCTGGAACCGCTGACGCCGGGTGCGGGACTCTGCTATGGGCCTCACTGGCCACGGGCCGACTCGCCTGGTGGGGCAAATGGGCCTGGGCTTGCGCCGCTGGAGGATTCCGGAGCAGAGAAGAGTGAGCCCAAATTTGGGCCACTGGTGGTGAATGATGGACCTGCGGAAGGGGAGGAAGAAAGTGGAGCCGTTGACCCGCTGGAGGACTTCATTATCCGTTGCTCTGTAACCGCACCGGCACCGATCCTTCCCCCACCGGCCATCCCTCCCCATAGCGGCGATGGCAACGGCAAGACGGAGGAGGAGCGCCGCAAGCGGAGTGGTAGGCTTGCTGCCAAGCCGACCGCAGGCCTCTCCACCATGGAGAAGGTGCAGCATGTGCTGCTGACCAAGAGCGGCATCGCGCCGTCGGCGGCCTCCCCAGCACCCGGCGGCCTCGGCCTCGCCCAATACCAGGAGATCTACAAGGAGCCCATGTCGCAGCAGTTCCTCTCGGCGGTGACGGCTATGATGGGGGTTGCCACGCCTAGCAAGAAGAAGAAGGGAGGGGATGCTAGCTCGGCGACGATGCCGGCGGCGGCCTGCACGGCGGCGGCCTGACCGCCGTTCTCGCTGTGCCCGTTGTAAGCGTGTCTCAAGTTTCCTTATGTTAGTGTTCAAAGTCAGCTGTGGTTGGGGTCGGGCTCGGCGGTCTGTTGCCGCCGTTGCTGTGTTTGTGTTTCAGTGTTGGGCAGGCTGCTGTTTGTCCTTGTTGTCAGCTGCTGTTTGTAGCTCGGTGTTGTCACAGTTTCCTCCATGAAGTTATTTCTCTTGAGCTGGAATGTGAGAGGAATCAACAGCTACGCAAAGCGGCATGCTGTGCAATTGTTCATCTCTAGTATCGGTGCAAACTTTGTGTGTCTCCAGGAGACCAAGTTGGAAGAGATTACGAGAGCTGTGGTAGTTGAGACTTTGGGTCCGAGGTTTGGGGACAGTTTCATTTTCCTGCCTGCCGAAGGAACTCGTGGGGGTATTTTGCTGGCATGTTCCAATGATTTTGTGATTTCTGAAGAGCCAATGACCGCTGGGAGGTTTTCTGTCTCTGGGGTTGTGGTTTGCAAGGCAGACAACATGTCCTGGTCCATTACTGGGGTGTACGGACCACAGGAAGAACAAGACAAGAGGGATTTTCTGCTGGAGCTTAGGGATCTCCAAACAATTATGAAGCCGGAGTGGATGGTTGTAGGGGATTTCAACTTGATAAAGAAGGCTGAAGAGAAGAGTAACAGAAATCTGAACCTAAGGATGATTGGCAGGTTCCGAGCCTTCTTGAGTGATCTTGAGCTGCTGGATTTTCCTCTGCTAGGCCGGCGCTTCACTTGGTGCAACGAGAGGGAACACGCAACGCACACCAGAATCGATAGGGTTTTGGTGACAAAGGAGTGGGACATGGCTTTCCCTCAATTTCAGCTGTCACCGGCGTCGACGAATGTTTCTGACCACTGCCCAATTGTCCTAAAGAACATGCAGATCAAGTCCTTCACTGGGTTTAGGTTCGAGAATTACTGGCTAGAGAAGGAGGGCTTTGCTGAGGTGGTTGTGCAAGCATGGACGAAGGCCGTGCAAGCTAGGGATCCGGTGCGTGTGTTGCATACTAAGCTGAGCCGTACTGCTGCAGCTCTGAAGAGATGGAATAAAGGCTTGCAAAGGGAGATGGTGTGGCAGTCCAACATTGCAAATGAGGTGCTCCTATGCCTCGATTTGGCACAAGAAGAGAGGGATTTGTACGAAGGAGAGCGAGAACTGCGGAAGCTGCTGAAGAACAAGTTGTTGGGCTTCGCGGCAGTGGACAAGTGCAAGTGGAGACAACGGTCGCGGTTGACATGGATAAAGGAGGGAAACGCAAATACGAAGTTGTTTCATCTGAGAGCAAATGGGCGCCGTAGGAAAAATCATATACCGGAACTGCAGGGGCCGAATGGGATGGTTAATGACCACGAGAGCAAGAGCCAGATCTTGCTAGATCATTTCAGAGGGATCCTTGGGCAGGCTGAGGCAAGTCCGACCAGTCTGAACTGGGACTTTGTTGGGGTGCACTCAACAAGTTTAGAGCATCTGGAGGTGCCTTTCTCGGAGGAGGAGATCAGGAAAACGGTCTTTGATATGCCAAGTGAGAAGGCACCGGGTCCAGACGGTTTCATAGGGGCTTTTTCCAAGAGGTGTTGGCCAGTGATCAAGGAGGATCTGCGGAAGGCCCTCAACCAAATGCATGGCCTCAAAGGGGACAATTGGGGGCTGCTAAATACGGCTCATTTGGTGCTTCTGCCTAAGAAAGATGTGGCTGCAACCGCTGGGGATTACAGACCTGTGAGCCTGATGCATAGCATCTCGAAGATCCTTTGCAAGCTTCTTGCAAATAGGCTTGCCCCTGAACTGCCAAAGCTGGTGTCACTTAGCCAGAGCGCTTTTGTTCGAGGCAGATCAATCCAAGACAATTTCCTATACGTAAAGAATACTATCAGGGCAGCGCACACGATGAAGAAACCCCTGTTATTTCTCAAGCTGGACCTGGCTAAGGCTTTTGATAGTGTCAGCTGGCCGTTCCTTATGCAGGTGTTGCAGCGGATGGGTTTCGGGCCGAGGTGGCGAGATCTTGTGGCTCTAATTCTGGCCTCTACCTCCTCGAGGGTGCTGCTCAATGGGTTGCCGGGGAAGCCATTCAGGCATCATCGAGGGCTGCGTCAGGGAGATCCCCTATCTCCGATGCTGTTCATCCTTGTTCTGGAGCCTTTGCAGAGGCTGCTGCAGCTCGCCACGGAGTCGGGGATCTTATCACCTCTCGGGCTGCGGTTTGCCAGGCTCAGGGCAAGCTTCTATGCTGACGATGCCGCAATCTTCTTGAACCCTGTGGAGGCTGAGGTGGAGGCTATTCAAAGGATTTTGAAGCTTTTTGGGGAAGTGTCTGGGCTGAAAACAAACATTGCCAAATGCGTTGCCTACCCAATTAGTTGCCCTCACCTTGATATTGGGCAGATTTTGGATGCCTTCGGGGGTGCTTTGGGTTCCTTTCCATGCAGATATTTGGGCTTGCCTCTTGGCCTCAAAAAGCCAACCAGAGGTGAGCTGCAGCCGATACTTGATAAGATTGCTGGTGTGCTCAAGGTTTGGAAGGGAAAGTTGATGGACCGGGCTGCCAGACTGAGGCTGGTCAATTCTGTCATCACGGCTCAGACCACCTACCACCTCACGGCTTTTCCGGCGGACAAGTGGTTTATAAAAAAGATTGACAAGTTAAGGAGGGGTTTTCTTTGGAGTGCTGAAGAGGAGGCAAAAGGTGGGCAATGCCTTGTGAACTGGAAGCGCGTGTGTGCACCAAAGCATCTCGGTGGGCTAGGGATCAAAGACGTGGCTGCTTTTAGCACCTCCCTTAGGCTCAGATGGCTATGGCACAATTGGGACGTGGACCAACGACCATGGCAGGGGACGTGTTTGCCTTGCAACGCCTCGGACAAGAAGCTTTTTGCTGCATGCACCACAATTTCGACCGGCAATGGGGAGCTGTCCAGGTTCTGGACTGACTGTTGGCTTGAAGGACAGGCGCCGGCCACTTTGGCGCCGGGTCTTTTTAAGCTAGCTTCTCGAAAGAACTTGTCAGTGAGGGAGGGTTTGCAACAAGATCGTTGGATGAAGGGTTTGTACAGAGTTAATAACCGCCAGGATCTGGAGTCTCTTGTGCACCTGTGGGGGAAGGTTCAGACGGTGCAACTCTCGGATCAGGCTGACAAGATCTCTTGGAACCTCTCTGCTGACAAGATGTACTCTGCTAGGTCTGCCTACGACGCCCAGTTCTATGGCAGAATCAGTTTACCGGGTCTAGAGAGAGTATGGAGGACAATGGCGGAGGAGAAGGTGCGTTTCTTTGTTTGGCTGCTGCTCCAAGATCGGTTATGGACCGCTGACAGGTTGCAAAGAAGAGGCTGGACGCATGACCACAAGTGCAGTTTATGTGATCAAGTTCTTGGGAGTGCTCAACACCTCTTCCTGGAGTGCCCTTTCACCAAGGAGGTCTGGACGGAATCGGCAAGACCTGACCCTGCCCTCATTCAGGTTGTCACCAATGTGACCAATATCCAGGAGTGTTGGAATGAGTTGAACAAAGGTTCAAAGTTGCAGAACACAACAGCGGTCTACACCATGTGGAACATCTGGAATGAGCGCAACCGCCGCATTTTCCAACAGAAGCAAATGAGGCCGCCGGCGGTGGCTGCGCTGGCGAGACACGAGGTGAACACTTTCTTGTTGGCTCACCGAGTGGGGTAGTTTGTGGCTTGCTGTGTTGTGTGGCGTGTTGCCCTTAGTGAGTGTGTTGCTGGCGTCGCCCAGCTGCCTGTGTAGGGACATTGTAAAATCCTGGTGTGTTTCTTTCCTATCTTAATGCAAAGGCAGAGCTCCTGCCGTTCGGTTTCAAAAAATATGAGAGTATCAGTATTGCTCAGTCACAAAGTCGCCCAATAATGCCATTGCTTTCTGCCAGGCACATTTTTAGTTAGTGCTCGCATGTAATACACTAATACCTAGTCTAGTTTTGCACAACTTTCTACATAGATAGTGTCTGGAGACATGTTTTCTGCACGCGGATTATAACCTATAGTTCTATGCAATTTTCTTCAGTAAACGAGAAATTCCGTCTTCAAACATTGCCCTGCATTCTGCACACTGTGCTCGCAACCTTCAGAAGTGTGAACAATGCGGAGATATGGTTCCAAGGAAGCATATGGATGAACACTACGATGAGAACCATGCTCCGGTATGTTCTGAATCATATCTGTTTCCAAGTTCTGATCATGTATAAAAAAAAAGAAAAAATGATTTTTAATTTCGAAAATATCCATAGTTTACAGTGCTGCTCAACTCAAGATCTTGCATAAATCCAACGCATAAACCTGTATTGCTGTTCATATCCTTCCAGTCTAACAATAACTGCAGCACTATCAGTAACTATTATGACAGAAAAGATAAAATAATTTGACCATCATATACTGTCTTATGCTTGCAATTGCAAACAAACACCATTCATTCGTGTAACCACTGAACTAGCATGGGCAGAATAAAAAGACGGGCGTACAGCTTACTGTATCTTTATACTCTCGGGACTAGTATCTTAAGTTGGAACAGTACTAAGCATATGTCCATATTACTGATACAGGTGAATTGCTCACGTTGCCAACAGACCGTAGAACATGAGTTGTGGGATCTTCATAAACGCATACAGTGCCCACAGAGGATGCTTGCATGCCAATATTGCGAGTTTGAATTGCCTGCAGTTGATATTTTTGAGCATCAGGTAGAGATGTATTCCTCATGTTAAGCTGTTACTATGAAAAGAGGACATTATTCTTATACAGTCGTGCAAACATGGTCCGTCTTTGTCTAATTATATGTATTGTAATGCAGGATGTATGTGGAAATCGAACAGAATATTGTCAACCTTGCAAGAAATACATCAGACTCCGTGAATGGATTGGGCACGAGATCTTGCTCCATGCAAAAACAGATGCCAGTGCAGAATCTTCAAGGTATAAACATGAGGACCTTCTACTGATGCGTATGACTCATTTATGTTGTCGATAAAAGGAATGTGTTAATGTCAACTGACTCGTTTATGTAGACATGATTCAATATAAGTTTCAGTTAGATTAGTGCTTTTACTGTTTCAGTTACAGTTTTAGACAAAAATAAACCGGTAATACTTTTCATACTTATATGTACCTTCATCCGCTATCTCAGCCTAGGGATTTAAATGCTTGGTCTGGCAAAAAAAGTTAGTATTTATACTGTGGCACCTAATGCAAATAAGCTTGCCTTCTGATAAGTCTAATTGCAGTGACAGGTCCATGCTGCAAAAAGAAGAGGGTGCTCCAGTAGAACAGCGTGAACCTGCTCGTGGTTTGAAACACAAGCAACTGCTCCTCACAATTGCAATAGCTGGAGTTGCATTTTGATTGGATCCATTCTGCTCCAGAAGAAGAATTGAAAGTGCCCAAGTACAAGTTGAGCGCTGGACTGGTTGCTTGTAATGATGCTCACCACAGCAATGTAAATCAGTCTTCTGATGTCTCTTAATGCATAAATTCTTTCATAATCAGTTGGCAGAGCTTTTTTTTTTTACCATGATACCGTAGGGAAATGGCAGAACTTATTCACTGAGTACTGTTTTTAGATACAACTCTGTAGAATAGTAGAAATTATCTTATCATAATTGTATTGCACCTCACAATCTATGATTTACTACCTCTTATTTAGGAGGGCAAGAAAACACACCAAATTATCTTGCAAGATTTCATATCTCAGGTTTCACTTATGCCATCAAATGCTTGACTGAATGTACTCTTTATGCAAGATTAAGTTAACTGCCTCATATATTAGAAGATCTCATCAATCATATTAACAACAATTTGAGCAAAGCAGCAAAATGACGAAATATCACTATTAGAAGCAGATCATAATTGACATATTATCAAATGTAAAGATAACCCAGTATCTCAGTCTGAAAATTCTACAAACTAAAACCCGCAGGACTGTATTCTCCTAAATATGAGATTGGTTCATCATGGAAAAAATAGGATATATTACAAACTTCTTGATCACCATTAGCAGTAAATGCTGACAAACCAGTAATAAATAACAAAATAGCCAGCAACTACAACAATCGGGGAAAAACCATCTATGCCGTTGTAAGCTAAATTTTGCATGGCAGCGTTTACAAAAGAAAGAAAGATATCTAATTTCCTATCTAGACACCGCTTTCTTCAAATAGCTTGCAGTAAATAGCCCATAATTGGATGGGTTCATCTCACTGATCTTCCCAAATTGGTTGTTATAGAAGCCCCATAACTCAAACCTGTTCCAAACAAAAACATCAATGAATAGTATCAGCATGTTAAACAGATATGATATTAAATACCACGTGAGTAAAAAGACATACCAGTATGCCAAGAACTGAAATGGAGCATACTTCCCATAGATTTTATGCAATTCCATATGAACAGTTTTGATGGTGCTCGCCTTTTTATGAAACTGCAGGAAATTTCATAACGGTTAAACCCCATGAGCACTGGAATCCTGAAGTAAATGCTCTAGAGGAAAAAAAATACCTTCTTTAAATGTCTAATTGTCTCAGTATCAGCTGGGATCATGTTGTAAAATCCCATGCACATGAGCACATTGGCACGAGTGAAAGGACCAAATCCGGAGATAGTAGTTAACTCTTTATCCAGTCTTTCATAGGTGGATGGTAAAATAAACAGCTCTTCTGTAGCTGGTAAGGACATTTTGTGCATATCTTCAAGATTTTGTGGGCATACCTTTCCTTCTACAATGCTGCGTGCAAGCGATACAATTCGTTTTGCTCGATATCCAAGGTTACAACGCTTGGCTAAAAAGTCTTCATCAAGATTCGCCAATTCTTCTGGTGTAGGGAAATCTCCAATACGAACTTCCAAGGAAGTATCGTCGCTCAGGCTAAGCTCTGAAGGATCAAAGCGGTCACATACATTATCTGCTTCACTTGCAATGGAAGGCAAGCTAACCAAATCGCCATTTGTTTCCAACAGTGTTAAGTCATTGCTAGGGGCTACTCTTGAATCTTCCACGGTTGCTAATCTTGGATCCTCTGAGCGCTCCAACTCGTTAAATTTTGTTTCTAGCTTGACACGAACACTCTGATTCTTACTGCGTTTCCTCTTATGCTCCCTGACTGGAGGTGTCCTTGACTGAAAATTTCCAGCACCTGATGAACATTTCAACTCAAACTGAAGGTCGCACAATGCAGTGGCCATTGACAATGTCCTTGTCCATCTGCAGTTCAATAACATGCCAAAATATAAGATAGCTTGCAAAAATGAAGTTTAAGATGCTACAAAACTATACACTTCTGGATCCTGATGCTCAACTGCAGAGCTGCGTTTCGAATCCTTGTGACATGGCCCTTATAATTCTGACAACAATGTCTCGGAAATGGTTGCACAGCAAGCTAAACCAAATACCAATCGGTGCATTACGGGTCGGACGAGGCTATTGTATTACCAAAAGAATACCCCGTGTGTGTAATCATCAGTACACGTGAAAGATACAACATCCCAAAATCCTCAGGTAAATGCAAAGGGAAATCGAGAGACTAAACGTACTGGCAATTGCAGAGGAGGATGCACTTGATCATGTCCTCGAACAGCGTGGGCGAGCGGAAGATGCGGCCGAACCCGGCCTCCCTGGCGGCGGCATGCATCGCCTGGAACTCCGCCACCACCCTGCTGTCCTCCTCCGACAGCCGCAGCATCCGCCGCACTTGCTCCTGCCGGCCAAGACCAGGAACCAATCAATCAGCCAATGCGAACCGCTTCCCCTTTCCTGGAGAACACGCTCCATCGAAATCGACGACTTACGAGGATGCAGTCCTGGTCGAGCGGGGAGAGGGCGTCGGCGCCGAGGACGGAGACGAGGAGGGCGTCGGTGGGGCGCGCGGGGTGGCGGGAGACGCGGACTAGCGGGGACGCGGAGCGGTCGGAGGCGAGGCGGAGCGGGCGGAGGAGCGCGCGGGAGGCCGGGTCCCAGCGGTTGGGCGCCATCATGAACAGCCCGTGGCTGCACACTGCCGCCTCCAGGTCGAACGGCGCCGCGCCAAGAGGGAGTTCCAGCTCCACGCGGGGTAGCGCCGCCGCTGCCGCGGGGGTCAGCATGGCCGTGCTCCCTGGGTGCCGGCCTGCCGGGGAGACGAGGGCGGTGGTCAATGGGAGTGGCAAAGCGGCCCTGAAGCTCTGAAGCATCCGTAGTGTGTATTCCATGGTGCCTCGCTGAGGTTGTGGGCTTGGTCACTTGGGCCTTGGGCCTTATTCCAGTGATGGCTAGGGCCTTTCCGAATCCTTCCGAGTTGGCTTCGGCCTTCGGGTTCGCGCACTTCCACCGTATACACTCCCACGCTTCCATCCTTTTCCCGCAGCCATCCTCAGCTCGCGACCCATAATCCAAATCGAACTCCACGCCCAGATCGAGTTGCTCGCCTCCGATCGCCCGCGTGCGTCCGGCACCCGGCAGGGACTCGCTTCCCTGCGTCCGATCATCAATGGCGAACGGTGCCCAGCCCGCCGCCGGCGGGCACTGGGTGGCGGCGGCGCCTCCTAACTTCCGCGACCGAGTGGTCCAGAAGATGTATGCATATTCCTACTTTTCTTGCCGCCGCCCGCTTCCGTCCTCTCCCGATTGCTCTGCTATCCCTAAAAATTTGCTCCGCGTATACCCTATTTCCTTTTTTTGCGGTAGACCAGACTCTGTGTGCAGCTATTAATTGGGTGACAAAAAAAGATGGGTTTGTAACTTAGGGTTAGTTTGTTGTGGGAGGAAGGATAGTCACTTCCGGTCCATTTGGGCATTTGATTTTTCTCGATTTCCGGAAGAACTAATTGAAATTGATGCGATTCAGAGTCCAGCCACGTTTGACTGAAAGAGTTATCAATTGTTCACGAGCTGCGCAAAAATAGATTCGTATATTTCCGGGTGCAGATTCTTGTGAAGATTTTTCTGAATCATGTTTGCTAGCTGTGATATTCTTCTCTATCTTTGAAATATGTGAACCCAATCTAATTTTTTCGTTTGTTGGTTCAGGATGAAGAATTTACCCCAAGGCCTCCACGTCGAGGACCCCCAAAGGCATTATTTTCCCATATGAGGACAAGGTATTCAGCAAGTCCCACAATCTGGAAGATTACCTCAGGACAATAAGCATGAAGATGATTTCTCTTCATCAGAAGTGGAAACCGGTTGTGCAGCCTGCTTCAGACCATCAGCAGCAGGCACAAATGGGACACCAAATGAGGCATCTCAATGCAGATTTTCCTAATTCTGCGTCTGCCGCGATGCCGGGTACAGTGTCAACGAATCTTCTTACTGTGAGATCACCTCAGGTGCAAAACATGCATAATCAAGCACATCCATCAAATATCCCCCCAGTTGCACCAGTTGTCCAGCAGCTCCATCCTCGTCATCCGGTAGTATCTCAGAACAACCGGCAGTTTGGGCATCCTGAAGTTCAGAGCAGCCAGCAGTTCGGGCATCCTGAAGTCCAGAACAGCCAGCAGTTTGGGCACCCTGCAGGAGAAGTGGATTGGAGGGAGGACATGTTTCAGAAGATCACATCCCTCAAGGATGCTCACTTGTCGGAGCTCATGGAATTCGGGCGAGCACTGAGAGCACGTGTCCCTCAGGACAAGACAAACGAACAGCTCGACTCATTGCCTAAAGATCAAGCGGCGGTAAATATCATGGCAAGGATCACATGCCTGTCGCGCTTCCTGCAGCTCCAGAAAAGCAGCATACCAGAGCTTGCCCAGGACTAGCTCGACAAGTTCCAAACCAACCTATATGGTTTGCTGCATTTCTACAGGGAAATCAAAGCGAGGAGCGTCGGGCGTCAGTCGTTGCGATACTGTCACGATCTGCCTCGAGTAACTGGTGCCACAGATAGTCACCAGCAGAATCATCAAGAGCAACCTGCAGCTGAGGCCTTCCCGCAATCTTCGCAAAACGTTCCGGCTACAAGTCCATTGGCTCAGCAGCAAAACCATAGCGACCACTTGGCAGATGAACCGGAGAATGACGAGGTGCACCGTGAAGCCAAAGCACCGGTGGCCGTCAATCTCACAGCCGTTGCCGGCGATACAGCACCATTCCCGGGCGCAACGTGTAACGAGGAAATACGGCAAGCGTCGCGTCCAACAGATGAAGCAATTCACCAGTTGACACAGAACGTTGATCCCGCTGAAACTCCACCTGCTCGCCAGCAGCAAACCCGCAGCATGGCGTGCGTCGAAGGGGAGGACGACTCTGTGCCGGCCAAAGCTGAAACACCGGTAGCCGTCAAAGCGGCAAAGACGCCTTTATCGCCGGCAGCGGTTCGCAGCCTAGCTAGTGATATGGGGGTGAACATGAAGCGCGCCTTTCGCCACACGACGTCGGGTACCATGGACGGCAGCGGCTGCGTGCGGTTCGACGGTGAACCCAGCGGCAAAAGCTGCCACAAGAGGCTGAAAACGCACGGCGGCACTCTGCTGGACGAGATCAGGGATGCGCACAACATGCTAATTCAGACCGTGATCAGCATCAGCGAGGACGGCACAGGAGGGACCGACGGGACGGTGATTGAGTTCTGCTGCAACGCCGTGTCGCTTGCACCAAACCTCAGGGCAGCCATCGGCGCGTCTGAGATATCGGCCAAGCTGCTCGTCCCTGCTGATTACCCCACGAGCTCTCCGGTGATTCTCGGCGGTGACGACGAACAGAGAAAGGGGGTTCCGGCGGTGGTCGACGTGGCATTTCGACGCGCCCTTGTCCTACTCCATGAGCCCAGGTCAATCGAGGAGATGGCCAGGGCGTGGGACTCCGTCGTGCGAAGGGCCGTCATGCTGTTTTCGCATCGGCTCGGCGGAGGAATGTTCAGCATGAGGTACGGCTGCGGGGAGAGCTGCATCCCAGTCTGAAAATGGAAACAATAACGGCGTGACTCGATGCAACAAAGACGGCTAGAGGCCAGAGGAACTTCATAGCAGGAAGCTTTCCTGTAGTAGAACCAGAATCACTGACTAGGCCAGAGGTCAGAGGATCATGTATACATAAGAACAATAGCTCCTGAATAAATTCAATAGGCCAGTAAAGGAATTGTCTTGTACAGTACGTAGGATCATGTGCTCATGTGTACCGAATATTGTGAGAGAAAGATACTGTGTATGCAATGTTAGATGTTGCAAAAAGCAACTAAAGCACAAGTGGCTATCAGTTTAAATCTGTAGCACACCTCATACGCAGGTCGCTGTCATGGGAATCACTGAGGGGGTGTTTGTTTGGGCTTTTCTTGGCTTTCCACGAAAATAAGCTGGGCAAACGAACCAAACGGATGGGCTTCGTGGTTCGGCTTTTCAAAGCCGAACTCGAGATTGCACTGCGCGACGGAAGCTCCCTCGGAGGTGCTTTCCGCAGCTTCCCACAGCTTTGGCACTTAAATCCGAAGCGGTATATACCATTGCCCACTTCCGAAGCGGTAATTACATGGACTGCCACGCTCGTTCACTGCGCACAGCGCGTAACCTCCACCGCAGTGTCGCACGACCGCACCAATCACCTACCACCACTCCCCTCTCCACTAGTCACGCGCTGCCACGTTTTCACCACCTTGTTTGCTAGCTTGTGCATGTATACGGCGATTGTTATTGAGCTGTGTGGTTGTCTGCTTAGCCAAATCCATCGTTGGATGTGTATAGATCGTAAATATGTGTATACGTGCAGCCGAACGTGACCATTACAATTATGTGTATATGTGCAACCGGACGTGGTATATGTTTGTGTATCATACAACCGCGTCGTCTGTATGGTCTTGCCAGACAATACATATTTCTAGGGTATTTCAGACAATTCAACGGGTTATATCCAGACATCCAGCTAGTTGCCAAACACTAAAAATCAGAAAAGTATGTATTACTTACAGACAAATACGATTATATACTCCAATCAGTACATATGTACTCGGAACTCTGTGAGGGTATTTTCGACAAATCCTCAGCACATAGCTAGACAGCCAGCCAAGTCGTCAAACAATGGCATTCAGAAAAGCAGCTTTCCCTGCACAGCAGCTTTCCCTGGACAGCTCCACAGCCAGCCACAGCCAGCCAGCCACAGCCCAAACAAACACACCCAGCTGGGACGTAGATGCTGTTATACTTCTAAGTTGTCTTTGGTTGCTGCTGTAGCGTTTCAAGTTAGTTGCTGTTGGTCCTTTTTGTTGTTGTTGTTGTTTGGAAGCTCCAGAGTGTCTGTGTTCCCCAGAACAACTGAACTTCCTAATGAAATTGGGAGCCGCGAGTTTCCTTTTATCGAAAAAAAAGTTACCTGCAGGCGCAGGGGTCCATCCGCATTCAAGACCAAACTCATTTTGTGAGATAACAGAAGGAAATTTACATGGCCTTACCCAGTGAAAACAGTATTTGACATTCTTTTTAGAACCCTCAATAATTGAGAGTCCGCCAAAAATTACCTCCATGGAAAGTAGTTAGGATCCTGTTTTTTTATTGGCTTCGCTAGAAGTTGCCCTCCCCCTAGCTTCTGTCGGAAGCCGCCCTCCCCCATCATCCCCTATAAAGTATGCCCCTAAATTCGTTTAGGCATCCAAACTAGCGGGAAAAGTTAGGTAGGAAGACTAAACAAATTTGAAGAACGAATTATGAGAAAACCTGGAGGAAGGATAGCTTCTTGAAGAAGTTAGTAGAACCCAGCAAAAAGAACTAAGGCCTAAATATATGTAGGAGTTGAATTCCATTGCCTGCAACTAGTATTGAGAAGAGAATTAGCTGCCCCACTAAAATTCACGTAGGTTTCGTCGATTGGACCATTTGACAACTTCAAAGGAAGAATGAAAGAATTAAGCAACAAAACTAATTAGTTTATAAAGTTGCCCCTATAATCAATTGCCTGGATTTAGCATAGTGAGACTAAACAACCACATTAACAGTTTACCACAACATACACCAAATCACAGACAATGGTTATGCACACCACGTACCGTGACACGCTCAAGTAATGATTACAAAGCCATTTCGTCCCTGCTTAATGCAATTTAATGAGTAAACACTAATTCTCTCCGAACCATTTTGACTGGTATGTAATTTTCAAGACTAATTAATCGGTGAAGCTTATAGTAGCTAGGACTCAATCTCACCGGTAGACATAATCCTAGTTGGATGCAGTGGACTTCCCATAAACAAAACGAGCTCGATGCAAGTGGAGGGTTGAACGGAGTTTCCAAACACAAAAGGAAACTGGATGCAGTGTTCGTGCCACCAACAACTGTTTTGGTCGCAAAGACTCTTCCTTGACGTGTTTGCATCCATCAAATCATCCGCTGTTTAACATCTATATAGAGGCCAGCTAGGTAACTCACCAATCCAAGTCTCTCCCCAAGTCCATCACCGCCTGCATTCGGAGCTCCCGAGAGGCGGGAACCTGCTGCTTGATCGGTCGGGACTTGTTGGCTCTTGTCATGGCTCGGCGATCCTGGTGGAACCCTTTCTCGTGCTGCTTCCGCGGCGGCACGGTGGCGGACGACGGCACGCCACGGCGGCGGAGCGTGCGCAAGGTAAAGGTCACCCCGAGGATGTCCTTCAAGAGCCTCACCTCGTCGGGGACGATGTCGCCCGAGGACCTGTCCCTCACGCTGTCCGGCTCCAACCTCCACGCCTTCACCTACGCCGAGCTCCGGGTGGCGACGGCCAGCTTCTCCCGCGCCAACTACCTCGGCTGCGGCGGGTTCGGCCCCGTCTACAAGGGCGCCCTCAACGACAGCCTCCGCCCCGGGCTGCCCGCGCAGCCTGTCGCCGTCAAGTACCTCGACCTCGACGGCGGCACGCAGGGCCACAAGGAGTGGCTGGTGAGTGCAATGCACGATCAGATGCTTGCCACATCAAGTCGCATTCTCGCTCATGAATGGCTAGCTCATACTGTCGGGCTGTTCTTGTAGGCTGAGGTCTTCTTTCTTGGGCAACTCAGGCATAAGAACCTCGTGAAATTGATCGGGTACTGCTACGAGGACCAGCACCGGATGCTGGTGTACGAGTACATGAGCGCCGGCTGCCTGGAGAACCACCTCTTCAAACGTGAGTTCTTCACTGCTGCTTTCTGCTCTCAGTTTATAATTCCAAGCAACAGTTTTTTTTTTTCCGAAATGGAGGGTGAACCTCTGCCTCTGTATCAAAAAGCCCACGAAGCTTTTTAAAAAAAATCGATTAAACGGAAGTCACCTTCCAAGCGACAACTGTCCTACAAACTTGATGAAAGAGTGGATCTAACCGGAGCCATGTGCCCTCACCTCACACACTTATGCACATTATCTAAATCCAATGGCCTCTACCAAGGCGCCCAGCGGGAGCCGGCAGCACAAACCAGTTCAGTTGACCTCACCGCGCACCACATGCGGGGCACGACGGGTTTCTTCTTGGAGAAAATTCGTTATATGACACTCCTTTAAAACTGAGTTCCTTATTTGACACTGGACAAAATTTTCTTCTCTATTTGACCTCTTCTTAGAATTTCTTTCCCTAGGTGACACTGCCGTCTGTTCCGTCACACTGCTCCGTTAACTTTTTTTGGCCGTTCAAAAATACCCCTCCGTCAATACGAGAGAAATCCCACTCCAACCGAACGGTCTGGCTATTTTCTCATTCCTCTCGTCCTCTCTTTCTTGTCCCCACCCAACCTGAGCACTAGCGGCGGCGTCGGAGCGCTGGGTTCTTGTCCTCACCGCGCACCACATGCGGGGCACGACGGGTTTCTTCTTGGAGAAAATTCCTTATATGACACTCCTTTAAAACTGAGTTCCTTATTTGACACCGGACAAAAATTTCTTCTCTATTTGACCTTCACAAAATTTTAAGGGAGTGTCATATAAGGAATTCTCTCTTCTTCTTGTCCCGTGAAGTTTCTTTTTTCTGTTAAAGTCAAGAGGATTGCTGAGATTCTATTTGCTTTCCGAAGGAACAGTTCATCTCTTATTTAAAGTATATTGAATATTTTGGATTATTAAATTATTTATCCTACCAACAACTCTTGGTCAATCCCTGGCAAAAGAAAAAGAACAACTCTCGGTCAACGTGGAGAGGAAACTGACCACAGATATCCTATTTAATTTAGGTATTGGCTCTCTCCAGTGGATGACAAGGATGAAGATCGCCATCGGTGCAGCCAAGGGCCTCGCCTTTCTCCATGACGCCGACTCGCATGTAATCTACCGCGACTTTAAGGCCTCTAACATCTTGCTCGACTCGGTAAGCCACCTATAACTTCAATCTTTCTGGTAAGATACTTGGATGCATGCCAAACTTGAGAAATCATGGATGTCCTCACCTCACCATCCAACATACATTTAGCCTCCTTGCATGGTCAGTCCCACAGAAATATCCATAAATTGTAAAATATGAACAATACCGCAATTGTAAAAATATCTTTACCTTATCCCTAGTTTGAGAAAATCTTTAGTTTATAGCTCATTATATATCACTTTAGCTTATTTCCCTTTACAAAATTTCAATGTACGATATTTTAGGATTACAACACCAAGTTGTCAGACTTTGGGCTGGCCAAGGATGGGCCCCAAGGCGAAGAGACACACGTGACAACACGTGTCATGGGAACTCACGGTTATGCAGCGCCAGAGTACATCATGACAGGCCACTTGACCGTCAAGAGCGATGTATATAGTTTTGGTGTAGTGCTCCTGGAGCTTCTCTCTAGGCTACGATCAGTAGATCGCTCGCGGCGACCGAGGGAGCAAAACCTGGTGCACTGGGCTAGGCCGTACCTCAAGCGCTCTCACATGTTGAATAAATTCATGGACCCAACTTTCGAGTGCCAGTACTCATGCAAAGGTGCCAAGGTGGCATCACTGGTGGCGTACAAGTGTCTCAGTCGGAACCCAAAATCTAGGCCCACTATGAGGGAGGTGGTCAAGTCTCTCGAGCCCGTGCTTGCCATGGATGACTTCTTTCCCGTGGGCCCTTTTGTGTTCACGGTTACTACGGAGGACGACAAGGTGGTGGACATGAAGGTGGAGGCCGAAGAGAAGCACCTAGACCATCGTCAGAACCATGAATACAAGCACCGACAGAAGTACCCTAACTCAGTGATTCATACCGACATTATGCTTCACGGCCGCGACAGGATAATTACCGGGTGCACCGGTGCACGGCGGCGGCAACACAGGTCGTCGAGCTACCATCGAGAGAGGGGGCATAGAACTAGGGTAGGAAAGTGAGCAGGACAAATTGGTATGCATGTTCCTATTATGAAGATGTGATAAAATGTCATGTCGGTTTGCATCATATTAGTGGGTGTCTTTTCTTTTCTTCTTGATAGTGACAATGGGTGTTAGATAATATAGTAATGCAAAATAATGTGAAAAAAGTTTGGTATTGATTTTGGTAAAGAATGTTGTTCATAGTTCTTGTGTATAGGAGAATGGTGTGAGATAACATCATCAACTATATGTATCATCAAATGTGCGATTTTGTTGTGAGACAATATATTGTATGATGGTCGTTCTAATTGTCCCTAGTCGATAATATTATGGAGACTACTATTGCAAAATGGCTTACCAGTGAGGTGCCTAAAACCCTTATTGGTGACGAGGCAGCCGTTAGTCACCGATATATCATCCCTGGTTGGTTACCAATGAGAGGCTGCCACCCGTCACTGATAGTTTGGTTACTAGTGGCGGGCATATCCATGTTTGAAGGATCAAGATATACAACTATATGGGGTGAATAGGAAATTGTAAAAATTACTCTAATAAAATTGGGTACTTTGAAAGTTTGAAGCATGTTTATAAGCTAGGAGAGGAACTTGAAACTTGAAGCAACTCATAGTTGAACCAATAGAGAGATGGCTGAAAAAGTCTATGTTAACACTAATCCTGCTTTTAGCAGCAGAGAAGATCAAACAAATAGATAGTTGAGCCTTTGGATATATAGATGACAACGTGAAGTGAGCCCAGTATCTAAATCAACGGAAATAGAAAAAAAAAATCAACTGTAGGTATGAACTGAAAGTAAAGTCAACAAAATGTCCCGATTTGTTTCCCGAAGTTCAATTTGTTGGCTCATATCTATGTCTTCGTTTGGACAGACTATGCATGCATGCACCCAAGTCTTCGATCAGAAATTTCAGGTGAGTGTACCAAAGTCATCAACCTTACAAGAGGAAATCAAACTGTCTAGCTGCAAAGACTGATTCCCCAAAAGATCATTCAAAACTTAGAAGTATAAATAAACATGAATAGCTTAATCATTATAATCAATTTTTATTCCTATACAATTGGTTACTACAAGTCGTGGAAACCTCTTTGGTCCAATGATCGTTGAAATCATGCTAACACTCTTGCTAGTTTCATATCTTCTTATTTTACATGAACGTGGCAATGTCCTCATTCTATTTTACAGACTCGCGATTCATGAAGATAATGACATGTTCACTTAAGATGCAATTTTGCTCGGGGACGAGCATAAGTCCAAACTTGGGGATATTGATTAGTGCATTTTATGTCATGTTTTATTAATCTTTTTTGCATCGTAGACATAGGTTTTTGTTTACATTTGCCATGCTTGCATGCTCCTCAATTTTTGCATGATTTCATCATGATATAAAAAACTAAATTGTCTGGAGCATTATTTGGAACATACTTACTTTATGGAAGAAAATGTGTTAATTGGATGTCACAAACACCTTCCTAATGTATAAACATGTATCTCAACTCAAACAAAGCTCAAACCAGATTAGGCAACAGAGTTGACGACCTGCGGTACGACCGCACTCACTCGTACTGGTGGTTGTAGTGCACATTGCTGCCATTCCTTTGTTATGAGCAGACGTCTTGTGGAAACAGATCGAGGAATGGAGAAACACATCTCCCAATACGACACATAGACTTCACCTCCGAAAGGGGAATCAGAAGGACATAATCCACGCCATCATCTCAGCTTCATAGTCTACAATATTGACCATCAATCTATGCATGGTCATCGATTTGTCCATCCATCTAATTGTAATCCCGAAACCTATTGTGGATATGTACGTTTATTGCAATAATCACGCATCTGTTATTCATAGGAACACCTCGATGCTGTATAGCGCCCTCATGTCTGAGTAGTTTCATAGTTCTCGGGAATATGGAGTAACCCTAGCAATTATGTGAACTGCATACAATAATATATTTGATCTATGTGATATGGTGTGGTAAATGTTCATTAATTATGTTGTGTGAAGTCAACATGCAACATTATAGCACTTGCGGACTTGAAATGATATTGATGTCGATGTACTTAGCCGAGAGGTACGCAATGACATAAGTTGCATCTTCCTTTGTCAACCACCGACAGGGAACAACGGAGACCCATGGGTATAAATTTTATGGATGTAAAGTGCATCTTTATTTTTACTTTGCCCTTACATAGGAGATATGTCATAGATAGAATGTTATGCTCATAATCATATCAAATTAGTGGTAAATCCAGTACTCATGAGAACACTTTAGTCTTGTTGCTGCTTTCATAATTCAACTATGTAGTTGTTCTTATTTTGAGGTTATGTTATTTAATTTAATTGCAGTTAAAACTCTCAACAAACTATATCACTATTTTGTTAGAATCAACAACAACTTGCATACAATTTCCCCATATATAAACCTTTACAAGAACAAAACAATTAGCTCTTCATAGGATCAATACTCTTACTTTGAAAACAGGTACAAATACTCTATGCACTTGCAGCTATCATACACCTATGCCATCATCACCATACACCATATAGCCCTAAAACCACCAAGTGCATAGAGTATTTGTAATTCATGCCTGGAGATTGCTGGATCGGGTGGGATTCGGTCGTGCGCACCCGTGTTTTTGTCTGACCGTTTGGTTTCAGAGGGGGCGCTTCGAAGCTCTGTTGGCTGTTAATATCATGGGCACGTTCTCGTTCCATGGTGCTGGCGGAGAATGTATGAAAGTCGAGATCTGAGGACTAGCTATGGTGGTTCGAATCTTTGAGGTGATGAGAATTGGCTTGGTGATTCGTGACTTGGAGCAGTGGCATGCAAGTGGGGGCGACTGCATATGAGAAGTTCAAAGTCTTACCTTTCAAGGTGTAAATCCAAGGTCTGGCCTTAATTGGTTGTGCCTGGCAATGACTTGTTGAAGGCATTGTTTTGAGAGTGAGGACTTTCTTCACGGTGAAAACCTAATATCTATGATCGGGCGATGACGGTGCTTGTACACTGTTCCCTTCTTGGAGGCGTCGCTTTTGGAGAAACTGGACTTCTGGTGTTGTCTTGGTGGTGTTAGTACTGTGTTTTAAGGAATAGATCACTGTAGCGGGCCTTTTTCTTTTTTGTAATTCTTCTTTCTTTCTGGCTGTGTGCATCCGTAATGCCGTTAGGGCAATGCGTTGTTGCAGAGGCTGGGTGTAATTGGTATCTTTGCGATATTAATATATGTCTTTTTCTAAAAATATAGCCATAAAACCTATATTGATTTGTGCGATGAGTTAGGCCTTCAACTATGAGCCCCTTGTGGTCATTCTTCTATTCTCCATATCAATACAACTGAAGGTAGGAGTAGGGTTTCTCCCATTAGATGCAAAGATGGCTAGGACAAGTGATCCTAGAGCAATACGTGATGTGCAGTCCAATAAACATAAGAAAGTTAACATGTTTAATGCATTGAGATGAATTCATCTATCTGCTTTCAAATAGTTTGGTAGTCTTATGTTTCTGGGCATGTAACGTGGCTCCAAAAACCAAGTTTGTTATGTTCGCTACTTCTTATAACCTGAGCAGTACATTTTGCTACTGTAATGGATTTGCTATCTAAAAACCAAAAGTTTACTGAATTTGCTATATTTAGCAGCAGTCAAGTTCTTGCCAATGTACCTATTAATGTTGCTCCAGATTTTTGCAAAGTTTGTTATCTGTTATGTGCACATTAAAAATGAACTTGAGTGTTACAATTGTTAAAATGATTAGTTGGCCTAGCCCTCTTTGCAATAAAGTTCAGTTAAACAGAGATATGTGCATTGTTCAAATGACAACTGCGACTGATCATTGTTCACAATTCAGTTTTCAAATAATTATCACACAGTCACACTCACACAATGCAATAATTAACACACAATTGCAACTGTCAAACAATATCAAAACTGATTCCATTTCAAATAGAACTGACATATCCATTAGATACAAGGTTCAAATAACAGAAGACATTGCAAGTAGCAGATAATAGTTCACTTCTTTAGGACTGTGTCAAAATATATGGTTCAGATAACTAGACCGTACACTAGACAACGATAACAGTTAACCTCTTTAGGATCAGCAGCAATGAAGCACAACATTGCCACTGCAACTTTCAACAGTGAAACCACTTCTCTCCCTAAAAGTACAACTTTCAATACGAGTTTTCATCAATATCTTCTCATTTGCAGTTGCTAAGATGCTACTGCCGCTGCCAGCACCAGCTCATCATCCCCATTCCTTAGGGACTTCTTCCCCAATTAATGCAATTTACAAGTCTTCCTACGATCGTCTGTCCATCCGAGCGCTTCAACAACTTTTTCACATGTCATCATTTTGCCGTCAATTAGATATCTAACGTGGTCAAGCTCTAACATTCAAAACATGTGTCCATTTCCAAAGAATACATGCTGGATTTGAAACAAAACATTTAGAAAAACACATGTTTGATTTGAAATGAAGCAAATTTCGATTAACCCCATGCTTGATACACTTATAGAAGGTCATCCCGTGTGCTCATTGGTGGACACGAAGACCTTCACCTGCCGGCCACAACCGGGCAGGATACCAAAAGAATGGCGTGAGCCCGCAGACGGAGAGAAAACCTAGAGGAGCTGCTTAACGACATGTCGATGAACACGGGAGAGGGGAGGCAAGAGGAGGGAGGGTCAACAGGGATTGGAGAGCAGCGGTGGCGCCACACGACTATCACAGGAGTGGAGAATTAGGGACTTGAGAAACGGGAGGGGTTTTTGAACCCTACCATTTTTGCTAAACCCCCCTACTGCAACTGGTGTCATTATTTAAGTTTGAATGAATTATGGGTAACGTGAGAAACCATGCCACGTCAGCAAATACGTAGCTGCGGCGTAGCGTATTTGAGCTGATAACGCGTCTTCCATGAATGACTGTAAATTCTACGCAAAAAAAAAAGAATGACTGTAAATTCACATTTGAGAAATAAAGTGATCAAACTGACTATTGCGGACAAATTCCGTTGTATTTTTAACCCTAAACCCTATATAAACTCTTTAATGCTTTCTCAACATTCTTGACAGGAATCGCGCTGGAGCTGCGGAAGTTCCTGAAAGCTCAACGCCGAAAGGGACAACAACGGCGAGGTGTGGTGTGCAGCAGAACCAAGGAAAACGAGCCAACCGGCTCCGGCAGGCAGCAGGCGCGGGCCGCGCGGCACAGCGAGAGCCCCTACCCAATCCAGAATCCACCCATCCGCTCCCTTGTGCTCCACACCCTCCGCTCGATTCCTCTCCGCCAACACCACCAGTCCACCACCACCCACCACCCACCGACGCACAACCGGCCACCTCCTCCCTCTTCCCCGCCTCCGCCCACTCCCCGCTCCGCGATGGCGGTCACGCGCCTCGCGGTGGCCGCCGCCCTTTCGTCCGCCCCGCCGTCCTCCTCCCGCAGCCGCCGGGTCTCCTTCCCCTCTTGCCGCCCTCTCCCCGCCGCCTCCACTTCTCGCGCCTCCAAGACTCTGCGCGCGGCCGCCGCCCCCGCCGCCGACGCCGTCGACGAGGAGGCCACCGCCGCCTCTGCCCCCTCAGGTACACCCCTCTATCTCCCTCGTTTGCTTCCGTCTGCTCAGATGTTAGATTGGACTCTCTCACTCTCCTCAGTCCATATTCGTAGCTAACGGCGCCTTCATGTGGTGAATTGGACCAGCTGACGATTGTTTCCTCGTTGCTGCAGATGTTAGCAGGGGAGTGGAGAACCTGGTGATCATCGGCTCTGGCCCGGCAGGGTACACCGCCGCCATCTACGCCGCTCGGGCCAACCTTAAGCCCGTCGTCTTCGAAGGCTACCAGGTGGGCGGTGTTCCCGGAGGCCAGCTCATGACCACCACCGAGGTGGAGAACTTCCCCGGGTTCCCGGACGGCATAACCGGACCTGATCTCATGGACAAGTAAGAATGCGCGGTATTTGTACTGAATTGATAAATCTTGTGTTTGGTACCTGTGTGTTTCATAATGGATTCTTGATTTGAACTAGAATGCGGAAGCAAGCAGAGCGATGGGGCGCAGAGCTTCACCAGGAAGATGTTGAGTTTGTGGATCTCAAGAGCAGGCCATTTGTGATTCGTAGCAGCGACCGAGAGGTGACCGCTTACTCTTCTTCTTCTTCTTCTTCTTCTTCTTCTTCTTCTTCTTCTTCTTCTTCTTGATGTGCCATTACTTACTTTGGACTCTGAACTTGCCTCTTTTAACAAGGTAGTGATGTAGGTCAATATTGTGGTCATTCAGTGGTTAGTATTAATATGATTTAATCTAAACAAATGTCCTTTCAAATATGAACCGGTGCAGTATTATATGCCCTTTAACTTAGTTAGGTCTTTGTCTACTCTAGTTCTCTTTTGTTCTATGTTCACAACTTGACTCTTAGTTGTGCCTGTAATGTATATTGATGGCAATCACCAGTGATAAATTTGTTATGCACGTAAATTATTTTGCACTGTTTTCTACTGTACTAATCTCAGTGGGATATATAGGTGAAATCTCATAGTGTAATCATTGCAACTGGAGCTACTGCTAAGCGCCTTCGATTACCTCGTGAAGAAGAATTCTGGAGTAGAGGTATCAGCGCATGTGCAATTTGTGATGGAGCATCACCACTGTATAAGGGTCAAGTTCTTGCGGTCGTTGGAGGCGGCGATACAGCTACTGAGGAAGCGATATATTTGACAAAATATGCCTGTCATGTTCATTTACTTGTTCGAAGGGATCAACTACGAGCATCCAAAGCTATGCAGGACCGGTAAGACATTTTCTACGTCTTTTCCCTATAAAAGTATATCCTTCACTGTGACAATACAAAAAATAGTCTTATCTGTTCATGTAAATCTCCCCCACATGGATTATCAAGATTCTACTTATATTTGGCATTCACATCTGTTGATAGCTTAAACAGTTGTAAAAGTAATGCAGGATTAAATTTTCTGCCTTTCATCTATTTTTAATATTGTCAACTCATTCACCATTCAATGATGTTATTTATTGCATAGTAGTTTGCTGACTTACCACTTTAAAATGTTGGTTAGAGCAGTACCTTTTTACTTCACTAGTATTACAATTAGTGCCTGATGCAAACTAAGCCTAACTGCAGCTTAGTCCATACTGGTTGTTCACTAATTTAGATACTGGAAATCACAATATTGCCTGAGATTTCATAGAACTTGAGGGCTATAATTGTTTTGGAACTTATGGTAGATGAAATTGTTAAGTTCTTAGAAGGATCTTAACTACTCTTCAGTTGCATGATATATTAATGAAGTAAAATTTCAATTGCCTGGATGTTTGGTTAACAGGTTGATTATGGCGAATGTTTCAGAGTACTCAACAACCCCAACATAACAGTACATTTCAATACAGAAGCTGTGGATGTCGTCGGCAATTCCAAAGGCCAGATGTCCGGTATTCAGTTGAGGAATATTGATACGGGAGAGGAATCAGTTCTTGAGGTGAAAGGTCTATTTTATGGGATAGGACATACTCCAAACAGTCAGCTGCTAGAAGGTCAAATTGAACTTGATAGCTCTGGATATATTTTGGTTGAAGAAGGCAGTGCAAAAACTTCAGTTGACGGTGTATTTGCTGCTGGTGATGTGCAGGTAACTCAGTACTCACTCCCTGTGTGAAACTCCTACACGGTTGTAAAGTGTGTTGCTTAAAGAAAGCTGGACTTAATCTTGTTGCATTCATGTGTGCCATGATCTCGCCATGTCATTTGTTGTATGCAGTAGTACATCATTTCTTGATGGCAATAGTAAATCAAATTTTGTTATCACCTCTTTGAAGATTCCTCAGAGTGAAATGCAATTTATGTTCTAAGACATAGACATTGTACAAAGTCATCATTAGATATCTATTCGTGGAATAAAGATATCCTGATATATTTTTTCTTCTTTCAGCCATTCTCATGGCCATTTTGGTGTTCATGTATCTTTACGTGCAGGACCATGAATGGAGGCAAGCCGTTACTGCAGCTGGATCAGGATGTGTAGCGGCTTTGTCAGTTGAAAGATACTTAGTTGCCAATGATCTTCTTGTAGAATTTCACCAGGTATTATTTTTCACAAAAAGTATGTGCATGTGCCAATCTTCATTTTGCTTGGTCCAGTAATTTGTGTTGTTTTTTCCATACTCTAATTTAGCATCCTAGTTCCATATATTAGCATTGCACGTAACCACGTTGGATTACGTTTCTGTGTATAAAGTTTACAGTTTAGAGTTTTATCATCATGAGCTGTCGCCATATGAAATTGCAAGTTGCTATATGTTCTGTATTAAAAAATTGTGACTTTGAGTGGATAAAACTAGAGCTATTACGTACTGATCATTAGTGCATGCATACTAAAAGCATCTTCAAGTTTATCAGGGGGTTATCTTCCATAACAATCGATCAAGCTTACACGATATAATTCTGTGTGCTACTTAATTAAATTACAGCCTGTTCGTGAAGAACCAAAGAAGGAGATTACAGGCAAAGATGTTGAGATGGGCTTCGACATTACTCACACAAAGCACAGGGGACAGGTGCTTAACATATTTATACATAGTGAGGATCATAGAAATGCAAGTGTCTATGTCGAACTTGATCCTGAGCTTGTTATCTTTGCAGTATGCACTCCGCAAATTATACCATGGGAGTCCAAGGCTCATTTTGGTTCTATATACGTCTCCCACATGTGGTCCCTGCAGAACCTTAAAACCAATTCTGAACAAGGTTAGTTCTTAAATTTTGCAATTGAACTTTGAGAACATCGTCAGACCTTATTCCAGTTATGAGTTTCTTATACAAGATAGCACACTTCTCTATGCTTGCTGATGCACGGTATGCATGGTGTGATCACAGTGGTAGCCTTTTAGGAACTAGGAACCTGCCACTTTGCTGGTCAAAGTTAAATTTACTAGTTTATCGACTACCACTGGGTGCAGCACTGCAACTGCAACACTCTTGCTGATATTATGCTACATAAGTTCTTGTTCCATTGTATTTTATTTTGATTGTATGTTCTGTTGCTTGCTAATAATGGTACCTCATCTGTATAAAAATGATATTTCTTACAGGTCATAGATGAGTATGATGAATACGTCCATTTTGTTGAAATCGACATCGAGGAGGATCCTGAAATAGCAGAAGCTGCAGGCATCATGGGAACACCTTGTGTCCAATTTTTTAAGAACAAAGAAATGATCAGGTTTGCTACTTAGATTGGTCTTGCTAGTTTTTCTATATAAAGTCAAATCAGATCAATTTTGCTCTTCCATGCTCTCTTGTAGGTAGTGATACGTTTCATATATTTTTCTACTCACAACAGATGTAACCTAAGGCACAACTTATCTAAACATTGGGTTAGCTGATACTCCCTCAGTTCTAAATTTGATGACTTCCATGTGGCCACATGTGGATGTCATCTAATTTAGAACGGAGGGAGTATATGAGTATTCTATTTTTCGTAGTGGAAGGATGTTATACGTTTTACATAACTTTACCTTTGTACTTATGCTTTTGGTAACAATAAGCCAGATTGGTCAGTAACCAGTTAACCACCATGATTATCTTGTTTTTCGGTGGTCAGGTTGCTAGAATAACAAATCTCACAGTAAACAAAATTTTGATGCAACCACGGGCTTAAGTTTGAGCTGTCACCATCCTGAAAATGATACCAAAAGCTCAAACCACACAAATAAGTATATCCTCTTAGAAGAACCTCTTCTTAAACATCACAATGATGGGTAGCATTGTTTCTGCGTCAACAGGCTTCTACCTGTTTTTTCTCCTTGGAACTTGTTTTAGGGAGATGTGGAATCCCCCGCCTAGTTTACATGATGTCATTATGCCATAGTAGGGCTACCGTTCTGATCTTCCTTAATCTTGGAAAATGCAGGACTTTCTCCGGTGTGAAGATGAAGAAAGAATACCGGGAGTTTATTGAGGAGAACAAGCCAAGCACGGTATAGGTTCCAGGTTTTTGAAAGTGTAATGGCCTTCGTTTGCCCATATTGACTGTATTTAGACGCCACTTTGGTGGCCAATTTTTGGTCAAATCTTCAGATGAGCCGCATGCAGTCCGATGTCATAGGAAATTTAACTGACGCTCTTATTGTTGAATCCAATGGCACAAAATATATATTCTTTGCTGTATAATGTACGTCTCGTTGACCCCTTGGCTGATCGTTCCATAACAATGTGCATACTTCCTCATGTATTTGTATTTTACAAACCATTGATATCCGGTCTGCAAGATGATACGCGACCTATTTGGCATTGACATAATCACAAAACGTGTTACAAAATCTAGCAGTTCTTATAGGCTGCATTTGGCATTGGGGTGAATTATGATAATCAAGCTCAACCCCTTTTTTCTTTATATTTATCGTTGTTGTATGGCCTCAGTGATGATTATCCTACGTAATCCTTAAACTTCAAACTGAAGCATCGATCGACCCTTCTTCAAATTACCAGGAGCAGGCATACCCTGAGCTGGAAAAAAGCAGCAACACAGTGTAAACCGTCGAACTCAGCGTCTCCGAATCGACGCCTATCGCCGACGCCACAGCATCCCTCCAGAGTCCTCCAGACGCCATAGCCAACTCTGCCGCGGCAGGCTGGTACGCAACAGCAACCACAGCCACAGGTCCGGGCGCGGCGGCCAGCCTACGAACCGACTGAGACGAGACGAGTCACGCACCACGCGTCAGCACCGGGCGCGCCGCGCCGCCGCGACACGGACACCGCACGCGGGCGGCATCCGACTCCGGATCCTCCGTTTTATCCCACCACCGGAAACCATGGAGGTCAGGCCGCCCAATCCCCGCCTCAAATAACTTCTCGCCGCGGCCCCACACACCTCCCAACCCAAACCGTAACAATTCCGCACAGCCACACGCCACCGTTCCCGGCCATCTGCCGGTACCCCGCCCGAACCGACCTGAGAGAAATCGGGACACCGGCGACGGCGGCGGCAATGGAGGTCGCCTCCCCCTCCTCCTCTTCCTCCTCTTCTTCCCCGCCGTCTAATCCCAAACCGCGGCTCCGGCTCAACCCGGCCGCCCTCCTCTTCCGCCCCGTCTCGCCCCCAACCCCGACCCTAGCGACAGCCCCTCCGCCCATCGCCCCTTCTTCCGCCGCGCCTCCCCCGCAACCCGGCGCCGCCCCCACCCGCTCATCTCCTTCCTCTCCTCCTCCTCCCCCTCCGCCGCAGCGACCCACCGAGCTTGGCCCCCTCGTCCCTGTCCGCGACGCGGCGGGCGGCGGAGAAGGACGCGGAGGCGGAGCTGCAGCTGGTCGGGTGCGCGGTGCCGCTCTTCCGGCCCTACGTGGCGCGCCTGCCCTGGCACGGCGGCGCCAGGGCCTGGCTCTCCAAGCTCTTCCCGCGCTACGGCCACTACTGCGGGCCCAACTGGTCCAGCGGCAAGGAGGCCGGCTCCGTGCTCTGGGACCGCCGCCCCGCCGACCACCTCGACTTCTGCTGCTACTGCCACGACATGGCCTACGACACGCACGACCAGGCGCAGCTCCTACGCGCCGACCTCGCCTTCCTCAGGTGCCTCGAGGGCAGCCGCAAGACGCCCGCCCTCGACGGCGTCGCCGCCGCCGCCATCTACCGCTCCATGTGCCTCTTCGGTCTGATGAATCTCAATTTCCTTCTGAATGGAATATTGGTGGTGAAAATTATTTTGTCAGTAATGCTGAATTGCTCGACTGATGCGTGTGCAGGGCTCAAGACGATACTCATCCCGTACCGGACGAACCTGGTGCGGCTGCAGACGGGGCCGAATTACATCGACTTTTTGGCCGATTTCATGAAGAGGATGGCCTCGTCTTCGGGCAGGGCGACAACAAGCGGCGAGAAGCAGAGATTGTGAGCGGCGACGTAAGTGATCCGTGGTAATGGCGCTGAATTGCTCGGTGATTGAGATTGCAGCAACTTGTGCATAATCAAGATTCGACGAGGGAGCCAAGGGATTGCGACATTGTTGTGCTGATTAAAACAGGTCTCACAATCCACCTCTGAAGTAATATGTGCGTAAAGCTCTACTGATGCGTTGTGAATTGTGATTGAACAATATGCTCTACAGCTTGTACAGTTCTGATCACTTAAAACATGCACTTTATATGAATTCTCGAGTCTGTGACATAGCAAGGAATGCTTTCAGTGGTATTATATAGACGATAGCACAAGGAGGCCACGTTAGCAATCACCTCTGTATTTCATTTTCGCAGTTGACAAATATCAATCCCGATGGGCTTCGGAATTCAGCCTTACTTAGAAGGGACTGTTATTCTACAGGACTATACAAGAACACACTTGGGAGCTATCAAGCCTGAACATAATTACTGTCTCTAGTTACGGCACCTGATACGTCCTATCGCACGTGGTCGATGGTTAGACGCATGATCTAACTACTTCTCACATAAGCACGTGGGAACAGCCTTGGGAAGTAAGCGCGCTTCCCCTTGACGATCAACCAATACAGAGAGAAACAGGGGACGTGAGCAATGGCCATGGCGAGGTACCTGCACCAGATCAATGTTGCGGTGAGGACTACATGTTCGACAGATGATTAAGGGTAAACTGAAGTGATAGAGACAAACCACAAAGGAGCCCCGGACGACGAAAGGTCGAGAAATGGGTAAGGCCACCTGAAGAACATGGTAACAGAATTACATAATCAAATATAGAAGTAGAATTAAATGAAACTTAGTGTGTGACAATGCACTTTCCCTTATCTGAAAAGGATATCAGTGTACAAGAACCAGGGAAGTATATTAGAGATATTCTAGGATACACTTTCACTGATTAGAGCACAACAAGTTTTGTGTAAAACAAATTAGAGCACAAGAATCTTGTTATCTGTTCAGGCTATTATAGCAGTTCAGAGGTCAGAGCACAGTCGCACACACACCATACGAATACATCTAACACATGTGACATGTCCCGATCACTTGGATAAACTATACCACATGCAAATGGCACAGGACATTTTAACCAATACAGAACAGTCGGACAAAACCTTGGATAAAGCCGACCACAGGTCTGATTTCATATAGAAACTACATCACATTTTCATTTTATTTTCTACTTCTGTTTAAGAGTTTACAACAGCAGACTCTGTTTTTCCTCTTACGATGCCAGTGGGATTTTCCTATACAAATAAGGCTCTAATTTTATTTTATTTTACATTTTTACTACGCTATAGATCTTTATTTTAAATAAAAACATGCACCTGATTCACAAAATGGCAAATTTAAGGCGTTTCATCGAACTCGGTCTTATTAAGCGAACAATAGGGAGGGGAAGAGGACGTACCAAGATAAACCTCCGCAAGCATGAAGAACCCACTGGAAGGTTATATAGGAGCAGCTCCAAAATACAAAAAAGGCGATCCGGTACCAGGGAAAAGGCTGAAGAACACGAGGTTAAACTGAATGAGTAACTAAATGAACTAACACAAAAGGCAAAGCAATATGGTTACATGTTATCTTACCATATTGTTGAGAAGTGTGTCTATGAGTAGAAAAATAACATTAAGAGAGTGCATGCCATCAGTGACCTGAACGAAGATTTGAAAAGGTTGATATAACATAGCAACACATAAGTCAGTATCTTGAAAGCCGTAAATTTGGCGAAACAAAAAATAGCAGAAGCTTATCCATTCATGAATGATCTGTGGCAAGATTCCAGTTTTGAAGTCATCTTTCTTGTATATAAAATATAAGACTAGACCATGACATGAAATCAAGTTTCAGAACGTTGATGTCGATCAGTATGTACTAATGTACTATGGTTCTTAGAAATCAGCTACTCAATACTGTTGACCAGTATATAACTGAAAATAAACAATAGATTAGAAAATTAAGAGTTATGGCCAAGTAATTGAGTTGTTCACAATAGAGGCTTGTTAGTGTTTACTATACTGTTCAGGCAGAAATTGAAATAATAGTTCACATCCTGGAATGCTCACGTACCATGGCAAGCCCAAACCTATCACGGTGGAAGAACGGCACAAGGAGTCCCCAGAATGTGACATCAGTCAACATTGATGCTCCTGCACTAGCCTGTAAGCAAATAAATATATTACCAGACAACAACATAGGCCAATTCAGAACATCAGATAACAATGTAGCTCGGTATAAGTGGACAAAGTGGTGCAGATGAAAAGCTTTTAGGGAAGACGGGTAGGAAGAATACAAAGGCAAAAAAAAAAGATTGAGCTAAAACTTTGCAGTTTGCATGTAAATTTTTGCATCAGCTACTGAATCACATGGCATAACATGGAAAAGCATAAAATAAAGCTATGGTAGTGGTAGCTGTGTAGTCTGAAACAAATAGCTGGACGACATTGCCATGGCTCGGTACATGCACCGAATATCAAATATGACGTATTAGCCATCAAATATTACCGTGGCATATATGCATACAACCAATACAAGTCCGATTAACATAACTGTTGAGAAAACAATAACTGCAGGAGAAATGAGTTCAAACCTGGTAGATGATTTGCATGCAACGTCCCCAGAACGCAGCTCTTTTCTCATTTGCTATTTCTTCATAATAGTTTTTAATCTTGTCTACCTCATCTTTTTTCCTCTCTCCAGAAAGGTCATGGTTTTCGACATCAACATTAAGAAATCCATGGGATTCATCAGGTTTTCTCGAGCATTTCTTTGAGTACACCCAACATCCGTGAGCAGATATAGCAGTCGCAAACTAAGAGTGAAACGAAAAAAATAATTAAGGTATTGTAAGAAAACTAAATCAATCATGAGCACATTCAGAGCGGAAAAGGTGGGCATAATTGTGCATGACTGCCTATAGAACTTTTCCCAATATAGATATAACTTGTAAGACACTATAAGGCAGAGGACATACCGCAAAATATATGGTGACTAGTAAAAAGGTCCACCTGCAAAGCCAATTGGGGAAAGAAAACAAGCATAAGAAGAAAATAAAAGGGACGTTCCTTCTGAGCCATTGCCGGAAGATAGACAACATTCGATATAACGGGTTTGCGTGGGAAAAATTAGCTTTATCTAGCAGGAAAACGATACAGATGCAAACTTCATTTAGTGGTTTACTTAGGGTGTAGGTTTGGTTTGTGACCAAAATCAAACCTACCAATTTTTTGGTCATCACCATAATTTTGGTTCTTACTTGGTATTGCCAGAATCTTTCATGCCAACTTTAGCCCACTCGAGTTAATTTTTCTGACCTACTTTAGCAAAAACAAGGGCAAGCAAAACATTAGCCCAAATTTTGGAGGTTGGCTTGGCCTCCAACCAAACACCCAATATGAACAAGTGTGACATTCCGGTGGTGCAAATAGCATCGCTTGCCCGATGACCCTGACCACATGGTGGACTTGGACGAACAAAAATGGTTGTGTCTATGAGGGGACTGGCCAGATGCCGCATTCCTCGTATCCACAATTTAAAAACGATATGGCTTGAGAAGAGGATCACTGGGCTGGGCTGCTCCTCGGCACAATGTAGCGTTCCAATGGTTGTATTGTCTCAGTTTGGCGCTTATTGTAAATTTGCAATGATGTGCAAATCTTCCGCAAATCGCTAAGAAAACAGGACGAATGTACATTACAACTGCTGGAACTCGCTCTTGAATCTTGATGTGTAGTGTAGTACCATGCTTCCAGCATACTACAAGCTTGGCGTGATAGAAGTAGAAGAGGACATATATTTAGGCATGACGGAGCCAGGGCGCTGGTCAACGCTAACCACATTGTAGACACTGAGACACACTCCGGCATGTTTGTAACGATGTGTGTGGTGACTGGTGAGTGCGGAGTGCTTGTCTAGATTAATTATGTGTGGTAATTAAGCAAAGCTAGGCGGAGGAGGAAGAGGGGGAGGACGTGTACTGGGTGTAGAAGAAGAACACGGTGAAGGCGTGGGAGACGATGTTGCGGACGAGGAGCGCGGCGGCGGCGGCGAGCGCGAAGGCGCGGTAGCCGAGGAGCCATCCGGGGTGGAGCCGGGACCAGCAGGGGACCCAGAGGTCCGTGGCGCGGAGCGGCGGCGCCGACCTCCGCAGGCGCGGCAGCAGCGCCGCCGCGAGCGCCGCGGGCACGGCGATGAGCGCGCCGCACACGAACACCTCCCACCGTAGCCAGTACGCGGCGCCGTCCGCCGCCGTCGACATCCCCGAGGCGGACGGGGGATCTCAGGCGGAGTCGGTGAGAACCTAGCTCGATTGCGTAGCAGCAGCGCGGGGCGGGAGGAAGAGGAGTTTAATGCGGTCTCGCGGCTCCCTCCCCGGTTAGTTGACGCCGCGAGGAGAGGACGGGAGGCCGAATTGAAATAGACGTGGAGCCGTGGAGACGGTGGGAAAACCGGAGGAGTCCCGGCCCAGACGTTGCCGTGTCTTTTTCTTGTGTGTGGCTGTTCCGGTGGCTGGTGGGAACTGCGTTCACCACGGCTCCCGGCGTGGAGTCCAGAGTCTCCGACGCATTTTCTTCTTTCCGCGCGGCGGATCCGACGGGGACACGGGTGCGAACGTCTGGATGCAGGATGCTCCACGCAAATTTCGTCCAAAATATGAATCCGGATACCTTTTCCTTTCAGACTATGAATTATCTAAGCTTCAGGTCTCTCTTTTTTTTTCTGTGAGAAAACTTCAGGTCTCTATGATTTGCAGGATTGCTAAAAGAAGAAGCGCATCTACTCGAATCTTTAAATTTTGTATGAAAATGTATTGCAAATAAATGATTAGGAAAAAATCTTATACTCTCTCCGTTCCTTAAAGTAAGTCATATACTTTTAGTCAAAAGTCAACATAGTGTAATTTTGACTAATTTTATTAATAAAATATGAATGTTTCAAATATCAAATCAATATCAATAAACTCACCATGGTATATATTTTTATTTTACGTTTATCAAATTTTATAAATGTTCATATTTTATCTATAAAATTAGTCAAAGTTAAACTCTGTTGATTTTTTACTAAAAATATACGCCTTAATTTACAAAACGGAGGTGTTATCATCCAATCTTATAAATGAAGCAACTAGATACGGAAAATTTCAACAGATTGCAATCCACCAAGTTCATATCTAAATCCTGTGAATCAAAGAGGTCCCTAAGCGGAGTTTCAGTAGCTTATGGTCAGCAGAAGCGTGAAATTTAAACACCAGATTCAGAAACAAAGCTTCCATGTGCACACGAGATACAATATGGACCTAGTTGTCATAACATGGGTGGTATCAGTTGACATACAGCCGAGCAACCCTACGAAACTGAAAGGGGGTAAAAACATATAATGAGCTGAGCATTGACAGCAGCTGTTTTATTGGCAGACAGCAGCTGATGGCAAGTATCTTCTGCATCTAGATTTGGTCAAATGCTATTTCTCTGGATCTGTTTGCTGTATCAACATACAAAAATCAGAATAGCTGGTGTCTCAGGAACTCCATGATCGACACAAACCGCAATATCCGAGTACAGAGCTCTGAAGGGCCTTCCGCCGAAATGACAGCACGTCCAGTGCAAATACAGATCTGTGCTGACTAGAGAATCCACAACAAATAGCAGAGGACCTGCCACCAGGGGCACGGTAATTTTGAACATAGACCTGGAGCATTATGAGAATAGCGTCAGATATCATCTTTGCTTGACAATTCCGAGCCAAAAAAGCGGTGGTACTTGCCTGTTACCGCTTGACCCATTGGAAGCTCTTTCTTGCCTTTGCCTTTCCAGGCTTCTTCCTTTCAACCACGCGCGAATCTCTGGTTAAATATCCAGCTGTTTGGAGCAACAATTACAAGATAAGTAACTTCTAATATATAAAAATGACAGCAAGACAACAACATCCTCTATAGCATGGATGCAGTCCGAGTTTTCAATTTTGCTTTTACCTGCTTTGAGATATGGACGTAGTCCTGGCTCCCAATTTTGCAAAGCCCTGCTGATCCCTAGGCGCACAGCTCCAACTTGCCCTGCATATGGGGGAAAAGAAACTCAATTTGGATATGTAATGGATGAGGTATTGAGGTATGATCAATTAAGCATGTATAGTGTTCGTAAAAGTAAGCCAACACACAGAAATGGATACAAAAACTGTACTGCGTAAAGTACAACAAATTAATTAAAGGTGTAAACCTTTAAGGAATCCAGCACCGGAGTTGAATCGTTAAACATGGATACTTCAAAGATTACAAACATATTTCACGCCCTAGGATCCTTAGAAACAATATATGGAAATATATAAACTCTATGATTAAGCTTTCAGCTTCTACATAATAATGACCGAAAGAGAGACATTATTTTAAATTGTTGAATGCCCCGCATTCACAGAATATAACTGTGTCATGTGAATATGCAGTTTGCACGCCCATGATTAGCTCACAAAGTTTATGCATGAGTTACTGACTAAGTTTCAGTACATAAAAGATAAAACTTATGGATTAATACATGCATGTCAGCAGATGCAACCATATGCTGGTAGCATGTCCTCCTAAAATCAGAATACTTATTCCTACCAGGATTCTAAAACACCATTTCATATTGACATGAATTTTTTTTCAAGCAACTTGACATGACAATGATATACCTAGACTATTAAGAGATCATTTACTGAACTTTTAGAACTGACCTGAGACACCACCACCTTTCACAGTACAATCTACATCCCAAAGGCCCAATGTCTTGGTTACAGTAAATGGCCGTAGAAGATCAGCTCGATGGTCCAAAATTGGGAAGTAAGCATCAAACTGCTTCTCATTGACAACAAACTTGCCATCACCAGGCTGAATCCAAACACGAGCAATGCTGCACTTCCTTTTACCTGTTCCATAAGCCCTTCCTTGCTCATCAACTTGCCTTACACGTGCCTTAGCAATCTCCTCTTGCATTTGGCGTTCTACTTCAGCTCTGCTTGAAGTTGCGTTCATTTTCTGGATAGCTCTATCTTGTATTTCGCTTAGGGGAGGCAATCCCGGTATTCCCCTGGCATCCTTCAAGAGGATCAAACTGTCAATCATATCCTCCGTAATCCCAGAGGCAGAAATGAGATCCCCAAATGCACGATCTGGACCTGCAACAAGGGAAAAAGGTTCTTATCACTCTGTTATTTGTCGATCCCCACGTAACCAGAATAAAATTTGTAAATCATAACAGGAAACAGCTAGGTCATACTAAATACTCCAACTACTCATGTAGAGGTGCACCAGATATCATAAATCATAAGTTCATGATCACCAGAAGTGATAAATAAACTATCCATCCATTTGGCCACTTCTATATCGTCCTAAGTTTTCAGAAGTGTAAACCCATTTGGCCACTTCTATGTCGTCCTAAGTTTTCAGAAGTGTAAACCCATTGGCCACTTCTATGTCTTCTTATCGTATTAGGCAGTTTGCGACATGAATGAATGCTCTCACCTAAGGCAAACACTACTGGAGACCAACATTTGTATGTAAACTTGATCACGAGATAACCTTAAGCTGCACTGAAATGAATGACATCCTAGACCACATGCAAATCACGAGGGCTCGTAAGATCTCAGACAAGTATACAAACCCCATAGCGCATATCTAGACTGGCGAATATGACCAAAATGGTATATGCAGTTTACAGTTCAAGTGAAGCAATCTAGTATGATTATGAAAATGGTCCTACAGCTTAAACCTCGGTACTAAATTAGTTACCTAACTATTCCAGCACGCACAAACACAACGACATGGGCTCCAATTCGGTTACTAGACTACTCAGAAATCAAACTGCACATATGCATTTCTAAATCACCTTTGAGAGTCTCCATCAGCTGCTGCTCCCTCGCCTTGTTCTCCTCCCGCTGACGCTCGGCATCTTCGTCTTTCCCAACAATAAGCTCTTCCATCTCAGCAGCCTCGTCCCCGATCCCCACAACCCCGTCATCAAGCACAGCCGCGGCGAACGGATCGTCTTTCTCATCCTCCAAACCGATCGTCCAGGGCTCGGCAACCTCGGCCGGGGCCGCCTTTCTCGCCGGCGGCGCTGCTGCAGCCGTGTCCTTGTAGATCTCCTCGAACACGTCGCCCTTCTCGCTGTCCTCCGCGAGGAAGTCCTTCGCCCACGGGTCCTCGACAACGCTGCTCGATCCCAGCGGCGCTTCGCCAGCGGCAGTGGCGGCAGGGTCTACATCCGCGAAGGGATCCGGATCACCGGATTCCTGCTCGAAGGCCCACGGCTTTCTGGTGTCGTCGTCGCCGCCGGAGGTGGAGAGGAGCCGCGGGGAGAGGAAGCGGGCTGGTAGGCGGCGAAATGGAAGAGGGGCGGAGAGAGGAGAGGGGGACGAGGGACCGGCGACGGCGTTGGTGGTAGTGGTTAGGGTTTGGAGACCGCGGCGGAGGTGGTGGGAGGGGTGGAGGAGGCGGCGGAGCAGCATGGTGATGCGCGGAGGGGGGCGGCGACCATTCGTGCAGGGCTAGGGTTTTAGCGGCATAATTCTTTTTTGTTTTTTTCTACTCGATTCCTCTTCGACAACGGCTTCTCCGTTAGTTACGTAATGCTAACGCGAAAGCGTATTCTACCTGCAAGAACTAGTGCGCGTTCTATGTCTTGCTCTCTGTAGACGGATTCATGCCCGGAAATTTTTTAGGGCTCTTCTACGAACTATTTCGACAAAACTTAGCCTGAGACAAAACTTTAGCATAAAATGAATCTATTTTAAATATAATCCTTTTTACGTCCGTTTCAGGGTGCTAACCACACATGGTAGCGCCCTGCACTAGAGCATCATGCCCCGTCACCGTGGCAACATCAAGCCTACGACTACTACAAAGAAGTTTTAGAGAGCAGTATTCGCGAAAATCTTAAAGCAAAGAGGGTAGCGCCTACCCTCTAAAACATATAAATTCTAACCCCTTTAATTTCTGATTTACAAATCTAAAAGACATTATTCTTTTTCCTATGGGTTACAAATTAAATTATCTTTTTCAATGCTACCGGTTGCACAAGCGCCAAAACATCGCCCACCAAAAGAAAAAGGGGATCACTCGATGTGCATGCTTGGACATATCTTTTAAAAAAAGTTCTACCAGCGATTAACAGGTAAAAAAAATCTTAATTATTTGCTTATGTTGGTTTATTTATGAAATTTAGACGATTTTGAAAACATAGTTGTGAACGAACATTTTAGTACCTTGTAGAGCCAAACAAGCGCTCACTTTGACCATGCTTCACACGTATTTTCAACTATAATTTTTCACAAGCAATTTACAAGTTGTGTGCTACTTTTTAAAATTATGCTTAGTATTGATCAAAAGTAAATTCGTATGCTATCGTAGCGTCTTATCGTGGGGCGCTACTTAACAAGCGCACTACCCTCAAGAGGACCTAGGGCGCTACCCTCTTTGAATTACGATTTTCACGATGACGGGTCTTTGTAACTTATTTATATATGTATATATAGTGTTATCACGCTGACAGAGGTATAAAGCCAACTCCAGTGCGCTACCATGTGGAGGATAACGCACTCGGTACAGCCACTATCAAAAAGGAAAAAAGTTAGATTTGAAATTATTTTGAAATAATCATTTTGTGTTGAAGTTTTGTTTAGGATCAGTTTTGTCGTTTTGGACTCGTGATTATTTTTTCATCTCAAAGAAGGAGAAAGGGAAAAAGTCGGACCTCGAAAGAGAGCGCCCGTGGTGAGATCTCAATTCTCCAATCCGCCCCCAAATCGTCTCGTTCATCCTCGTTCCCCAATCTATCACTCCGATGGCGACGGCGCCGGCGACGGCGACGCAGACGGCCCTCCCGGACGAGATCCTCGAGGAAATCTTCCTCCGCCTCCCCACGGCGGCTGACCTCGCCCGCGCCTCCGTGGCCTGCTCCTTCTTCCGCAGCGTCATCACCGACAGGTCATTCCTCCGCCGCTTCCGCACTCTCCATCCGCCACCTCTCCTGGGCATCATCTCCACCGCCTCCTTCCTCCCAGCACAACCGCCCCACCCCTCCGCCGCCGCTGCCGGCACCTTGGCCAACGCCGACTTCTCCTGCTCGTTCCTCCCCACCCGCGAGCGCTGGCAATGGCATGACTTCCGTGACGGCCGCGCCCTCATGGCCGGCGTCCCAGAGGGAAGCAGCGGCCACCCAAACGACTACGATCCACGCTACTTAGATATGGACTTTGCCGTCTGCGACCCACTGCACGGGCGCTATATTATGCTGCCTGCAATTCCCGACGACCTAACTACTTTGGTCGATCAACCAGACATCTTGAATGTCGAACGCTTCCTTTCTCCTTCCGCCGAGGATGACGTGTACACTTCGTTCACAGTCATGTGCTTGGTGGAGTGCACAACCAAGCTTGTCCTCTTCGTCTTCTCTTCTGTTCTCGGACAATGGCATGCCATCACATTTGACGGTTGGGGCGCGTTGATTGCAGGATCGATCTATTGTCAGTTATGTTACCGCTACTGCGTGCGCGGATGCTTCTGTTGGCCGATGCCAGAGATGAACAAGATGCTCATGTTTGACACACACAGTATGGAGTTCTCCTCCATCGACCTCCCACCTGGCCCCCGAACGCGTCGGGTCGTCTTCGTGGAGGCAAGAGAAGAAAGACTTGGGATGTTCACTCTCCCTGAGGATTCTTCTGAATTTGCTAATGTCCTCCAGTATGCCGTATTGCAAAATGATGGGGACGGTCCAAATCAGTGGCAATTGGAGGCGACAGTAATGCTGCCATTAGGTTCTCACTATAAAGCCATGGGTGTAGCTGGGGGATATTTGCTCCTTCAAGTGATTCCAGAAGGCTTCTATTATATTCCTCATCCTGAAATGCCAGACGTGGACTGTTTCTCAGTGAATCTCCATACCTTGGAGCTTGCGTGGTTTTGTGGGATTAGGCATACCATTTTACTTCCTGACCTCTATGCCGGTTTCCCAACATCCTTGTCTCTACCAACTATTTGAAGTGGTAAGCTTTGCTATTAGTCTTTCATTTGTGTGTCCTCTGCATGCAAATGATGTCAGTATCAGTTGTGCCTTGTCATTCTACTTATATTTTAATACACTTACATAGCACATTGTTGGTGCTTGTATGATATTCTAATGTCTGTGTGCAACTGCAAATCTGTTTAACTAAAAAAACGCAAGAATTGTTTGTTTCTCATAGTATGATTATGCATGCCATCATTTTGAGACTATAATACAAATAAGAAGTCAAAACAGTATCACATGATCTACTTAAATGCTCCATTAAGTTGGACTTGGACATATATTTTCTATTTAGTTATAAATAGCTTTTTCATTACAACCTATGTTTAGTTCCATTTCTAGTTATCTCTTAATGGTATGTTCTATTTAGCTGCACTTGGTATGTAGTGGCTAGTTTTCTTGAGTTATGTATTCTCTACATTTCAAATGATATCTAACCACATTCACAGGGCCTAGTCTAATTTTGTTTCAAATAGTTGTGACTGATGACTTAACAGTTATGAATCACGGTGTCGCTTATGCCAGCAAATTCTCTTTCTTGGAACTGCAGTTTTGCGGAACTTTGGAAATATATCAGTGCAAGTTTCCATGTCTGATCAAAGCATTTCCAATAGGCTGCATGTTCAACTTTTAGCATATTGTCTTCTAGCGAGTCTCTGAAAGTAAATGTCTGTATTTTATCTGAGAAGAATGGTTTCTCATCACATCGTATTGCAGGGTTTAACCCGAGCATGGGGGGCCATCTATTGTTGGGCCGGGTTGCTGGTGCCGACTGCCGAGCTGATGGTGTAGATATCTTGGACAAAAAGAAATTGGCGCTTGTCCTTGTGTCTTTCCATTACATATATATCAAGCGGATGTTTCAGTATCGGTGAAAAAGCCTACAGTCCGAGTTTCAAGATCATCACCGCGGCCGCCGCCGAGGTGGGTCGCTTGCTTACACTGCTGGTTGCCTGAAGATCAATGTTGATGCTGTGGTGGCGAAAAATCTTAATCATGGTGCTTGCGCTGCGGTTGTAAGAGATGCTACAGGAGCCTTCCAGGGAGGCAGGGAGCTTTGTCGTCCAAGGAGTAACGGACCCGGCAACACTTGAAGCCGTGGCTTTTAGAGAAGCACTTCCTGTGGCCTCCGATATGGGACTTCAGCAGCTCGTGATCAGCTCCGACTGTCAGGAAGTTGTATCAGCGATCAATGGTAAAAATTTAGTTGTTTTTAGCCATGTAATCAGAGAGATTCAGCATTTGTCGAAGCAGTTTGTCTCTACTGCTTTTCGGCACCGTGCATAGGAGCTCCAATGTGTATGCTCACAGCTTAGCTAGCTCCATACTGGCCAGCATTTTTGGTTTGATCAACCTCGGGCTTGTTATTGTATTCCATATTTCATTGTATAAGACAGCGGGTTGTTCTCAGAACAAAGATGTATTCTGGACAGATGTATTCAGCAGGTGGATCAGCAGGTGCATGCTAAATATTTTCTTTCAGTCAAAACTTGTAGTTGGTGTGCTCTGCGGGTTGCTGGAGAAACCCTTTCAAGGGGATGCAATAACGGATACTGATGATATTTCGTTTTCGAAAATGGAGGAGGGCTTGAGCCTATTCCTCTAAAAACAATCTTTGCAAGTGCCCTGATGTTTTTTTTTTTTTTTTGCTGCTTTTGTGATCTCCCAGACCCCAGCCACGAGCTGGTGTGTTCAGAAAAGAAGTAAGTAGTATTGTGGTTGCTTTCGCTGTTTTAACTTTTGCCTTCAATGCATTTGTGAAGTATCACTCGATGAAGCGATAACATGTCCATCGATCTGAATTGGCAGGTCCTCCGCAAGGGATAGTGGTGCCTCGGCGGTCGGCGCAAGCTTGAGCTTCTAGAACCTCAGGGGTGGTGCGTCCATCGAAAACAATAGCTGAAGCTCCCAAGAACCGCTCTTCGTCATCCCGGCAAATAACTCTGATGGCACCTCAATTCTGTTGCTTAGCTACAGCTCCATCAACATTGATCTGAGTCATTCCGGCTGGCAGTGGATCCACTCCAGAAGAGTCATCTTCGCTGGCTTGGGCAGCGAGGAAGCCTCTCGGTCTACCATGGCCAGGTCTGCAAGGTATCGGTTGATGAAAGGGTGCGTCAAGAGGGGTGATTGCTAGTTGCTACTATCCATCATGGATAAATTTCCTGCGTTCCCACCATATTGCCAAGAGGCTCACCAAAACCTCAATGAATTGTTGCTGAGAGAGAACTTTACTAAGAGAGAATAGCCAGAGTTGTGGGTCATCGGTCTCATCTCCGTAAAGAGGAAGGATGTCATCGTCGTCCTTAATCGCCCATACCCTGTGGCATTCGAGCAGGGAGTGCCTCTAGTTGTCCTTCTCTGCACCACACACCGGGCAGACCGCCATTGTAGCCATTTGCCTATGTGCACGAGCCAATAAACTAAGGCTCTTACCCAAGACTTAGTACTTGGGAATGAAGAGCGCAATGTAGGATTTTTTACCTTAGGACGATGAACGTTTTATTGATATCCTCCATGGAGAACACATTTAAAGATGAGAAGCATTGAAACTTCCTTTCAAATCTGTACCCTCTTGACACTTTCTAATGTTACAACAACAATTTTATCACTTCTTTTCCTTGTTCTAAAGGTATTAGTAGTGTGTATGGATTGAATTGATTTTGCAGCATACTTTTGTTTATGCTTTGGAGTTCGTCCTACCTCAAATTTTGTCTGTCCTTCGCCACTGTAATTCATGTTCACAAGTTTGTTTTCAAGGAAACCTTGAGGGCCCCTTTGGTTCAAAGGATTCTCAAAGGAATTGTGTAGGATTTTATCCCATAGAAATTTTTCCTATAGAGTGCATTTGGTTCAAAGGATTGAATCCTTTAAAATTCCTACGTATTGGTTTCCTACACTAATCCTATACTATTTCTAGCAAGAGGTGAGACCTCATTGAAAAATTCCTATGTGTTAACTATGACATGTACTCAAACCCTACAGAACTTTCATACATTTTTCCTGCGGTGCAACCAAACAACACATGCTACTCATTACTGTTTTTGATTCCTATAGGATTCCAAGTGTCATAACATCCTATTCTTGCGATATTCCAATTCCTGTGTGTTTTTAAATCCTGCGAACCTAAGAGGCCCTGAAAATGGTGGCAAAGTGGTAGATTCCATGGCTATCTTTCCATTTATTCAGCCCATTGCGAACAGAAAACCAGATTGCTACGTGCACCACAACAAAATGATGTGAGTTCATCCATCTTTTTGTTTTATGTACCCTAGAACCCAGCAATTATCTTTCTTATGTCTAACTAACCAAACATCTAGACATGGAATGAATAACAGTAATTAACGATTTTGTTTTAGAAAAAGAGCACTGCTCCCAATTTCATTTCTGAAACTGGTAAACAGTTATAAGGTTGTATCCAGCAAACTACACGGATCACCAGCAAACAAAACCGAATGCTCGCTGAAACCTTTTACACTTCTACCAGAAACTAAGGCTCTTACCCAAGACTACCAGCAACTACTGCCAACCAGCTCCAAGCTGTACAAGTGTACAACGAAGAAAACAACGCAAGAAACGGGAAAATGATAAACTTCCCAAACCCTACACTTAAACACACAAGAGAAGCTATCCAGCAGAGACTCTACCGCAACCTTTTCAGCTCCTTCCATCAGTAAGTCGAAGAATCATAGGGCCCCGACTTTGCCTCCTATGCAATACTTCAGTGGCCAGCTGGATCAGCAACCTTGCTCCTTTGACTTGCAGTTTTTGCAACCCTGCTTTCTGTATCTAGACCAATAAGAAATACAATGAGTTGTAAGAAAAGTAATATAGGTAGGATCCCCAAGATATACTCTTGGAAACAAGCCTACTTTCTAGTTATCCAAAGTGCCCATATCAGGGATCCCACACCAGACGAAATCAACCTTTGACTTTACTTGGGAATTTCCTGATCCAGATCAAAATATCATCAAAGCTCTCGTCAAATTAAAAGCACACTTAATAACATTCCACACATATCTAGTATATTGGACAAGAAAAAACAAATGCTCAAAACTTTCACTGCTAGCATTATCAACCCAACCTCTGTTATGGACATCCTTAGTCAGAATGCTCTTTCTAAAAACCAGCCAAAGAAAACCTTAACACTAAGGATACTTGTAGAAACCAAATATCCTTAAAAGGACTAGCAGTTTGTCTTACTTTCAAAGCTACATACAAAGAAATTAATAAAAATACCACATGAAGTGAGGGTTCATTTACACTTGTCCTCCTTTTCATTCAAACACACATTAACACACAGATCTGCTAATTCTTACAAAAATTTAGCTAGATCCTCATAGAGATTTCTTCTGAAATTCAGATAACACCATCCTTCAGCAAAAACCTACTAACAGTAATATATTTGCTATGAGAAAGGTCATACTGTACAATCTAGAAAACTTTACTGCCAAAACAATAATTAAAGATGAATTGATTATTCGTACTATTACATTTTCAATGAATGCTTACTGCAACCAACCGCTGGCCGGTTGACCCAGTAAAAGAATTAGAGTGGCAGTGTGTCAATATAGAGTCCTTCCACTAAACATCAGTTATAGTGGATTTTTGGCATATATATCTCTTTCTATGATGACGTGACACACTTTGCTCCCATCCTCCACTATATTTTGGACTTTTGATCTTCTGGATGATGATCATCCAATGGAAAAAAAAGCAGAGAGAACCTGTATGGCTGATACTGCTAGTGGCTGCAACAAAATATCTCCGGGGCTGCTAGGCTGCTACCAACGTACTATTTATTAATCCTGTCATTCACAACGAGTGGAATGAATGAGTTATCAATCCTAATTCTTGAAACGGACTTCTTTTTGCAAGTGATGGACAAGACGACAGTGCCTAGTTCTGCCCGGAAATAACACTGCATGCCTTGCTGCCCTCAATAGGGAGGAATGGGACTGAGACATCACCTTGTACGTACTGGTCTACCAGATAAGACAGATACTCGCAGGCCCGTTGTTAGTGCATGACACACAAACATGCACCTAAAAGCCAGAAAAATCTCCAATCCTTTTGCTCTATTTTGTTAGTGTGTGCACTGGTCCATCAGCAGGAGGAGATAGAGGTCCCATTTCCACTTTCAATGTCCCTCCCGTAGTGCGGGGACACTCTCATCTTCAATCGCGCATTTAATAGCGAAACACATGATAGTCCACTGATTGTGGATATACTACTCGGCATGTAGACGCAACGATGCAGCAGAACTCATGAGATAACTGGGACTGCAACTCCCTGTCATTCGAGCCGTGGATAAAGATGCTATCAGTAACAATGGCCAGCTTCCTTCCTGAGCTCAATTCCTCCTGCCGATCCTCAGCAACACTTGGTGACAAACTAGAACTGCTTCCTGCTTCATGTATGGCGAGAGAGTGGTTCTGAAGAGCATCAGCCCCTAGCTAAAGCTAGAATCTTGTCCCTGTCCTCTTGGGATTGTTAACCTGCCCAATATTTGAGAAACACATACATAACAGATTAGCTCATTCAGCAGTCAGCAGGAGATATACTCAATTTGTTTGCTACCAAAGCAAGCGCTAAACATCACACCCGATTAGTTGGAGCCATTCGCAAGAGAGAATTGATCAATATAGTATATAAGTGACTGTCATGCCTTTAGGAATCTCCAAATTATTCCCCACTAATAGTCCCACTTGCATGTGTCTTGCCACTTGTACATGTAGCGAGAATAGACAGGTAGGCAGGCTCAGGTGCCCATGATGATGAAACATCTCCACTCTAGTAAACTAGTTGCAATGCTGCCTATTTGTGTCTATAAAAGGCGAAGCACGGAGAAGATATGGATATTCCTCTCCACCATCTAGCTATCTTCTGAATATAATTTGAGCATAATAATACAGGGGTGCAGTGAAGGTGAAGTGATCCAGCATGCTGCCCAGGAGCCGAACTCTTCCAACTAGGATCCACAACAGCGCTGTAAGATCCATCTAATTACCATCTCTCCGATCAAACATTAAGTGCTTTGTTTAGAGGAACTTCAGTGACTCACATAGTCACATGTTGTGTTTATGTAATATGTGCGTAGATGGACCCAAACAACGAAGGGAGGCGGTACCTCCAGGTCGAGGCCCAGCCCATCACTTCCAAGATCGACGAGGATGCATCGGCGGACAACACCACCACCGGCGGCAGCAGCAAATGCTTTGACGATGACGGCCGGCTGAAGCGGACAGGCACGGTGTGGACGGCGTCTTCGCACATCATTACAGCGGTGATCGGCTCCGGGGTGCTGTCGCTAGCGTGGGCCATCGCCCAGCTCGGCTGGCTTGTCGGCCCCACCGTCATGGTCCTCTTCGCCTTTGTCATCTTCTTCACCTCCAACCTCCTCGCCGACTGCTACCGCACGGGAGACCTCGCCACTGGCGGGCGGAATTACACATATATGGACGCTGTGAGGGCGAACCTGGGTGGTGCCAAGGTCAAGGTCTGCGGCGCCATCCAGTACCTCAACCTCTTTGGAGTCGCCGTTGGATACACCATTGCTGCCTCCATTAGCATGATGTGAGCAAGCTCCACCCCCCTAGAATTTCTTCACTTCGAGTCCACCAGCAGTACCTTTGTTGATGGCTAGATGCATGCAACAGGGCAATCAAGCGTTCGAATTGCTTCCATGCGAGCGGCGGGAAGAACCCATGCCACATGTCCAGCAACATGTACATGATCATCTTCGGCATCGTGCAGGTCTTCTTCTCACAGATCCCGGACTTCGACCAAGTCTGGTGGCTCTCCATCGTCGCCGCCATCATGTCTTTCACCTACTCCATTGTCGGCCTCAGCCTGGGTGCCGCCCAGGTCGTCCAGAACAAGGCCTTCCAAGGCAGCCTTATGGGCATCTCCGTCGGCGCTGTCACCAAGGCCGGCACCGTCACCCCTACGCAGAAGATCTGGCGCAACCTGCAGGCGCTCGGGGACATCGCCTTCGCCTACTCCTACTCTATCATCCTCATCGAGATCCAGGACACGCTCCGAAGCCCGCCACCGGAGACGCGCACCATGCGAAAGGCCACTGTCGTCAGCATCTCCGTCACCACCGCCTTTTACCTCATGTGCGGCTGCGCGGGCTATGCGGCATTCGGCGACGATGCCCCAGGCAACCTCCTCACCGGCTTCGGCTTCTATAACCCCTACTGGCTACTCGACATCGCCAACCTCGCCATTGTTGTCCACCTCGTTGGGGCCTACCAGGTCTACTCCCAGCCGCTCTTCGCCTTCGTCGAGAAGTGGGCGGCCCAGCGCTGGCCCAAGGTTGAAGAATACGACATTCGGATACACGGCCCCGGTATGCATGCCTGGAGGGTCAACGCGTTCCGGCTGGTGTGGCGAACATGCTTCGTGGTGCTGACCACCGTCGTGTCCATGCTCCTACCATTCTTCAACGACGTTGTCGGCATCCTAGGCGCACTCGGCTTCTGGCCGCTCACTGTCTACTTCCCTGTGGAGATGTATATCGCGCACCGCAAGATCAGGCGGTGGAGCACGACGTGGGTAGGGCTGCAGGCGCTCAGCCTGCGTGCCTTGTGGTGTCCCTGGCCGCGGCAGTAGGCTCCATCGCCGGCGTGGTGCTCGACCTCAAGTCCTACCACCCATTCCACTCAACGTACTAATCCGCTGGACCTAACCAGCTACATGTGTTACTGCAAATAGACCGTGCTTAACTCATAGTCATGCCATGAGTTAATAAATATCGTGCCTTTCCTCGCAAAAAACTGAAAAAGTAAAAAAAAAAGTTATACACGTGTCCTTAAGATCAGACTATACACAGATCAAAGATAATAATTTGTGGCAAGTACGCTGTGAGCATGGTCTAACCTTATACTACATCCAGTATAAGATTATGGAATCCAATCAGACAATTGAGCTAGAAATAATGGTCGGGAAAGTGTAATTGAGCTATGATACTACTAGCTTGGGAATCTAACGATTTAGAAAATAGATGATAATTGATTACTTTTTCAAAATTTGGAGCTGGTTGGTAACTACCGGTCACCCTGCTAGATTTCTAGAGTAAGTAAAACTCTCAACTTGACAACCCATGGAAAGTATTCACAAAATAAATATAAATTCATTCAGGTTCCAATGTTCAATGGCGTGAACAAATCTTTCGATTTAGAAGAAATTAAAGTGGGAATAGAGATGATATGAATGAAGAGACCTCTCGAGAAGTTTGTTTCTCCTCTCAGCAAAAGCCCGGAAAAAACTTCTATTGGGGTTGAAACCACCTCGTCACCATTGCTGAGCTTTGTCTTCAAATCATCTGGTAATTCTTGCACATCATATTGCGAGCTAACACAGCAAACTACACTAATGTGAACAATGCAGCAAGGTAACATCGCTTATCAGTTTATCCAGCTGAATTATTTCAATATATAACCGTAACTGCTCCACTATAAATTTGGCACAAAGCACATCTCTACCTTGCACCTTAATTAAAAAGCAAGGTAAGAATTTCCGCATGTCTTAACAAGTGCAAGGTTACAGAGAGTCAAGAAGAATGACTTCAGAAGCCACAGATTTGCACAAAGACGGACCATATTGAGTGGTACTGCACAATGAAATATCCAAAACGATGCTAACCTGTTCAGCTATGTAGCTCCAGGCAGTCAATTTTAACAACTGCCTTGCCATCAGAAAATACAAGACTTCCTCCCCTTAATTATAGCTGATATATATTGTATATCGCAACGCCATCCAAACCACCAAGAAGATATACAGCAACTTCAAAACTAATCCTTGGTGGGGGTATGGTAAAAGCAACACAATTCAGTCAGAAACACGAACACTGAAAACAATGCATAACTGCAGATTGGAAAGAAAATACTCTAATAACTAAAGACTGGAACATAAGGTATATGTTTATGAACTACAGGCTCTATTGAGCTGAGAATTTGAATATTCTAGCAATGAGAAGAACCCTGGGGACTAATATAGATAATATATAAGGCAACAGATAAGAAAGTGAGAATGAATATAACATGAATGTACTTAAAGTGCAATACTCGTAACAAAACAACCTAAAATATCCTACACAAATGTATCCATGTAGCAATTAGACACATAAGACTGGCATACCTCAAACATCAGATATATATTCCTTCCCAACTCCGCATTCTCAAATAAGATTGGCATGCTTTTGGATCTTCACCTGGTGGCAGTATATATATCAAAAGTTTCTCCATTGATTAGACACCAAAGATACAGTCCCTGTTCTGACCTCAAGTTCCATTCCAAGAAGCACCCAGCAGTCCAGACAGCATTGTCACGGTCTTCCATTATCTCTGGCGAATAGACTATTATGACTGTGCATAAGCAAATAAATTTGGCGACCAAGTTGTACACAAGATAGAGACCACTAGAGCATAATCATCTCATTATACAACCTTGTTTGATTTCGATACAACTTGTAACATGGAAGAAGTCATGTCCCAACAGTAAATTAACCCATCCTCTCTGTTCAGCATTGATATCACACATACCAGGGCCTCAAGTCGGATACATACAACAACATCACCTCATACCTACCTAATTGGCTACTATTCCTAGTATATATACAGGATTACCCCTTTTTCATGTTACAGCATACTTGGTCACATGGCATCAAGTAAGCTCTTATCTTGTGAGAACTCTATCAGAAGCACTGGGATCTTGTAATACCAACCATGGTCTCCACTTGATTGTAGAGACTACCAGAAGAGTAAAGATCTGGAACAGATCCAATGTACTTTTTCTTTCAACAAAGATCAAATGAGAAATAACATAGTCACCATTCACCAACTTAAGCGTAACAGGTACTATTCGAACATGCCTTTCAGATGTTTTACAATAACCTAGAAGATGCAATGCTAATTTTTTTAGCAATTCAACCAGTAAACATAATTTTTTCTAGATGGACCCTTATTTAAAATAGTGATCAGAAGTATTACCTGCATCTCCTTCTCGGGTAGCTTTCTACCACCTGTCCTTCTTGTTACTGAATTCTCTGAGACGAAATATGTTCTGGTTCACTTGCAACATTTGGTCTAATGCAGCCGCCATTCTGGAAACTAAGATAGTGGTGAGATGTATCGCTCTGGTGGGCGAGGAGGTCCGGGTTCCCTTCGTGGACCTACACCGAGGATCCGAGTAGACGGCGGGTGATTTGGGGATTGAGGGCGTCGGGGGAGGAGAGGATGAGGAGGCAGACGGGGGTTGGTGATGGAGGTAGAGGACGAGGGTGGCGGCGAGCTGGAGGTCCAAGGAGAGCCACCATGCCGCGGTTGGGATCCCCCGTGAGGTCCGCCACCACCTGGCCCTCGAACGGGAGCATGGGAGGCGGTGACGACGACGGCGACAAAGCAAGAGGGGCTGCTACTTTTTTTTGTTTGCGAACTAGAGGGCTGCTACTTTAGGAGTTAGTTTTTTTTTTTTTTTTGAGAATCCTCTAGGAGTCAGTGGCCCGTAGTATCGAGTACTAGCCGAGGCCCACAGGCCGAGAATGAAGATACATCCCGGGCCGACACATTCTGATGTCTCATTTAGGGCTTTTTTTTTGGGCTGCTAACTGCTTTTCATGAAAATAAGCTGGGCAAACGAAACAAAAGGTTGGCTGTGCGTTGGGCTTTTACCGAAGCAGGTCTAATTCCTTCATACCGAAAAAAGCACGTCCCAAGGTGCTTCGAACCGGTATGTAGCATTGCCTATCACGTTGCTCGTAGTTACAAGAAACTGCCACCCTCGTTCCCATGTTCGTTGGGTCGCACGGCACATGCAGCGGCAGCTGCCCAATGCCACCGCACCAACCACATTAGGGGTGAAATCGAGCCGAGCCTGGCTTGGCTTGGTAGTAAAAATTTCCTTTGGAATGGGCTCGTGGCTCGGCTCGGTAAGCTCGAGGCTCGGCTCGAACGGCTTGCGAGCCGACCATCTCAACGAACCCAACTAATGCAGAGACAGAGATTCCACTCCCCAATTTGCGATTTCCATCTCGTGCTCATGCCTGACCTCCTCTGCTAGCTCGCTAGGGTCAACGTCAATGCCGCCACCGACGCCGGCCGCCGTCGCCGCAGCTGGCCGCCGCTACCTGACCCACCCGGCCAATGCCCTCATCTGCTTCTACCATGGCTTCCCGTACTGCCTGCAGCCTGCTCTTCCCGGTCACCTCCGGAGCTCGCAGCGCCCCGCGTCTACGTCTGCACGGCGCGGTTTGCGGCTGCTGCCGGCCGTCTCCAGCCCGCCCTGCGTCGTCGCCCCAGCCCTAGCCTATCTCGGGCTCTCAGCCCACACTCATACTCTACCGCATCTCTCTCAGGTCTGAACAGATCGAACATTAGTCCATACCGATATGTACAGTAGCTTGTAGGTAATCATCGATGGAATCCACTCTGTTTTTTCCTTTTCGTCGATTTGCAGCTACGACTGATAGATACTCTGAACTTTGAACGCCATCCAGCACCTATAAACAGCACAAAATTCCATCTACACCCAATTTCAGAAATTAATTGCACTTCTCTAGTTTGATTTGCACTTTTTTGCAATTAAGTCGTAACACATAAGCTGCTCGTGCTCCAATATCTGTGAAAATTGATCTATTTGAATCGCGTAACAAATAAGCTGCTCGTGCTCAAATAGTTGGAATGTCCAGAACAACAAGGCCTGCCCTAGATGGCAACATGAAAAGAAAAAAAATTCTATAGAGTGATGGACGGTGATATAATTTGTTTGTAATCCTCCCTGTATGTCTATCGTTTGTGCCTTGCTCTCATCCTAAAAAGTTGTGTGCTGTAGTAGAATAAAACAGCATATTGCTTATGTGTTATCACTTTTCACTGAAATGATATTGTGGTATCTTTATGATTATGTCGGTGATCTATTTATATCTTTATATACTTGCTACTTGTTGATTATGACTGTAAATTATTAGATTTTCAGCAAAGTCATGCCAATTTTTTTATTGCATCGAGCCTTCGAGCCGGCTTGCGAGCTTTACCGAGCCGGCTTGTCGAGCCTCGGGCCTTGCCCGGAAGGTTTATGCTTGACTTGTCCGACCTTTGAGCCGGGCCGAGCCCGAGCTGAGCCTTGTCGAGCCCGAGCCGAGCCTCGAGCCTTGAGCTTCGTGTCCACCCCTAAACCACATGCACTGCACCTACCTCCACCACTCACACGTTGTCACGTGGCCATCTCTTGATTGCTAGCTTATGCATTCATACGCAATGGCATTGAGCTGTGTAGCTGCCTGCTTAGCAAAAATCTACTGTTCCATATGCGTATTTGCCGAATATGCGTATATGTGCGCCAAACGTGGCATAACTTTGTGTGCCAAACAGCCACGCCGGACCACGAGGATGGGTCTCGCCAAATATGCGTATTTTAGTGACGTATGCGTTAATTATTACACGTAAATCAACAACAATACTCGTTTTCATGTCGTCAGGGTGTTTCAGACAATTCCACAATCTACAGCTAGCTGGTTTGCCAAAGACCTCCACTCACAAAAGCAGCTTCTCCTGGACAACAGCTTTTCTGTAGAGCACTCACAGCCAGCCACAGCCAGCCCAAACAAAAGGGCCCTCAGTCTATCAAAGCGAGATGAACACGTCTGCCAGGGAGAGCTTTCCAACGCCGGCTTCCGGCAGCTCCTCTCCGCTGACGACCTCCTGCTCGTCGGTGGTGGGGATTGCCGGATCCCGTGTAGCTCTAAAGATAGGTCCTCTGTAGTTTACTCCCTCCGTTTTTGAATACGTGTACTTCTATATTTAGTACTTAGTCAAAAAATTTAAAATTTGACCAAATTTATAGAAAAAATAGCAACATATATGACATAACATTGTTATATTTTAAAACTTTATTTCAAAATGAATCTAGTGATACTAATTTACTGTTATAAATGCGGGTACTTTTTCCAATAAAGTTGGCCAAAAATTAATAAGTTTGACTTACCCCAAAAGGTAGAAGTACACTTATTCGCGGACGGAGCGAGTATGTTTTCAACCGCTCAACGTGTTGGTTTCGGCGAAGACGACGACGGTGATGAATTAAATTGTTCCAGATTCTCTTCTGATGCAGTGTTCAACTTTGTGGTCGGCTAGGATTTTGGCCGTAGTCTATTCAAGCGGGGATGGTGTGGTGGCGGCAACATCCTTGTGGTGAACTTGTGTCCTCGGGGCTCCTTCGTTGCGACAGTTCAACGATGGAGTCGCGTCGAGCTCAATGAAGAGGTGACATGTCCAATTTATCTTTCGCAACAGTTCAACGATGGAGTCGTGTCGAGCTCAATGAAGAGGTGACATGTCCAATTTATCTTTTGCTGGCTGCTGCGGTGGTGCTTAGTAGAGGAACAAACGCTGGTATCTTGTTTAGGATTTTCTTGGTCCGGATTCTATTTTTCTTTCCTTGCTGAGCGTTTCTTTTATAAAAGTTAGGGTTCTTCTATCTTTTCAATTCTGTCAGTTTGGTATTTGTCTGGCGTGTAACTTTATCTTTATTTTATAAATGAGACGCGTATTACAAAAAAAGTCATCCATAGAGAGATCCGTCTGTTTTCAGTTTATTAAGTTCAGAAGAGAGAAAACACAATCCTCGCCTGAAAAAAATAATTCAGCAAACAAAAATATCTTTTACAAACCAACAGGACGAAGTTTTTTACGGCACCAACAACAGGACGAGCAGAACGGCACAGTAGAGCACACCAGTTTAAAACAACTTCATGGGACCAATTTGCCAAGGCAAACCGTCATTTATTCATGGACATGGAAGCCGGCCGCCATGCACGCAGCCACTTCCTCTATCGTTATCGTAACCAACAAGGGTGGGCGAGCACGCACGCTGACGGGAAGGGAGGTATCAGTGGCAGTGCGCTGTGCAGAAGCAGCGGCGGCGGAAACCGCGGCAGTGACCGCCGGAGAACCCCTCCGCCATGCAGACGCTGGCGCAGTTGGACTTCCTCACGCACGGCCCCTTGAACTTGTGGCTCTGCGACTCGCACGTCCGCGCCTCCGCCACCACCGCCGGGCCGCCCATCTCCTCTGCACAACAACAACAACGTCAGGAAACACCGCCGCTCCGTCAGATCAGAATCACCAGATGTTATTATGTTAACGCCCCCCTGGTTATCAATCGGGAATTCTCGGGACTACGTCTACATACCTGTGGCGGCGAGCAGCAGCACGAGGAGGAGGGCGGCAGGGAGAAGCTTGCGCGGAACCTTCATGGCGTATGTATCGATTTGCTTTCCTGCTACCGGACAGACAGTGTCGCTGTGGAACGATGGAGTCTGTTGTGAGTTTTTCTTGGGAGCGACATGTGCCTTTTATAGCAAAATGTGAAGCAAAGGTGAACAGTGAACAGAGTCCACGTACGTGAGGCCCCAGTGTCCCACGAGGCCACGAGCATGCAGCAAGGGTGGCCGTGTAAAGATCAGTCGGCAGAGCTACTTTGCCACCTTTCTCCAAGCTAGGTGAGGACTATTTTTTGGCGTGGCTGCGTTGCCGACAGTATGAGCTCTAGCGGCGTCTGCTCACTGTGACACCTGTGCACCTGATCTGGTCGACATGGGTAGCTATAGCTTGCATGTACGTCTCCAGGATCGATCGACCCAGCTGTGTGTGCGCATTGTCGTTTGTTTCTTGAATGCAGATTTGTGGCACCCAAGTACCGGTGTGCTCGGTAGTAATTTTTTTAATAAATTTAATTTGAGTTTGAAAATTTCAAAAAAACTCCATGGGTTACAGACATGTTTCTATGTATCTATCAAAAATTCAGTAAAAAATTGTATTCCGAACTTAAAAAACAAAATTATGGTTGTGAAATAGTAAGAATAGCTCTTTTCCCCCAAAATCTGTCTTTTCTATGTAGCACAAAATACAAATGTTCACGAAATTTCTGGCATACATACGAAATTTGTATAGATCTGTATACCTTATTTCAGATTTTTGAAGACCTAGAAATAATCGTTTACGAATTTTCTAAAAAAAAAGCACCAGTGTGCTCAGGAGCTACTACCACTTTCCGTTGTTTCTTTTACCATTTTTTCTCTTTCCCGAGGAATGCGCACTAATTACTTTTTCTTTAGAGAATAAAATAATTCTTGATCCAAAAGCGTATCATGAGCAAACCGTAGAGGCAGCACAAATTAAAAAGTGGGTTATTCGTGTCGGTACGAGTTGTCAACAAAGTGCGACTCCATTTGAAATAAAGAGATTTCGAGAATAAAGTGAACATCATCGAATAAATACATGTCGGCAGGCACCTATTTTAACAATGTTCAGAGTTTCGAAGCGAAGCAATAGAATCGAAAGAGCTTTATTTCTGCAGAGTCAGGTCCACGTGCGGCAGCTCTCAAGTCTCAATCAAGAGATTAGGTCAATGGGCTTGGATTGTCATACCATCGGAAGAGGGGCTGCCCGCGCGATTCCTTGCTGTCGTTTCGCTCAAGGATAGCTAGGTTGGGCCCGTAGGTACTGCAGGCCCATCTTGGGTCCAAGTTGTGCTGTGGGCTTGTGCGTTGTGAGGTAAGGCGAGACTGTTGGCCAACTCCTTCTTTTCGCTCGAACGAAGAAAAAAACAAAACCCGCCTCCAGATCCTGACTTTATTCAGCTTGGTCCTTCTCCGTCTCCGCCGTTCACCGTGCAGCGGCGGGTTCCGGTTCGTCACTTCGTCGGTATCCTTACGGAATCTGGGATGCAAATCATGGTGGCTTCCGGGTACAGCATGCCTGATTTGGGGAGTGAATTGCATTTTTTTCAGAGCAATCTCTGATTTTGTTTTGAGGAATTATCGGCGGCGGCGGTCCCGTTCCGACGGGGGTTGACCGCAGACGGTGCAGGGCGCGACGAGGACGGGGGACGGCTGAGCATGGTCATCCAGAGCCATTCCACGGACCACGCGGATCTAGGCTTGTCACGCCGCACCTCGGAGTGTGGTGGCAGCAATAGGCGGATCGCTCTCTGCACTTCTGCGGCACGGGGATCAATTTTTTCGGGGGGTTCATCACCATGGCGAGAGATTGGATATGGAGGCTGCTGTCAGCGCCATTGTGACGTCGTCGTCGGCATTCTTACCTGAGCCTGCGCAGGGAAGCTTGAGGTTTGCAATGGAGCCTGCTGGGAGCGCCAATGTGTCCTCTGCTGGCCCAATTGGAGAAAGTGTTTTGCTGGACGATGTTTGCAGAGTCCCATCCTCAGCAGGTAATCAAATCATCTCTGTGCTATACTAAATGCAAAAGATTTCTGAGAAAAATTTACTGAAGGAATGGTGCAGCTCATTTGCCAGATATGACAAATTACTGTTGTTAGTAGTGAAGGCTTTACGTGAACGAAATATTTTTCTCTCCTCCGATAGAGTACAAACCTGAAACCTGAACAAAAGTGGAATTCCAACTAGAGTGGAGCAATTTAGCAATGTGTTATTATCAGGGGCATCTGAGCCTGTGGAAGTGTCTATTCTCGCTACATCCACAAGTGGCAAAAGGCATGCAAGTGGACTATTAGTGGGGAATATTGTGGAGACTCCTAATGGCCTTACAATCTCTCATACTACTTTATTTGATTAATTGCTCTCATGCAGATAGCTCAAAGTATCCGGTGCGATTTTTAGTGCTTGCTTTGATAGCTAACATTTTGAGTATATCTACTCCTGAGTGAGCTAATCATGTATGTTCCTTCGCAAATATTGGGCAGGTTTAGAATCTCAAGAGGACAAGGATAAGACTTTAGGTATAGCTGGTGCCTTGGGTTGATGCTCTTTAGAACCAAGCTCTTGACATACACAAAAATGGGTCGTTGAGAGGATAATTTAGAGGTGTGTGGGCCACACCCATATGCTGCAGTTTTGACCGTAAGCTGCCGCGATTTTTCTACCACGATATAATCAGTTTCTCCAACATGTGCATTCATCTTGACAGGACGATGACTATAGGACATGGCTGTCCTGGAGTTGAGGACAAATACGGTTGACCTAATGAGGCAGCCTGTAGCCAAAAATCATTTTCCTACTGACAGCCCTATATTGTTTCAATATATATGAAGTCAAGGGGATGGCTATTTACACTCGGAAAAAAAAAGAGGGATGGCCATTTGGCTCCCGAGCTCGGTCGGTCCCGATATCTGGTCCGTTGAACCACGTTGAGATTGTGTACCTGATTCTCGTTGGCATGTGCAGTGGCATAGTAAAAATCATGGAGGCATGGTGAATCCATCTGAAACCTAGACCGCGGGCCCCCCCTACCAAACGAAGTGAAACGTCAATTTTTTTTTGCAAACAAAGGACTTGTTGTATTCATCCACATGAAAGATGATTACATGGCATGAACACAACATGAAGGCACCAGAAGCCCACATGTCGAATTACTTTTATAGAAATAACCTCCAAGAAAAATAAATAACAACTAGGTCCTTGGAGATCGCCTCGCTCTTCTGCTCGCCGCCGGAGCGGCAGAGCAGACACCAACCCATGGCATAGAGAGAATCCACGGCAGCATCTGCTTTCCTGAACCTCAAGAATAGACGCACACATAAGCGTCGACGTCCTTGTCGCTGTAGATCATCGGCCGAGGCATCGCCCAGCTCCTCTCCGACCTCGACTCCTCCTCTGCCACCGGAGTCGCTCGCTGGCCAACCTCTAACCCCAAACACTTCCACCACCAAAGCCTCAACCCCATCACAGCACCTCACAATCCCACTGCCGACACTGGGGAAGATATGGCGCGGAGACGACCGGCTCGAAGGTCAGGAACTCCACCACAAGCGGTCGACATCGTCGTCTTGACAACCACCTGCAAGGAGGAACATCACTCCACTACCTCCCCGGCGAGAGCGTCGCCGGACCGGAGAAAGGAGGGGGAGGATTTATTCCGCACTGCCAGCAACATGGTCTCCGACCCGACGCCGCCAGCTGAGCAACCAAAACTAGTCCTAATCTAGTCGCACAGACAAGATCCAGAGCTTCCCCCGTCTCACGATGCCGCGGCGGCGCCGGAGACTGAGGGAAGCGGTGGATTCGCCGGTGAAACCATAAATCGCCTATTTTTCGCCTGAGGTACTGTAGCAAGACAAGGGAAAACGAGTTATGTGGCCGTGCAAACGCCGAAATTTCTTGGGCCGTAGGTACATGACGACAAGATTTGGTGGTCCGTGGGGATTTAATAATATAGTACTAGCTATATTAAGACATACTTAAATATGCACAACTTTTCTCACCCTCTCACGTTCTGCAATGTTCATACTATATGTTATTGCAAATCTTTATCGAAAAAATATGTTAGTGCAAATAAATCTTGAGTCATGGGAGTACAAAATATCTGCAACAATTCTGATATAATTAGGAACGATGTCATGCACACAAAAAAAATCTCGTCATGCTTTCTCTATATGTTAGTGCAAATCTTTATCGAAAAAATATGTTAGTGCAAATAAATCTTGAGTCATGGGAGTACAAAATATCTGCAACAATTCTGATATAATTAGGAACGATGTCATGCAATTTTTTTTCTCGTCATGCTTTCTGTGGCAGATTGCTAAATAGGTGAGGTTGTAAATGTATTATTTTCACTCCGTGTAGGTGTAAAATCGCCGCGCTGGTTTAAGTCCCCCACCCACCCACCCACCTACCAACTACACGTTCCCTGCTGGCTTGTTCATCTCGCCCTTCACCACTGAATACTGCTTCGTGGAAACAGCCGGAATTCCCCTCTCTTGCAGCAAACTGAGGTGACAATTAGTTGCTTATTTTGTTCCTCTTTTTATGATTCATCTACCTGCTGTTTATGTGCAGCTTACGTAGACGTCATTCATTTTTCAGTAGTCGACATATGTATCTATTAATCTATATGTTAATCTGTATGATTATTCAGGAAGCACGAGCTATGGCTGTTGTCCTGGATGCTTTGGCGCCCTATGTCAAGAAGATGATCGCGGACTTAGCGGAGGAAGAACTTAGCATGCTGCTGGGCGTTGAAGCAGAGATCAGGAAGCTGAACGGCAACTTGGTGTACCTCCAAGACTACCTCACCGACGCCGACAGGAAACGCATCACCGACAAGAGTGTGAAGGCGTGGGTGGGGAAGCTCAAGGACGTCATGTACGAAGCCACTGACATCCTTGAGCTCTGCCAGCTCGAGGCCATGGAACGACCCGAGGAGCGTCCCGCAAGCGGTGCCTCCAACCGTTCCAGTTCTCTTGGAGGGCACATGAAGAAGAAGATGCAGGGCTGCTTCCAGCCGTTGCTGTTCTGCATTCGGAACCCCGTGTTCGCCCACGAGACGGGAAGCCGCATCAAGAAGCTCAACGAGGAGCTGGATACCATCCGCAAAGATGCCACCAAGCTCAATTTCATCAACCTCGGTTCCTACCAGGAACAAAGGAAGCTGACAAATCGGGCACATCCCAGGAACAGGACAACATCGGGGTTCAATATGTCCGAAGCCGTGGGGGAGAACATAGAGGAGGATGCAGAGAAACTTGTGCAGAAGCTGACTGCCCATGATGGCAGAGACATTAAGGTGGTGGCCATTGTTGGCCAGGGCGGCATGGGCAAGAGCTTTCTTGCCAAGAAGATCTTCGCAAGCGAGGCCATCAAGGAAGAGTTCAAAACCAAGATATGGCTGAGTGTCACTCAGCAGTTCGACAAGGTGGACCTGCTAAGATCTGCCATCAGCCACGCTGGGGGGAAGCACAATGAGGAGAAGGACGAGTCCATCCTCGAGCGGACCCTCACCGAGGCTCTGTCGGCGAACAAGTTTCTGCTCGTCTTGGATGATGTTTGGAGCGACACAGCATGGAAGGACATGCTCCAAGTCCCCGTTGCTAACGCTAGTTGTAAACAACCAGGGAGCCGGGTCCTGGTCACCTCTAGAAAGGAAGATGCTATTCGGAGGATGGGAGCCTCCGGTGGCGACCTGCTCCGTGTGAGAAAACTAGAAGATGAAGATGCTTGGTCATTGCTCAAGAAACAGCTACCGCTGCCAGAGGTCAGTAACTCAGTGATGCCAAACTAATTAATTTGCTCTGCACTGCCTATTAATTTGGTAATTCTAGTACTAATTTTCCACGTGCGTGCCACACACATAAATGCATAGGAAATTATAGGTTTGCGCAGTGGGTTTTGTGATTCTACACTAATCTTTACTCCCAAAATGCAGAATACCCATGTGAGTTCCAAAAATACTTGTTCGTTATAACATTACACGGTTTATATGTGGTAGTATTTTCACCATCAGTTTTTGTGAAGTATGCTAGCTACTTTGACTAAATTAAACGTCAGGAAAATATGCTCCACGATAGTTTTTGTTTCATCAATTGATGTTAGTGATCTATATATTACTCTTTACTAGCAAAATGCCCATGCGTTGCTACGGGTTGATTAAATAATTTAATCACGGATCTTCACGGAAATTACACGGGCAGTACTACAAAATCTGTCACCTTTATATGAATTGTGTTTTTGTTTCCTCTTAATCATATTTTTTGCGAGGTTCCATCAATCATCGGTGTTGGCTTTCAAACATTTCCTTTTACATATCAATTCCACACGTTACTCAGTACATGAATTTTGTTGTCGCGACCACACACGCACACATCCGCCTACGCCTCAGACGCACGATGTCGTTGAGGCTGGCGTAGCTGCATGTATTGTATCGCGCGAGCACCTCCTGGTGCTCAACATCCTTCACTGCAAAGGTGGGCAAGGCGGTGTTGTTGACCTAAATTTCTCCCATAATGGATCGTCCCGCATGAGTGTTTTAAACATTTTTATTTGATATATTGCTTTATAGTTTATTATCAATTTGTTTTCATTTAATCTACTATTTTAGACCCTTTTTAATGATCTAAATTCAGCAGACTATTCAGTCAAGTCCCCACTGTAAATGTCATGAAGAACTGGTAAGAAGCACTTCCATCATTTGCTCTGTCATTTAGATGTTTGCTGAATGCGAGCCCTAACTTTCTTGTCTTGTGATGTAAAAAAAAATGGCTGCCGCTCTAAAAGAAATGGTGGCTCGAACCTGATAGCAACCACATATGTATATGTACGTGTGCATGTATTTATTGATAATTGATTGATCGCTATCGTTCGACTTTTTCTGGGCTGCTCCGATACAACACGATCGAACTCTCCTTGCTGTTGGACGTAAGGCTCTGATTAAACTCTCTTTAAAAAAAGCTAAGCCAACTCCGGTTTGTAATGAAGAGTTTTGGCCGTTCCGATTTTTTTACCGAAGGACAGGAAACGGACACTGGCTGGTCTCTTGGCCGACCACGTGTGGCTCCGTTTTTTTTGTACCGATCGGAATCCTGCTTGCGTGGCTTCGGCTTTTGCTCTGGGTTTTTTAGCGATCAGAATTATGCGTGCGCGGCTGAGTTTTTCTTACCAATCGGGATCGTGCTGGACGCAACCTATCCGAACTGTTTTTCTCACTTATAGGTGGCATGATGCGTAATTTATATCAACTTCAGGGGTAGTTTTATCATGACCTACCATCATCACCACTTCTATTCATATTATATAGTAGAGATAACTTTCAAAGTTAACAGAAAAGAGACTAAGCATTATGATCTGGTTGGACCAACTTTAGCTCATTGCGAAATTAACATCTGATTTGTAATACAAAAGTCCGAAAAAACCCAATTCCATATTGGGCTTTAGTCTATATTATTCTATCGGGTGAAGTTGCGCTCACTAGGATTACGATAATACTATTCTGTAATAGCTTATTTCAGATTAGTACAAATTATTCCCCATTAAGACATTAACGTCTAATTTTGTCCAATTAGCCAAAGGTCGTGCATGTGCTAAGAGTATATACTTTGAGACGAGGTGTCATGACACATGACATAAATAGAATTGCGCCCCTATACTATGCAAGCACTTTGAGTTCGTCACGAGCATTATACTAGACTAATCCGAGGCCACACTATTCAAAACCTACTCCTTGGACATCAAACCAAGGTGTTTTGTTGGATGCCATAAATCTGAACAAATGTTAAATCAAGTTTTTCCCAAAAAAATGTCTCAAATTTTTATAGAATATATCTGATATTAAGTAATCAATCCAATTACACTTTCAGGTGGCTTGAGATTAATTCCACCACAAAATATTTAACACTTCACAACTGGACATTGGTGCTAAAATACTAAACATCAAGATATTAAATATCAATATGTCTTTCTCTTCTATAGGAATGGGTAATTGCAAAGAGCTCATTCAAATAGAAACAAAGTATTTCCATAAGTAACATGGTCCTACAAACTTACAACTTATATCCCTTGCAAATGCATGGCTTAGCGACTAGAGTTGATAATTCTTCCATAGTACTAGTATAAAATTTTACCCCACGTATAGATCCTAAAAAGCCAGTAGATTGATATGAATAGAGTGCCACAATACTACTACATGATTAGGCGCGCTAATGTGCATAGTGCACCGCCCACCATAGCAAGTGGCTCAACACAAACTTAAAGTATGATATGAAATGACTGTTTTGGGCATGTGTCCTCCGTATGGCAGACTATATTTATGATTACATGGATGAGATTCTGTGACCGATCAATTTTTCCGACCAATATAAGCAAGTCTTCTGCCCTCCTTGGAGGCGTGTAACTCCATCCTTCCATCTACAAACTTCCTATCTCATATTCTTACAACCCAGGGAAGCGTTTAAGCAAACACATAGAATAATAGATGTGTAAGTCCACCGTGTTTCAAATCTATATTCCAAGATCAAACTGATAGATTTCGGATAGCTACAAATTTTGCATTCCTATTGAACCATTGAGAGAATTGAAAACGTTTGACAGAAACTAAATTGATTTTGATAACATATCTTGCATAGTTGCATGCCAAGATCAATCTAGACTGTATACACCTTATGCTGCAAGCGCAATAACATTGCCATTGCCCTCTTCGTGATCATGCACTCCTCCTCTAGCTTCTTCTACAACCCACCACATCCTCTTGTGCAGATATCTCCATCACCCAATAAGCAGCACAAACGAACACTGCACGTCATATTGGCAGGCGTTGCATGTACTGGGTCAGATGCGCTTTGTAGTAGGCGCACAACAAAATTGTCGTGTGGAACTCACTCGTTGAACTTCACATGCGCCTTTGTTTTTGTTGCCAATACCATGGCAGGTGGACCAAGCAGTACTAAAAAGTGAGTGGGGACTGGGTAGTGAGGTCAAGGGTATGGGCGCAGCCGCGCAGGTAGGGTAAGAGGAGGTGGTGCTTGAGGGAAATGATTTGTCACAAGAAGATTAGTCGTGGCCAACTTGCAGGTTTTTGAAAAACATAATTAGTAAATGAAAGGCTAATAAATTTTTTAAAAGGAAAACTATTTTAATAGTTTAAGGTTGTCCTCTTAGGGAGGTTGATATTTAGTCCCTTCCCATGTGATAAGTGATGCACAGTGGGAAGTTCATTCACCCACGTGTGAATTAGATCTCGCCAATTGTCATACTCTAGGTAATCCCCTAGTGAAAAGGGCACATTGTGGACTTGCGGGACATTCCCCTTTTTCGTGGATTCGAAAACATAAAAAGAGGTATCTTTTGAACCGAACGATGAAATCATAGTCACTTGTTATTCGCGCGAGCTCTTCAAAACTATATCACATGTTAATATGTTCGATGAACTTTTTTTCATAGACTTGACTGCATATTTTGCATTGCAATAGTTTTTCGTTGCACTGTGTTCGGATGCACTGCCTGAGTGCATGTTCTATCCTCCTAGTCTGTATTTTTTATGTCATGTCCTAAGTGCATGTTATATCCTCCGTTTATGCATTTTTTATATCATGCCTGAGCTCATGTTTTGTCATGTCCTGAGCTCATGTTTTGTCCTGTGTCTTCTATATGACCCTTAAATTCATTTTTGCATTCTTTATATGTTTGTGGGTTATCAATTCTAATATTTGGTGGAGTAAACAATTTCAGCAAAGTTAACTATTTCAGAAGAACTAGATTTTCTAACATATTCCACTAGAAAAATCATAGTTCACTACATTAGTAATACATGGTGTTAGTTTATCATAGTTTTGTTAAGATGCACAACCCCTATCTCTAGCTATTCATTCACGCGATTGAACGGCCGAGATTTGGCGTTGAATGTGTTCAACCTCGGCCGTTTAATCGCGCAGATGGACGGTCGAGATACGGGTTGCACGCCATATGAGTTGTAGAAAATCCATTTTCTTATCTAAATGTGAAATATGAAACTGTGCACAGCACATATATACCTTTAACGAAGTAGTCTTATATTGTTCGCAGGTTAGGAATGAGAGTGCTTTTGATCATCTAAAAGATATTGGGATAAAGATTCTTAGAAAATGTGACGGTTTACCGCTTGCTATTAAAGTGATGGGAGGTCTTTTAGGCACAAGGCGTCCAACTGAGCTTGAGTGGGAGAATATTCTGAAAAAGAATCTTGAATGGAAAGAAGATGGGTTGCATGAGGAACTGAACTTCTCAGTACACTTGAGCTACGATGATCTAACTCCAGAGTTGAAGCAATGCTTTCTATACTACTTACTTTTTGCTAAGGGTTCAGCACCTAGCCTGAATTCAGTTATTAGCATGTGGATCAGTGAAGGGTTTATTCAAGGTGATTGCAGGTCAGGACCAGACGGACTAGATCTACATGAAGTAGGCGAAGACTATCACCGAGAGTTGGTCGCTAGGAATCTTTTGGAGGCCGACGATCTAATTTGGAGCACGTGGACTTACAGCATGCATGATATTATCCGTTCGTTTGCGGAGTTTGTAGCTAGTGAAGAAGCACTTGTGGTTCGAAAAGAGCAAAATGACATTAGAAATCTTCTCCTAGTTAACCAAAAAATACGGCGTCTGTCAATAACAATACAAGATTCGCTACTAGAGTGGAGCATCCTAGATAATCTTGAATCATTGAGAACATTAATGATAAACTGTAGGACTATGACTAGTGGTTCATTGGCTAGTTTTGTTGGTTTACGAGTACTGAATATAAAATCTGCCGTGTCTGATTTGCTCCTAGATACTGTGTGTCAGTTGAGGCACCTAAGGTACCTGAGACTTGAAGGGGCGGATATAACTAGACTGCCAAAAGACATGCATAAGATGAAGCTCCTTGAGCACATAGCACTCATCAGTTGTACAAGGCTGGACAAGCTTCCCGACAACATCACAGAACTAGAGTTTTTAAGATTTTTGATCATGGATGGGTCCAATGTTGATAATGTACCAAGGGGGTTTGGTGGCTTCAAAAGGTTGAGATTTATTTTTGGGTTCCCAGCAAAGATGGATGGGGATTGGTGCAGTTTAGAAGAATTGGGGCCTCTTTGTCATCTCAGGAGGCTTTCAATACAAAGTCTAGAAAATGTGCCTTGTAGTTCAGTTGCTGCAAGGGCCGTTATGAGAAATAAGAAGCATCTAACATATTTGCAGTTGAACTGTTACAGAGAGGAGGAGGAGGAGGAGGAGGAGGAGGAGGAGGAGAGGAACAATCTGCAGAGGAGGAGGAGGAAGAGCTATGCCCTCCACCTTGCTTGGAGGGGGAGGAGGAAGAAGGAGAGGAGCAATCTGCAGAGGAGGAGCGACATCGAATTGAGGCAGTATTCGACGAGCTATGCCCTCCACCTTGCTTGGAAGTTCTGATCATGGATGGATACTTTGGTCGTCGACTACCAAATTGCATGCAAGCTCCAGCAACAACGTCCTTTAAGAGCTTGAGATCTGTTACGCTATTTGACCTGACCTACTGCAACCAACTTCCCAATGGCTTGTGTGAGATGCTGAATCTGGAAGAGATGGAAATCAACGTCGCCCCAGCCATCAATCTTATTGGGCCTGATTTCCAAAGCGTGGCAAGTAGAGATGGAGGTTCAATTGTTACTAGCACATTCCCAAATTTGAGAGTATTACGCATGGAAGATTTGTCTCGATGGAAGAAGTGGGACTGGGAGGAGGAGCAAGGCAAAGCCATGGCCATGCCTGTCCTGGAGCATCTCATGATTGTAAACTGCAGGCTGACCCATCTTCCCTTAGGACTTGCTAGCCACAACAGATATAACCTGAGAATCCTGTATCTACAGGGTCTCGCCGTCCTGGCATCCGTGGAGAATTTCCCTTCGGTTGTTTGTTTCGATGTGCTCTACTGCCCCAAGCTCAAGAAGATCAGTGGCTTCTCCAAGTTGCGGAAGATCTCAGTCGACGGTTGTCCAAAACTGAAGTTGCTGGAGGGTTTCCCCATGCTCTCTACTATGGTGCTGGATGATGAGCCATGGGTGATTACTGGTACACCTGCAAAGTGTACACCCAAGGTACATCAAGTTGGAATGCAGCATCAGCTTCCTGAAAATTTCACCGTTACCAGATAGTAGCTCTTGCTCTGAAGACAAAGGTCTATCTCCTTGTGTAATTCCCATTTTAGAATCTGTTTTGCTAGTCACATAGATCAATAATACTCGTTCAGGCAACCAACTCATGGTACTTCTGTATAAAAATATGTAATGCCTAACTACCTAATGATATATCTGATGAGTATCGTATTGCATCCATCCATGTACAGTGAACTTTCTTCTTCATATCCTCCTTCAGAGTTCAGATACATGCTTGTAAGGTTTCTTCTTATCCAGGGATGGTTGCCTCCAGATTGCTGAACGATGATCTGGGATTGCAGATCTGCAACGCTACGTGATGGGAGTTGGAGGCTTGGAGGGAGGGAGAGAGCATATTAGCATATCATTCGGGTCTTGCGGCTCCCATTGCTAGCTTCTTCAGCTGGTCACCGGCCTGAAAACAACAATCTTCAATTCTTCAGTACAAGGCACTTATTGATTTGTATGGAAGAACCGAAGAAGAAAGTGTGTATTTCGTTTTATACTGTGTTTTTCAGGATTTGTGTGGTGAAGGCATGGGGTAGGCAGGTGAGCCATTAAACCCTCGCCGATCATGACGCCGGCCAGAGACATATCCGCCTCGGCTGGGTTTTCGTCTGGTCTCGGCCTCTCCGGGCGGAGCAGAGGAGGCGTGCATTTGGTCAATGAGCAAAACATCATGGACGTCTCATCTATCTGTTCGATTCCCTACTTTCATTCTTATAAGCAACACATAATCAGAGGATGCTGCCTGATTATTCATATCATCATCATACTGCATTAGCAGCACATCTGGACGCCGGCCCAGTTCTTTTTTTTTATAGATAAATAGTATATATTAATATCGCGGAGATACCAATTACACCCAGCCTCTGCAACAACGCAATAACCTAGCGTATTACGGATGCACACAGCCGAAAAACAATAAGAAGAAGAAACTAAAAAATAAAGTCTCGCTACAGAGTAACAGTCCTTACAGCAGCACAACCACCAGCAAGACAACACCTGATGTACAAATTCTTCAAAAGCAACGCCTTCAAGATGGAAACAGTGCGCAAGCGCTGTCGTCGCCCCAGTTCTGTAGGACATGAAAGCAATCTGAAGCTAACACAAGCTTGGCGCAGACAGCACAACCATGAGCAAGCACTAAAATCCCTCTACAATATATTCTCTAGGATTTACTGCACTTGCAGCTATAAACATGCGATGTTCTAGTTGGTATCCATTTCCTGAAACTTCTGCCTGTTTTTTTTCCCGGTCTTCCTCCTAGGCCACAGTTACATTTATCATCGTGTAAGCAATTCTGTCGAGTCACCAAGGCCACGTTGCAGAAGGGGGAATGGCTTCATGGAAAAGCTTTCCTCCTTTGAAAGAAACTCTTGCTGCTTATAGTCTGACTAGACAATTCCCCCGTGACAGTGGCGGATCTAGGAATTGATCGATGGGGGTGCCGAGCTTAAATTTTTTGGTTCAAAAGCATCATAAATTTAGCACATAAGTTTAAAATTTACAAAAATGAAAATACAAGTAACATAATTTTGAGAAACATCGTAAATTTAGCACAAAATTTAATCCTTCTCAGACGACATCTTGTTCTTCAGTCAAGCCATCAACCATTGGAGTTGGCCTCGCAGTCGGAGATGAAGAAGAGATGCATTTTTTTTCACCGTTGCTTCATGCTTCTCGAGCAGAGACATTATGGCATTACCTCTTTGGATTCTTTGGCTGAGGAATACCGCAAGTTATGCGGCAAATCACTAATTTGAAAATATTCCGTACTTCAGTTAAGATTGTACGCTAAAGAGGTAGAGTAATTGACACATCTTAGTGAAGACAACGCAACTGGAGTAAATATTCTTTTAGATGATAAGCAAAATAAACACCCGACAACTAATTAGTTTTCTATATATTCGATGGAGAACACAACTGGTCTTACAGTAAAACAACGGACGTCTGTACCGTGGAGGCCGAAAATACAACTACCATTTTTTTTTCTGCACAGACATGAACATGGTGTAGGACCTGTCACTGTACCAAAAGGCCACTAACATATGAAGTACAGCTGATAATACTGTATCAGACTGCTGTAAAATCGGCTGCCTCTTCTTGCGGTCGACCCGCCGGGTCACCGACCCGACCCAAAAAATCGAGGCCATTGGGCCACACGGGTCGGCCTCAAACCAGATATGGGTCAACGGGGCCGGCCTTGAGTGGCCCATTGGGTCTATAGGGCCGACCCATCTGTAGTCTTATTTCTATTCGTGATGAATTTTAATATATGCTGACATCTAGTAGGAATTGGCTAATTTAAGTGGCAGCATCGTGGATATTTCTAAATATTTATGTTGTATTAAAAATATAATAAGTGCTCCTTTGCACTGTTCCATTACGTCAGTAGCACTTCTAGGCCAGTGTAGAAGGAGCAGTGTGGGTTTCTAGTTGCATTGGACCCATGCATGCATGATAGGAAAAAATAAAAATAAAATGAGGTACAACCGTACCGTGTGTGTCCGGAGAGATTCGTTTCAATCTTGTACATAATTTTTGTAACTCCCCGTACACTACTGATCTACTAGTGTCCTGCCTTAACATTGCTTCTGTGGGCTCTCCCGGCTACTAGCTGTGCATGCGCATACGTAATACATTCTCGTTCGATTTAGTCCAGAGAATCGATTCAATTGAGACTAATCTGCTAAAATTTGGGTCGGCCCCGAATACCCATTGGACCAGCAAAGCCACTTACTTATTTGAAATGGGTCGACCCGTGACCCCTCAAAATGGCCCTAGGGCCACAAGGGCCAGGTCCAAGGACAGGGCCGGGTCGGCCCATTCTCATCCTGAGAAATTAGTAGAGGGTGTAATAATGCAGCTCATATAAGCTTGCTGCTTTTGCCCAACTCAATAGGACTAGTGATTTCCTATTGGGGCCTGTCTCATCTTTCATCACTGACCTATATATCTTTTAATTGTAAACCGTGTTGGTTTTGAGTAATACACACCTATTACCGTAAAAGAGAAGATGCTGAAGATAAAACAAGAAGTGGTTTACAAAAAGCATTGCGAGTTGAAGCAAAGTAACTTTAGAACTGGAACATACTACCACAAACTTACCGAAATACTGAGGCAGAAAAGTTTGCTTTCTTCGTACTGCGAGGAAGTTTACAGTTACCCACAGTCACGTGCTGCGAGATCTCTGCCACTCGCACGGACATCAGAAAATGCCTGAAAGCTTTTGTGTTCCGTTCTGCATGCTAGAGCTTCACGTAATCTGACACTAGGGCGAAAGTGAGAAGATTCAGCCGGCCATCAGAATGCATATGGTGTGTCATGTGAGTGTACTCCCTCCTTGTTCAGAGCAATGTTTTTACCTCTACTTTTATATCTGAACTGTAATGAAGTTTCCTTTCACTCTTGGGCGGCTCGCGTGACTGATTACTGAAGGTGTTTTCACGGTCCGTGCATGATGATGTAAAAATGATTGCAAGATATGCACCAGTATGGCAGGTTAATGTATCACCACTCGGTTGCAATCATGTGTTATCGCCCCCACAGTAAGATGGTGATCCGCGCAATCATGATGCGAATTTACATTAGCTTAGATTATAAGTACATCGAGTATGTCTGCTGATTTAACACAACTGTGCAGGCATTTTGTTTATTTACCATGATGCTGATTGCATAGAGCGTCGAGCGCAGATAGAAAAATTGCATTATCTTCATCAACGTCTTAACTAACCTGAGATGGGATTAACGTTATGACACACGGTGGTGGTGCTCCACTGCTCCTTAGACGGTTAGAGTACCCGCCCACACTATTGCAAAGTACTCGTATATAAACACCAGAGATACTATGAATCTCACTGAATTTCTTCCGATGCGCCTAAGCGTATGTAAACGTTAACACAATTTTTTAACCCTGGCAAGTAGAAGTCCTGACTTGACAACTCCACCTGCCTCGCTAGCAGGTGGTCCTCTTCTCCGTCGTCATCACTCATCAGATGCAAACTTTCTTTTTCTTGGACAAACAGTTCAGAATTAAACAGTAAGCATATTCATTTCAGATTCTCTGCGAAAAAACGCCAGATAGAAACCCCAAAACAGATTAATCACCATCAGTTCCTTATGGCACCAGCCAAAAGCTAAGCCCCTCGCTACACCAGAACGGTGGTCCTCCTCCGCGCGGTATAGGCCCAACCTGAAAGGACCCCTGCTCCAACTCGCCACTTGTACAACGTAGCAGGTAGAACGGCAGAGACATTACACTGGTCATTTTTTTTTCTACAAACGAAGTTTTTTATACTGATACCTCGCACCTAATCTTCTCTGTGACCGAGTAAAAAAAAATCACAAAAATAAATCTTCTCTGTGGTTGAGAGGCACCTACTCTCTGCCTAAACCTCGCCTGCTCACGCGATGCCAAGGAGCAAGTCTCGGGAAACGTATAGATACTTTACACTCCATGCTGCGTTTGATAATGATCCGTCTGAACTTTATCTTAGAGATGTTTTGTGGTACCCCAAATGAATAGGAGCCCTTCTGTGCAGTGTCATTGGCATAGCATGGACGATTTCTTGCTAATACGGCATCATCATGGACGGGATTGGGCTGTACGTGCGGCGAAATTTATTGAACCGTACTGCGCCAATTTATTCGGCCGCGTACGTAGAACTACAAGGTTGTCATTGCCATGATACTGTTTGCGTGCATCCCACCTACCAGATACGAGTACGATACGAGGCCTGATGAGCGTTTAGAGAGGATAACTGAATCGAACTGATCTCTACTGCAGAATTTCATTCAGACTTTTTTCTTTTTTGCGAATGAATTTGTATTACTCAAAAATATCAGGAATTACGAGGTATCTGGCAAATGTCATTGGGACTTATGTAACTGTGCGCTTGGAACAAAAAGATCGGCTGTTTTAGCTCCAGGAATCAAGTTCGTGTAGCGCATCGCACGTCTCCTCGACTAGACGGCCGAGCCGTAGAAAACGTTTTCGTGTGAACCTTTTCGGAAGCATGTATATTTGTAACGGGGCGTCCTAGTTTTAAGGGTGCGAAAACAGGGCCCACTTGTCCCACTTATTCTACATTTTGTGCACATCTATAGGGAACGGCGTGGAATTTATCAACACAACCGACAAACAATGCCACATATGATACCTACAAACGACCCCTAGGCGGGCGCAGGGCACTTACGCGACACACTTGGCCTTCCCAACGAGCACCGCCGATGTAATGGTGCCTGCCCGTCATCGCATGTTAATGGACGCAACCAACCTCCCTCGCGCCACTATAAATCGCGACACATACTAGCCCTACCCACTTCACCTTTCACGTTGTTCTCCTCCTCCACCGTTCACCTCCTTCTCCACAACGACGCGCGCAATGGCGAACGACGACCCAGTCGTATACAACGGGAGCGATGACGGCCACTTCGAGAGCCCCCTCACTGTCGACGAGGCGACGGTGTTCACCAGAAGGGCGTCCTCGTGCCGTCAGGAATGCACGGCCGTAGCGGGTGGTTCATCATCTTTGGCGCCCTGGCCGCCCCACTGGTTTCCACTAGCGAGGCCAAGCTTCCCGCACTCACCTGGGAGCGTCGTCAAAGGCCTCACACGGCGCATCTGACGAAAGTCGACTATGCCGATCGAGAACATCGATAAGTGGTCGGCGATCCTCGCGATGGAGCATGAGTTGGCAATGTAGCACTTCATCCGACCAGGTTGACTGACGCGGGGAACATAAGCGAGAGGAGGCATTGATGGCGCGACAAAGAGCTCTACGAGGTTTTTGCGCAGCTGGACTTTCAGCCGCCACGTCTCCAGTGTCGTGCGTTGTGCCGACGGACTCGTCGTCACACTCTTCTTCCTCACGCGCATCGGCGACAATGTCCTCACGTGTTCCGGTGCCCCTGCTTGTCCCAAGCAGGATAAATAGCTGTGGTCGGCCCCGCGCGGTACGACGGCCCCACTTGTCCTAAAGTAGGACTAGGATCTTTGTGTTGCTTCGTACTCGCGCCTCCCTCGTCCCCAAGTGGGAGCCATGGACGGCGCCACGGCGGCGGTGTGGCATTGTCATCTATAAGCGGTGGGACTGCCCCGTTGGGGGAGACGGTTTTCAGACGATGGACGACTACAGAGGAGACCATGGCGACGGAGGAGCCGACGACGACGCGTGGGACGACGGGGAGGACTACTAGGCCTTCTACGACGAGTACTATTAGATATAGAGACTTTTGTTCAAATTCCATTCAAATTTGTAAATATATCTTGAATTTGAATGGGATTCACCAGGTTTGTTTTATTTTTTGTTTATAAATTCTTTGAAAAAAAGCTGCGGGCGCCGTTAAGACACCCTGCAATAATAATGCAGCTACGCGTGTCAACGCCCATCGTCTATTAGAAACGTCGGTGGAGATGCTCTAACCGCTGATCTTTTCGAATTGTAGAAGATTGCTCGTTTTCAGTGGCAAAATAAAGAAGTGTGTTGGTCACGCCGGATTTCCTAACCGTTGCTCTTTTGAAATATGGTTCATTTTCAGGGTAGTGGGTGTCCCGTGTCCCGTGTCCCGTAGCCTAACCATTTCCGGGATAAACAAAGGAGACGACGATCTTGTTTGTTTAAGCCATGATCCAGCCAGAGCGGCAGAGGGAGGGTGAGGCAGAAAGGTTAAACTAAAGCAGGCCAGCGCAGCATCTGAAAGCTTTGGGAGCAAAGCAAGCTCCCCTTCCTACGCCCACACAAGTGGAAGTGGACTCCCCCCAAACTCGCGGCAGCAGCCGGAGGAGAGAGAGATCGCGGTAGGGCAGGGCAGGCGGGCAGCTCGTGTGTGTGTGCGCGCGCGCGTGCGATCGCGTAATCGCTGTCGCATCCGCGGCAGCGGCGCCACCACCACCAAAAACCCAAGCAAGTACCACCAAATCCTAACCACCGCCTAATCCCATTCCCATCCACCACGGCCCCCCACTCACGCTACCGCGTTGCGGCGCTTCCACCGCACGCCAGATCGGTGCCGCGCACCCCGGCGGCGGGGCTGGATCCAATGCGGCTCCTTCTAGTGCTTCTGTGGTAGTAGCTGGAGCTGCAGCGGCGGCGGCGCTGGCTCGTTGTTAGTTGGCTGCTGGCTGATGCGGACGATCTGAGGAGGAGGAGGAGGCGCGGCGGGGATGGCGGCGGCGGCCGCGGTGGCGGCGCCGAGCGGCGGCGCGGTGAGTTGCCTTCTGTCCTCTCCCCCTGTGCTCTCGCTGTCGGATTCCTCGCTTGCGTTTGGGGGAGACGCCGTGCCGCGGCTGAGGCTGGAGTTTGTGACAGATGCTCTGGTTTGGCCTTGCGGATTTTTTCGATATATTTGGCGTGCGGATAGGTATTGCGCTCTTTTGCTCGTGCAATTCTCGGGGTTGAGATTAGTGTGTGTATGTCGCAAGTTGCAAGTCGCAACTCTGGTGCAAACGGCGACAGAGTGATGGATGATTCGAGCTTGCAGGACTTGCTGCTTCTGCTGCCGCTGCCTTTTGGGTTTGTGTTGGTCTGGAGAGTGGATGCATTACCCAAAAACACAAGTTTTGGCTGCAGGACGGAGTTAATTTCAGTCGGAGTAGAATATTTTAGAATGTGAAGGGGAGTGTTTGGGGTGGTTACATTTAACATGACATTCGAATGTCATATGGACGCTGAAACTGAAACTGCCTGCGTCCAATTGGTATCAGAGATGTGTGAGGTCATTGATTGTTTGCGAGCCGAGGTGTTGTTTTATCCCTACTTAAAGTTGCCCGTGACTGGATATACATGGATTTGGAGTGTGAGATTGTGGATGTAGGAGCAAGCTGAAGAAATTTAGCTAGAGGTTTTCCTCGTTTTGTTTGTTTGTGTATTGGTGAGAATAGGGGAACAAGCCTACATTCATTCGTTATTTGGAGAGCTTCCACCGGTTTAAAAAAGAGACAGTTCTCATGGTTTGATTTGTTCATTGTGGGTTGTATCAGATGTGTAGGTTCATATTGTACGTTAATTTACCTGTGTTGTGTTTATCTAGCTAGCGAGTACCAGTTGAGTAACTTTTAAGCATTTGGGATAGCATTTCGTGTCTCTAAAATCTTTTAGTTTTTTATTTACTGTTATACTTTATTTGGCATAACCTTTCTGACATGAAAATGCCTTCATAACCAGGTGTTTAAGAGTGGCCCTCTCTTCATATCATCGAAAGGTAAAACTATCTGCTTCACACATTATTTATATTCTATCCCTTTTTGGATCGGTGTTGCTTAACTTATTTTACTTTAGGCAAATCAGACATCCATAAGTTTCTAGTTGAAGTTTTTGCATTTGTCTGTATACTATTGTTAAAGGTGATAGTAGTGACTTTCCTTTTCTTTGTGTTTGGCTAATCGTAGTTAAGAAAGGATGCATTGTTTGCACAGCTAAAACATATCAATTCCATGGATGATGATGCTCGATTTTCGCTATGTCAATAGGAAAATAGGATGGGACTAGACCTTGTCGAGTTGCTTGTATTACTCTCTCCCTTGAGAGATCGCAAATTTCTCGTTGCGTTTGTAGTAAGAAGAGTTCATAATTACAAGCCTAACCCCGATACAGTGCCACAGAATTCTGCCACACCTTTTAGGATCTGCTGCAACCCTGCCACACCTGCTGTTGCCCAGGACCTTGCTTCTGCCTGAATATATATGAACAAGTGCGCGATAGTAAGCTCGGAATTCTGATGCTTCCAGATGAACCATATGGTCAGCTCGATCATGGTTGCCATTCCATCACTTTTAGCCATCGGTGCAGGGTTGACTGCCGGCAACCACCACTCAGAAATGTCGAGTTGCTTGTAGTGACATCACGAATCCGCTGTTTTAATTGGAATATTGGATTGTAGATTGGATCTGTAGATGGAAATGTATCAGTTCAAAGGATTAATAACACTATTACAGTCTAGTTAGTTCTGTTTCCTGTCCATGTCAGAAAGTCCCACATGGGATCCATTATCATTTTCCAATACGCTTCCAAAATCACAGCCATCCATATCCATTACAGGCCAAAAGCAACAGAGGGAGCATTTCCTTCTAGTATTTTTTCTCTTGAGAGTTCAAGTCTGCCGTAAGATTTTAGGTTCCAGTTTAGATCTTTCCTGATATGTGACATGAGTTCAGTTGTAGATCATCAAATTCATAATCAATACATTTAGCAAACCTTCTCCTGGTTATTATTCCGAAAGTGTACACTGAATCTTGTCCAGGATAGTTCTTATACAGTTCATCTCTCATTCTACTAATCTACTAGCTGTGCAGTTTTTGATTTTTTGTTTGATCCCCTCTACTAAGGGCTATGGCATGAATTTTGTCAAGTTACTATTACATCTTTACTCCTATAAGGATTTCAATTGGTGGCGGCAGTCCATTTACTTCGAACTATAGCGACCATCAGGCCATCAAACGACAGTCCTTGACTCTTTATTATTTTCTGTGTCTTGGCCCCTATAGAGATGCTGATATATTCAGCACTACCAATAAGGCAGTATGCAAAAACTAATGCTATCATTTTTTTTGAAATGTACTAAGCATTTTTCTTCGACAAAATCACTAGGGCTTGGAGCCAGTGACTTGACAAGCAATCTAACATTCCAACTGGACGTGCATTATTATTTCAAATCTCTTGACATGTTTCAAGTATCTTTTCAACTAAATTTATTGTGGTTATGTAGCAACGGACTGGCTCCTAGCTAGTTCGTAACATTGAAAGGAAACAAGAATTTTCCCTACTTATTTTTGTTTGCTTCTATCTGAAAAAATAACCTTTGCTTTATATGATTTCCAGGAATTGGATGGAAATCTTGGAAAAAGCGTTGGTTCATCCTCACTCGAACATCGCTGGTTTTCTTCAAGAGTGATCCTGTTAGTATTTTCATTATTGTGGTCATAATATGAATAGTACATATTACTGGAAAGCACACAAGTAGACTGTTCAGACCAGATATTGTTTTTCGCTTCAACTTGTTGATGCTTTAATCACATCTCTTGATCACTGCCAATATAATTGTTTGGTTTTATGTTATAACATTTTTCATATTTCATGGCATTTATGCGTGTATACTAGGATCAATATCATATGTGAATATACAGTGTTTTTAATTTGGCGCTGAGCAGAACTATTACTTGAACTTTGCTCTTTTCAATTCAAACCTCAGTAACATCTTCTTAGCATTGGTTGCTTGGGGTAGGTGCAGCTTCGTTTTTTTTCTCTTTCGGTTCCAACCAACTTAACTTGTTCTTTTGCTTTAAAAGTTTATATACCGAGTTATGTTCAGTGCTTGAACTTTAGCTATATGCACTTGCTTATTCTTGCCCTTCCTCTATGTTCTACCGTAATTGAGGTTTTGTGGAATACTTATATAATATTTTTTTCCATTCATGGTCCATATTAGAACTTAGTTCTCAGTTCATTGACAAATGTTTGTTCTTGACTTTTTAGAATACATTGCCCCAGAGAGGTGGTGAAGTGAACCTTACTTTGGGGGAATTGACTTGAACAATTCTGGGAGGTATGTGTCTCATACACATTTCTGTGGTTAATCATTTGGTGCATTTACACCAAGGTTGTTTTATAAAATGTTTTTCATGGGAAGTGAAAAATGGCTGTTGGTTCTTCCTTTTTAGTTTATCTTGCACGATTTCATACTAACAATGTTTCTTGTTCTCAGTGTAGTGGTCAGGGAAGATAAGAAATTATTGACTGTTCTATTTCCAGATGGCCGTGATGGTCGTGCTTTCACCTTGAAGGTACTTATATTTTTCATTTGACTTAGTAGACCCACTTGAGAAAATGCAAGCTTTATGCCTTTTAATGCTCCTTCAAGAGGTTATAAAAGCACCTGCCATTCTTAACACAGGCAGAAACATCTGAAGATTTATTTGAGTGGAAAACAGCATTGGAAGAAGCTCTTGCACAGGCTCCGAATGCAGCTCTCGTGATAGGGCATAATGGAATATTTCGTAATGACACAACAGATCCATATGAAGGAGCAGCTCCAAATTGTTGGTTCCATACACTGATATGATTTACTATTACTCATCACAAACTCAATATCTGATTATTCCTTTTTCATACCTTTTCTTTGATGGCTGTAGGGAGAGATAAGAGGCCTATCAAATCCTTGGTTGTTGGTAGGCCAATTCTTCTTGCACTAGAAGATATTGATGGCAGCCCCTCTTTTCTGGAAAAAGCTTTGTGTTTTCTTGAGAAACATGGTAGGGCTAAAGAGATTTTAGCACCAATGCTTGGAGCTGGCTGCATTTTACTTTTGGTATTGCAGCATGCTGCCTCACCACCCAATCTATACATTTAACCGCAAATGTGAACATTTTCTTACAGGGATAAAGGTAGAGGGAATTTTACGCCAGGCTGCAGATGTGGAGGAGGTTGACAGAAGAATGAATGAATACGAGCAAGGTTTTGCAGTTACATAGTTCGTATTTGAGATTGTGATTTTCAATTGGTGGTGTTTCTGGTTTGGAAGTTTTCATTTCATTGGACCAACTTTTGCACCTATTTTTGTTTTATCTCAGGAAGGACCGAGTTTGCACCGGATGAGGATGCTCATGTACTCGGTGACTGTGTAAAGGTACCTTGCTGTGATTTCTGTTTTGTTGTTTCATCAAGTATTCACTAGGTCATGTTTTGTTTGCCAACTGTATTAATGTGAACATACATCTGCAGCATGTTCTGCGTGAGCTACCATCTTCTCCAGTGCCTGCTTCCTGTTGCACGGCACTATTGGAAGCTTTCCGTAAGTCCTTTATTCGAGTTAACCTAAATATGTATTGCAAGAACACGTCTGTTAGGGGAGTCAATGAAGTTTATCTTTTTTTAACAGAACTGACAAAATAAGCGTTTGTAATATGTTACTGCATTTAACCATGGACATATCACATTTAACAATATCTGTAGCATTTACTGCTTTGCACACCTGTAGGTAACTATACAATCATATAGTTGACTGAGTTACCAAGTATATCTTCTTACCAAGAAGGATGGTCTTTCTTCTGTGAACCTTTCTATTTCATGAAAGGTATAGATCCAGCGACTGTATTGGTGTTGCAAGCTAAGAGCCAAACATAGAGAGTACATCAGGACTCCTAGACTGAACAAAACATGTGTTTATAAACCTAAGCTATTAGAACATCTGACTGCCATCTTGTAACATTTGGTAACTAGAATGTAGCATGCTTGTATTACAGTCATTTATTGATTACGGCTTATTAGAAGTTACAGTTTAGCAGGTATAGTATGAAACTTCATGATGCTATATGTTAAAAAAATGTCCGCAGAAACCTGACGTTCAGTGTTGACTTAGTTACCTAGCTGCCTAAGTTTTGTTCGCTTTCATATTCTGTTTTTATCGGTTCTTTTCACTTCATCCCTGTGTAGGTCTGGAAAGTAAGGAATCTCGGATAAATTCTATGCGTGCAGCCATATCTGAGACATTTCCTGAGCCTAATAGGCGGTTGCTACAAAGGTTAGCTTTTTTTTTGTAATAGGGAAATATTTTTGTGTCTGAGTTAGTTTTTTTTTTTGCGAATCCGTCTGAGTTAGCTTTTGACCTGCTGAGATATAATGATGAATAATACATTCTAAATCTGATTTGTTCCATGATCAAGCATATGGCGAGCTGTCTTAATTAAAACGTATGCAACTGGAAATCATAAAATAAGTACATCTTTTTTAATAGTTTGTTGTAGCTAGTGACATTTTCTTATCAAGTACCAAGTAAAATCTTCATTTACCTCATAAATCTGATGTTTGCAGAATTCTGAGAATGATGTACACTGTTGCTTCTCATACTGCTGAGAATCGAATGACTCCATCAGCAGTTGCTGCTTGTATGGCTCCTCTCTTGCTGCGTCCACTTCTAGCCGGTGAATGTGAGATGGAAGATGACATTGACATAAATGGTGACAATTCTGCTCAGCTTATTGCTGCTGCAATTGCTGCTAACAGTGCTCAAGGCATTGTCACAATTCTATTAGAGGAATATGAGGGCATATTTGATGTAAGTTTTCCTGATACTATGCTGGAAGCTCATTGCTCTGATGACGCTTTTCTGGACAATATAGGCCGATGCAGTCGCTATTGGTTCTTCCACTTACCGTACAAGATTTTTATCACCCTGTTTGTCACTTTTACAGGATGAACACCCTAGGTGTTCCCTGTCACCTGAGTCTCGAATTCAAGACAGTGGCAGTGAAGAATCTACAGATGATGAAACTGTGGATGCCAAAGATAATGGGTTTCACGATGCAGAGAATGATGCAGATCAAGAACTAGATGAACGTTTGCTGAGCGGAAAATTGAGTGAAAGCAGTGTGTGTACTGGTGGTGACCTTTATGATTACCAGGTTTGATATGCTTTGCAATTCTGAACTTTCTGATCTGTAGTAATTTATGGCCTGCTACCAGTTGTATTTTAGAGTAAATTGCACTTAACACCTGGTTGAATGTCCCTAGTTGCACATTACACCACTGCCAAAAACTAGTCCAATCAGAACCTGATTTGATTTTCATTTTTTGTTTAGTTAGCAATCTTGTTTATGTGACAATGCCATGATGTGTTTTTTTCCTTTCTTACTCACTGTAATGTGGCACAACAGGTAGATCAGGGGGATTCAGATGCCGAACCATCTGTCGAAGATAAGGCTTTGGAAGCAAAGTTGGATTTAAAGGATGCTCCGCATAGCCATTTAACCCAAAATGGTACAATAAATGTCAAGAGACCACTGAATGAAAAGGATCCAACAAACCTGGCGTGCAGTCATGATTCTCCATTGTCAATGGGAGAGATTCTTTCTTCTTTGGATGCAGGAGCTCCTTTACCTAGTCCCGGAGCTGAATATTCAGTAGATAGGGACTCCATCAAATCCAATGAAACTCAGCCTCATGTGAAGCGTTCTAACATTTGGGGACGGAATAATGTAAGTGAGGAGTTGCCTTTTGTTGTCTTCCCTTGTAGATTCATGTTAGCAGGGAAAGTCATAATCATTGACTTCAAGTGTTTTGATTTTAAAAAGTAGTTATTTATCAAGGAAACCGTCACTACAAATACACTCTAGTTATTCTTGAAGAAGCTTCTTTAACTGTATTGTAGCTTTTGTTTTGACCATGCGGAGTTAAACATGTGGTTTATGCAGGCAAGAAAGAGCCAACAGTCGGAGTCTGTTGATTCATCAGGTGAAGAAGAGTAAGTTCCTAGGCATTTCAAGTACTGTTTCCTAAAATTAGATTTTACATGTCTGTTTTGTATAAATGTTTGGAATTGCTGTGTTCAGTTGGTTATTCTCTAAGTTGCTTCATTACTAATAACTAGGAGTGTTCAACCACGGGTTGAATCAAACTCGGCTTAATCCAGCTAACACCGGCTAATTCACAATCTATGAGGCTAGCTGCTGACGTAGTTCAACTTTCTGTATAGGGCGATTTGACGGGTTGAGGTGAACCCGTTTTTGAAAAACCTTCTAATAACCGTGTTCTTAACTGTGTGTTCTGGAGCATTTGCTGTTATTTGCTTGGCTGAAATTCCATTTGATCAAAATATTTACACCACTGTGTATGATAGAGATTATCGTAGACATTTGAGAAATTTGTTTCTCTTGAATTAGAAGAAATGATTTTTTTTCTGTGCTAGCTTTATGGGTTGTTTCTGTGCTAGCTTTATGGCCTGTGTTACGGTTGATGTGTGATGACATATACCTGGACATGCTTGTTGCATAGCTTTATACGTTTCATTTGATTAATTGTTCCGACAACATCATTGATGGGTTTATTTTGTACTAACTATTTAACTATGCAAACAAACCTTTCAGGCTTGCTATCCAAAGACTCGAGATTGCAAAGAATGATCTGCAGATCAGGATTGCAAAAGAGGTACGGAGGGAATATGTGCACTTGTTCATTGTAGGGCATGTTATTTGTGGGGATCTTGCAAACTAATTGGTAACTCTTCTCAGACTAGAGGTAATGCAATCTTACAGGCGAGTTTGGAAAGAAGAAAGCAAGCACTGCACGAGCGCCGTTTGGTGCTGGAACAGGATGTATGCCATATTCTCTTACTATATGAGTCACCGCTTTATTTTACACTGTCAAAATATAATGGGAATCTACCCATATTATGTATTAGACTTACCTTTTTTACGATTTGTGTTCAACTGTTTCCAATAAAATCCAAAAATTCCCGAGGATTTAAGATAGTTTGCTTGATTGCAATTGTTTGTACCTGTAGGTATCAAGGTTGCAAGAGCAGCTGCAGGCTGAAAGGGATCTTAGAGCTGCATTGGAGGTTGGATTAAGCATGTCTTCTGCACAGTTTTCTTCACGTGCTATGGATTCAAAGGTACTGAAATTTAATTCTAGTTGGTCACCAGTAATCATGCTTTGTCATTTGTGATGTCTAATTTATTTGGCTCAAGACAAAGGCAGAGCTTGAAGAGATCGCTCTCGCAGAAGCTGATGTTGCAAGGTTGAAGCAAAAGGTGGCAGAGCTGCATCTCCAACTTAGTCAACAGCGCCAACACCAGTACGGCTCTTTCGCAGACGAGAATGATCGTTATCAGCATCGTCCAAGTCATTTCCCACAGTAAGACAATGATTAATGTGTTCTTTCATAATCAATATTTAGTTTATATCTCTGTCTAAAGTTAATTCAGCAAGGGCGTAATCGTGCAATACCACAAGCTGTTATTATAGCAAATGAAGTCAACATATCAGGTCAACCCCCTCTTAGGGTGTAATTTGGTAACGTGGCTTCAATCACGCCAGGGCATTAAACCAACATGAAAAGCTAAAAGAGGAAATAGATGATTGTGCAATCTAGAGACTAGACTGTTGTAGCACATTTTAGAATTTGAACTTCAAAGTGTATTAGAAGGGGAAAATGCAAGTTATTAATTGTGACAGGTGTCAGTTTCTTTTCTATTATCCTTTTTTTTACTCTTAATAAAAAACAAGTTTAAATTGACGACGCTAAACTTAGAAGTACATGCACTTTGTTGTTTTTTGGGTATTTTCATATTGAGTTTGGGCCTCAACTGGCTAGATTGGATGGATATACCTTAGAGTTGGTTGCATTTGCGCCTGATTCGCTGCCCTTAAACTAATATATACAATTACCTTAAAAATTAAAATACTGGTTGGTACTGAATGTTCACCAAATTTTGTGCTGCGTATTTTAGTAACAAAAGCAGGATGTTTCTGTAGTAAGGTGTCATATCAGCTTAAAACACATCACTTAAGGTATCATATCAGCTTAAAACTCATGATTTATCAGTTGGACGTGTTTCATTCACGAATTGTCCTTCAGACTGTAATATAGTAACAGTTGCAAATATTTTACTGCCAACAGGAACTTTGTTCAACCAGGGTTTGATATGAAACTTGCTTTCTGTAATCAAGAGAAGAAGCAGAGGAACGAGGTTTGATAACGCCCCCCCCCCCTCCTTCCCTAATCTGCTACCCTTCAGAAGTCTTCGAACCAATTAGTTGAATTAATTTCTGCTATTCATTGCACTTTCATAATAATTTGCAAATCTCAATCTGTTCAGTTGTAAAATGTTAAGTATGAATAACTTATGTTGTGAAACTGACGTTGCATGAGGATGATATGAAGACACCTATTGTTCTGACAGGAGAGCTTGTCGGGCACATCACACTGGAGAAGTATCAAGCAGCACGTGCTGACTCAGGCTTCTTCGAAGCCCTTCTCCCGCAAGCACTCCATGGACGCCTCTTCGAGCGATTCAAGGGAGGTATCGACAAGCATGCCAGCGGAGAGCGGCTCAATGTCTACAAACAACCCAAGAGCAACGAGGTAAGGAAAACACTGCACCTTAGGTTCATAGTCCTAACTTTCAAGGCGACCAAGGTGTTTGACTCTCTTGGTGTAAACGCAGTCTGTCGAGTACGGGAGGCAACCACCTGTGCCGTCATCCACTCTGGTTGAGCTAACGACCAGACTAGATTTCTTCAAAGAACGGAGGTCGCAGTTGATGGAACAGCTCCACAGTCTTGATTTAGGACATGGATCCGCCCGCAAGGTTTTCCTTACAAGTCTTCGTCCCCTTGGAACAGTCCAAGATAGGAGTTTTTCGTTCTTATAGTTTTACGTCTGTATATTCTCGGTAAAGCATGTTTTCCCCTTCTTTCGTTAGTCGTAGCACCTGCTAGCGAGAATGTATATGCCTTTTCTTGTTTTTTTTTTGCTGCGTGCAGCAGCCTCACCTGAGTGTGATTTTTGTAATACTTTTGTGATCCATTGTATGTAACGAGTTAAAAAGAGCCAGAAAGTTATTTTGTACCGGAGCACAATCCAAATCGTTTTTTTTTCTTTTGACAAGGACCCAAATCGTAATGAGCATCTTGTCGTTCTACGGAGCAAAGAAACCTTTATTACCCCAGTGAAGTTTGAGCATCTTGTCGTCAGAGGCGATGCAGCTGAAAGTAAGATGGGTGTAGTGATGCTCACGAAACAGAAAGGGTGTTTGTTTGATCTGTTATTTTGATGTGATCTAAATTCATATAAAAATAGAGTCTAACTACAGAGCGGAGCGGAGGATGTGATCTAAATTCATATAAAAATAGAGTCTAACTACAGAGCGGAGCGGAGGCCTGTCGCCGGAGACTTGGTACGGTACGGATCGTTTTCGAGTTGGACTGCAGCCGACTTAGGATTTTATCACCATATATATACCTTTTATAAGCCGTCGGTTGGGATAAGTCGAAATTAGTATTAAATCTCCGGCATTTGTAACCTCACCCGATATAGTGAAGTTTTGCTGGCTGATGCCTGTGGTTTTTTCTTTTCTATTATTGAAAGGGTTTTCCACATTAAATCTCGTGTCCCCGTTAGTTGATCTTTGGCTTTTTTCATCGTTTATTTGCCTATCATTGATAACATGATCACGACAGCTCCCCCAGGATCCTGCTCTCTCACATTGCGGACAAACTGCGGCTATGGACCTCCAGATCAACGAAGATGTGCCAGCAGATCAACACCTGGGCCAACATGCTTACCACATAATCTTTTTCTTTCTTTCTTTTCTATTTTCTAGAACGCAATTTATGATAATAAGGTAGAGAAAATCCTCTACCTTTTCCTTAAAAAAAATCCTGTTCTATATTTTGACCTTGTTGAAATCCGTACTACAGATGTTAGATTAACTAATTGTCATGCTGAAAGCAAGGTTTCACCTTTGCCAACAGGCTGATGGTTCTCCAAGTTCTGATGTAATGGAGCCAGAGGTTACGCTTCCAGAGGTATGGTGTAACTGCAAATAAAATTATACTACCTCCTTTCGGAAACAGATAAGACGTCCTAGAACCATTTTCTGTAAACATTATAGATTTTTCATGTGAATATAGAATCATTAAATTTGAAATGACAAACATTTAAGAATACCATAAATATGTTTACTAATTTTTTTTTTGAGCCTCAACTAAGGATACAAGTTGCAGCATCTGTTCAGACACATAGATACACACACCACACCCACGCGCACCACACTCACACCACATCTACGCACCTAACAAGACCTACAACCTAATACAAGCACGTCCTGAGAGACTTCCGAAGCCAAGACTCCGAGAACAGCGGGCACGTCGTCCTCTCCTGTGGCTCGTGGACGTGAGCGAGGCGCACCTGCGAAAAATTTCGGGAAAACTCCCGGGTGAGACACCCAAGTGATCCCAGGGATCGAACTTGGGCGGGCTGGCTGGCCACTGCCATGCCCAGCCACTGCGCTATCAAGTTATGTTCAAAGTTACAATCAAAGTTGCATGTTGGAGGCTGAGCCCAATACCAAAACGATGTGTATTTATAGACATAGGCTGTACTCTTCTGGTTGCTTGTACTTGATGCATTCTCTTTTTTCTTCTTTCTGAGTTTTGACATAAAGTACCTCCATGTTCAATTTATATTTGCTTGAGAAAAAGTACATGATATTTTTTTCGAGAATACAACATGAATTAAATGATTACGTACTTTTTCCATGCTGTTCATTCTAGCAAGTCATTTTTTGTAGAGCCAGAGGGTAAAACACCCCTGTTCCATTTTTATTCAACATGAAACATCAAGTCCATCAGGGCGTGACAGTTCCGAACTGGAGTACTAATTAACTAACGTACAATCCTTTTGTAAACGCCCCACTGTTTGTAAACGCCCCACAGGGTTTACAATTCATCTCCACTAATAATGTAGAGCAACTAGTCGGAGTGGAGATTTTGTGCTCCCAAGCATCGTTGCAACTACGACGCTCTGCAGGACATCCTTTGGAAGATACATGCACTTATGCCAATGCAGGATGCTGCTCGTGCTGCCTGCTTGGCTCGTAGTTTTTTTCAATCTTGGAGATGCTATCCTGAGCTCATATTTGGTACGAGAGCCTTACGCAAACAAACAAGGGTTTTGTCAACGAGTTGACCACGTCACGCAGAATCACTGCGACATCATTGTATGTGTGGATATTCAGAAACTTTCTTATCCTTGTTTCAGTTGTGGCGCTTTACCCTCTGTGGTAGACGCCACTCGTTAGGGCATGCCCAACGTGTCCATTTGAGGTGGGGGTGCCCCCAACAGCCCAGCGCAAAAATGGTCGTTTTGGAGAAAAAAAAAGTTAGACACCATCTTTAACTATTTATTAAACAAACAAACTACAAAATGGGCATACAAACAGAACATCTAGCATGACATACAAAATGATGTTCGAAATTACACATAGTTCGAATAGACACATAGTTCAAAATATAAATTAGTTCAAATATAATGATAAAAATAGAAGAGAAGGACATCAAGCATCGTCGCGATCGCAAACCATTTTTTGCTTCTTGAGTATCCAGGCTCTTTGCTCCGGGTCTCCTCGGTCATCACCGCAAGCTTGACGCGATCCGTCTCATTCTTGATCCGGTCCGCTTCTATCTCTGACTTCTTCTTTTGCATCTCCACATAGCATGCCATGGCCTCCTCCTTGTCTTTGCGCTTCTCCACGTACCTTGCGGCGGTGGACTCCTCCTTCTCGGTGATCAGCCCCTTCAAGGTCGCCTCCAATTGAGCCGCCGCAGCCTCACGCTTGGCATCTTTCTTGTTGGACTTGTGTCCCCTTGGCCGCACCGCACGGCCACCGGAGCTTTGGCCAGGCTCCACATCATCATCATCTTCTTCGTTGGCCCTCTTCTTCGATGCATCGCCGACCCCTTTCTTCAAAGAGTTGTAGGGCTCGACCCACTTCGGGCATCCTTTGATCATGTCCCAACAATGGGGCAAGGTGAACTTGGTCTTGTACACCTTCTTGTGGAACTCCAATGCTTGGAGAATAAGGTCCTCAACCCCAATGCCACTCACCGGTCGGGCCTTGACACGATCATGGGCGGCTTGAAACTTGCTACATTCGGTTTAAATGTGTGCCCACCTCTTGGAAAGAGAGCCCTCATTGCGATCACTATCGATCTTGTAAGGAGGCAATTTCCTTATCTCATGGAAATGCTTCCACACCCTATTCCAAAACACGGTGCCCTTTTGGTGAGCACCGTGTTTGGCTGATTGCCCACATGTCATCAAACACTCACATAGGACTTTGATCCTCCTTGTCGGTGTAGGACGCCGTCCGTGTGTTCTTCTTCTTGAGATTGGCAACAAGGTTGGCATGCTCCTCGTCAAATTTGAGCGGCTCTTCATCGATGTCAAGACCTTGTGTGTCTCCATCGGCCATGGCCGCGTTTGGGTCTTTCGTCTCCGCGTCTTCGACGTTGATGAACATGCCTCCTCCATCGTAGATCATGTCCTGCAAGACATGATCGCCGTTGTCGAACTCGTTGAAAAAGGCCGGTTTTGACGGCGTCGTTGGCGGCATGTCGTCGAAATCGAGCACGTGGGGATCGGTAGGGTCCCCGCGGCCGAGGTCGACCGGGACTTCGTCTTGCCACGCAGCGGCGCCGAGGCAGGGCGTGACATTGAGGTCAATGGGGGGCACGATAGGGGCCGCCGGGACCGACGTAATTTCCAGCGACACCTCGCGGGACCCAAGCCATGTTGCCGTCGAGAGAGCAGATGAGGAGGACCGTGGCGGCCTCCCTTTGGCGCACGAGGCCGAGCTCCCCGCCGAGGCCACCACACCGGGGATGACACCTGCGCAGAAAGCACCGTCAAGCACCTCCCCCTTGAGGAGAAGCACGGCTCGGGCGGCGGCCTGGATAGCGATGAGGCCCGCGCGTGGCGGCGAGTATCTCCACCTGCTCGGCCGCTTGCTTGGCCGCCTTGTCCTCCGCCGCCTTGAGCCGCATCTTCTCCCTCCGAGCTACCCTCTTGTCCGACTCCGGCAACCGCTCCTTCTTCGGCTTCAACAGGGCGGCGCCGGCGGCGACCGTCGACTTGGGCAGACCGTCCTCCATCGAGGGGCGGCGGCGGTCGCGGGAGGGTTTGGGGACGAAAGGGATGTGAAGGATTTGTGTGGCTGGCGCCTGGGCCCGACGCAGACAAGGGAAAACAAAGGACGGACCGGGAGCCTGTCCGTTTCTCCCCAAACTTGGACCAAACTTGGTCCAGGTTTGGTCCAAAACTCGTGTCCACGCGGACAACGGTCCGTATGCGGTGGGCCGTTGGAGCTCCTCAACTGTCCGTTCGGACAGAACCGGACTGGCCCTGTCCGTTTGTGGGCCTGGGTTGGATATGCCCTTATAATAGAGGCATCTCCGGACGAGCCAATAGAAGCTAGCAAAGGAATGGATGAACCACATCTGCAACTATCCGTCGACATGCTATATATGGATAAACAGAGTCAAATCATACTTCACAAAATATATCCATAAATGCAAAGACAGGAAAAAAAAACTAAATTTAAATTATTAGCCACTTACCATCAAATTTGGCTTGGCCAAGAGGGCAAAGACTTTAGATGAAGCGTGCACTACGTCGCACACCTTCTCTTGTTTTTCTTATATACAGTATAATCAAAAGAAGATCCCTACTGCACAACTATAAAATAATATGTTCTATCAAATCCTTTCGGATTTTTTTTTTAATGACAAGATATTGCCGACCAGGCCTTGTGCAAAGTCATTGGCCAGTGGGGGAGGGTAAGGCTGCAGCGCCTGGCCGACTAGGTCAGTTTTCCGGTCGCGTGTGAGAATGTAGAGGGAGGAGGCGGTTGGAGAATGGAGTGACCGGTACTAAGGGCACATTTGGTGGCCTGCACAAGCCTGCCAGCTGCAAAGTCCCAACGTTTGGTTGCCTGGGCGAGCTCGCGGGCTAGACCAGCACGCTCATCAAAGCAGCGTCGGGCCAGCCCCGAGAGGTACGCTCAAATCGACTGTGCCTCTGGAGCTGACTTGTTCTTTCCTCTAGCGCTGCTACCTCGCACCTGAAGAGTGATTCCTCTCACCTTCCTTACTCTCACTTCACCTTCTTCCTACTAATCATTACTACAGTGCCCGAATCAAAATAAACTTTACACGAAAATGATGCGCATTAACGATGCGGTTCCATTCCGACAGTCGATTCAAAGTTTCGGTAAGTGTTAACCCTCAATTTTGTGTTCATGTTTGAACCATTTTTAGACGAATTTCGTCAAATTGATCGCACATGGTCGACCGTTTCAAATTTCCTTTGAGCAATAGTTTCACCTCACCATATCATACAACTTTCATATTATACGTTTCTCGTTTTGGTGGACGTGGATGAAAAGATCTTATACTGTAGTACGTGTTTACAGTTTTCTGTAGGTGTGTTCTTCAGTTTGGTTCGTTCAGTTCTTCTTCTTCAGGTGTGTTTCCAACTTGTGTGTCATCTTCTTCCTTCTAATTAATGATATAAAGGTTGATTCAAAAACAGTTCTACACAAAACTGAAGCGCACTGTCAATGAGTTTCCATTCCGGCAATTGGTTCTAACATTCGTCGAACAATAACTCTGAATTTTGTGTTCATGTTTCTAACTTCTTTTAACGAATTTCGTCAAATTAATCACATACGCTCTGCCGTTTGAAATTTCCATTGAGTGGCGTCACCTCGTCATTTGACACAATGTAAGTTTTGTATTTCGGTGATCGTAAACGGATATATGTTATACTGTATGTGTGCGTATTTAGACTGTATGTGTTTGTGATGCTCCGTCGCAATCTTCGTCGCCATCGTCACACACTCCGTCGTCGGCCTCTAGCCGCCACCATGTCGCGTCGTCGTCCATCCAGCTACACCGTCGCCATGTCGCGTCGTCGCCGTCGACCTCCGCCGCCGTCATGGCACGTCGTCTCCGCCGAGCTCTATCACCGCCATGCGTTGAGCTCTGTCACCGCCAAGCGTGGTGATGGATGGTAACTTCACCCATGTGAAGAATGGTGAGAGTAACTAAGATTTGCATCCAACCAAACGCTATGCAGAAACTTTGCTCGCATTACGATATAGGCTACCAAACGCACTGCACAACCAAACTGAGAGGGTGGCTCGGCCAGACCAGGCTCTGGCCGGCCTGCCCCAGGGAGATGAGAATCGGGTGCAGGCCACCAAACGCGCCCTAATAAGGTAGAGTTCGACATAATGGGACCTCATGGGCCGGCATGTATCGCACACGGTTTCTATTGCAAAAACCCATGTCTGCACATGTAGACATATAAGAAGAGTTACCACACACGAATCTGGTCGTGCAAAATTGTGTGCGCTGCTTTGGGGATAAAAATTTATCATCGCAGACGATTTTGTTGGGAACAAATAGTGTGCGATATGGCTTGTTTTTGCCGAGTTGTACAAGTTCTGTACAAAACGTTAGAAATGTCAAATTTAAAGTTGGTCATTTTTCCTGGCTAATCATAGACATAATAGGACTCCCTGCCGGAATTCTCCATTGATTTAAATTCATGGTTAACAATAGTTGGTACCAAAAGGGATCCATTAATTCAAATGCATGGTTACCATTTCTACTAAAAAAGATTGGACATACAATCTCACATTACCTATAATACACAAATTCATCTAATAACTAGTACTAAACATATCAATCGTCGTAGTCAGACAGGACGATGACGTCTTTGTCACCGGCGGCGCCCATTCCGGAGCCTGAGGCCACGACATCGTCGGCGAGTGGGTTGCTGGAGCCCGAGGACTCAGCAATATCGGCGAGCGGGTTGCCGGAGCCAACGCCTTTCCACTGGGCCAAGCGCGTTGTCACGACGGCCATACAAAGTCGCGTCTGCTTCTTCGTATTCTTCATGGGAATGCAGCTGCGTACGCACCTGACCCTTGCAAAGATACTCGAAAGAGCACTTGACCACGTGATGCACCAATACTTTCTCACGCCCTACCAAATCGTTAGACATCTCCACCAACATATTCTCCTGAAGTTCCTCTGCGCTGGCCAGCGACTCGTCTGATGTCGCCATATAGCTTTTTTTTGGGGGGGGGGGGGGGGGGGGGGGGGGGGGGGGGGGGGGGGGGGGGGGGGGGGGGAGCTCCACCGCGAGCTCAAAGAAGCTACCCCCAGATCCGAGCGTTGTGGACAGATCCTCCGTGACTCCGTCGGTGTGAGGTGGATTATGCTACCACTAGCTATGTACGCTGGGGATGGCACCTCCTCTGATTTCGACGGTGCGAGGTCCACGACGGTGCCAATGCCCGATCTCCGATGATTTCCGTGCTATGAGGCATGGTACAGATGCTAATAACCAGCGGCGATGGTCGGTCAAAGTAATTTATAACCAAGCCAGAGGAGGCAAAACAGGGGGAACTCATACCTAGCGCGATTCCTGAAAGAGGTGGGGCGACAAAAATATTCACACACAATTACATAATCCAAATCGCGTGCGATTAGGTAATAAACACACATGATTGGTTTTCTACGATCGTGTGTGATACTTAGCACACGGTTCGCAAAATCAAACCGTATGCGAATATTTTATCATCAAACTCCTTCAAAGCCTCACACACGGATTTAATCGTAGGGTAAGTGATATAGGATAACTCACACAGAAGGCTCCATCCGTGTGAGATTGAGGGAGTTTAATTTTAAAATTGCCCGATTAATACTAGTGGGTTGTGAGTACTTGAGCTATTTCCTGGGCTATTATTATTGGAAGTGCTTGATCGTTGGAGGTAATAGGAAATATATGCAGTTAAAATGTCTGTTTCTGACTTATTTTCTACTTTTAAATATAGGCCGAAAGTACCTTTTCTGCTATGTTTTCCTTTTCAAGAAGCTGGGTCAATCTTAGCGCGGTCTTCTCTGTTTGTGTTTAATTAGTCCATATATGTTCGCGTGTGTTGATTGCTCATGCATCAACTCAACTCTTTTGCGTGTGCCATATTGTCAACCACGATAACTTTATTAAGAACTCTTTGCGTGTTCTCCATAAATAAAATATATAATCTTGATTGTGCTAACCAATGTGCTAATCTCCGAATTTTCATTTGCATATGTAGTAAGCAATCCGATAAGTTTATTCTTTAATTATCCCATATGTTTATGATTAGTTGAAGTTTGTGAATAATATTAATTAATCGGACAGCTCGCAGGTATAAGAATTTTTCCCGTTCCAGGAAACAACAATTACTACTTATAGTTAGACAACAACCCGATGTTTATGATTAGTAGATCAATAGCGGCAAAGATCAAGTCGGGACAGCAACTTATATGATTATCAATGCATATTGTATGTAGTACTACTATATATCCGAGTTGCATGCAAAGATCGAGTAAAGCAGCATGCTTTTTTAGAAAAGGCATGCTAAAAAAAAAGCAGCATGCTGAAGATGTACACGAAATCTTCTATTTTTTCTCTACTGAATGTTTAGGGAAAACCTAGCGAGAGGGGTCTCTTGTCTCCGGTTTAATTTATGTTCGAAATAGTTAGACAGCAACCGATGCTTACCGTTAGTTGATCAGTAGCGGCAAAGATCAATTCAGGACATAACCTATATGATTATCGATCCATGAATATTGTCTGTAGTGCTATATATCCGAGTTGCATGCAAATATCGAGTAAAGCAGCGTGCTGGACTACACGATTTGTTTTCCTATTTATAATGCTTGGGGAGCACTTAGCAGCACTACGTATCTGTTTATTAATTTCAGAAATGAATTTGGGAGCTTTTGCTCATTTTTTTCGAAAAAAGAGCACCTAGTGAGTGGTTCTTGGCTCCGGTTTATGTGCAAAACTAAGATTCCCACATAACCAACTTGCACTTCATAGTATTTAGGGTTTTTATCAGTCTTGCCACTATGACCAAGTCTAATCTCAGTTTTGCCATTTAATCGATCAAAATTGTAAACTTGCCACTGCTCCATTAGCCGCTCCTCAGCATTTCCATTCTGCCTCTTCACCGTAGTTTTTTCTCAGTTTTACCATTTCTGGTTCTCCGTCCCTTTCTCATTTTTTATTTCACTAATTAGCTGGACCAACATGTCATCACTTCAACAAATTCAGAATAGTTAACCACATCCCGGTGTCCCTGCATAACGCGGGCTGCGATGTCTCCAATGGAATTTCTGCTTGGATGTCAGCGTCATGATCTTATGCCTAAGCCTGTACTGCCCTCCCTGCGCATCTTGTCCTGCAAGCAGCTCGGCCTCCCTGCTTTTGCTCTTTTCGGTCCCGTCGATGGTACACCATCAAAAGTCACAACAGTATGTGTCGCCTATTTCAGCCGCGACCGTACAAGACTCCACATTGTGCATTCAGACGCACACCTCGAGCACATCCCGTCCTCCACGCTAACCTCTTCGCCTACTCCTTGTGCAACCTCAAGCCGTCCTTTGTCAATCTGGCCTCCCACATCAGAATCAAGAATGGTACAATTAAGGACTAAAATAACAGTGAAGAGACATAGTGGTAAAACTGAGAAGTGACTAACAGAGCAATGGCAAGTTTGCAATTTCAATCGGTTAAATGGCAAACTGAGATTAGGTTTAGTCATAGTGGCAAGAATGATAAGGCAATACACCGCGACATCGGCATATAAAGCTGAATTCTTTGGTGCAATCTCCACAAACATGAAGCGGATGGTTTGGAAACCTTGGGCCCCTCCTAAAGTGAAGTTCTTTGCATGGTTAGCTCTACAAAATAGAGTGTGGACGGCCGACCGGTTGGAGAAGCGGGGATGGCCGAATTGTGGTCTTTGCCCCCTTTGCAAGAGGGCACCGGAGTCAATTAAGCACCTCTCATCGAGTGTCGTTTCACCGTCCGCATTTGGGGACTACTTAGGGAGTGGCTAGGCCTTCATGCTCTTGACGTCCATTCTTGGCCATCTCTCTCTCTCTCTCTCTCTCTCTCTCTCTCTCTCTTGAAGAATGGTGGTTCAACATGTCGGATGACTCCACTCCTAACCGGAAGGCCATGGCGTCTCTTACTTTACTCACTTCTTGGGAGATTTGGAACAAATGCAATGCACACCTACTACAATTGTCTTCGGGAACATCAAGAATGAAGCCTGCCTTTGGGCAATCGCGGGTGCGAAACATTTGAGAGATTTAATGCCGCGAGAGTAGTTGTTTTGTAACCGCATTTTACTTTCTTTACTTTCTTGTAAAACTGACCAATAACATAAAGACTCACGTGATTATACCTAGACCTCGTATAACATAATGCACCATCTATAATACATAAAATGTGTGCCAGAGTCGGAGGAAAAACCCTAATGCGTGAGGCCTTCTAGAGGTTCCAAGGGGAAGGGTGGCTTGCTCCCCCTCAGCGGATACATCGGAACCGTCGTTAAGACCGTGGATGGAGAAGGTGGGAGTGTGCTAGAGCCACCCATTTTGGAGATTATTTGAAGGCAGCAACACTAGTACAAAGCGACCATATGGATACGTGTCAAAACCTTCACCGAAAATAGAAAAAAAGGCCATGTGTCTCGAACCTGGTCACTGATGTGAATTGCCTCATCCGCACAAAGGGAATAACCGTCACCGATGAGCACCGCTGCTGGCAACTGTCTTCGCCCTTCTCCCTTTACGTAAGATATGGCTCATTGGTAACGATTTTTCCCGTTCTACTCATTTGCACTAAGCTTTTTTGTTTATCTATCAAGGATATATATTTGACATCATATACATTAATAGCATGAACCAACGGGGCCACTCAATACCCGACGCTCTTTGTGGCGGGTGTTCTTCCTCCGCGATGGAGGATCACCGGCTTCAGCGTGACGCTCTGCATGAGCACTATAGCAAGTGGTTCGTCCCAGTTTGTGAGCTCGGTGGCAGTGGCTTCGAAGCCTTGCATCGTCGACGGTGGTGAGGGACCGGATCACGTTTCTACTTTTCTTGGGAAGTCCCTTTTTGTAAAATGTGAGGGCCTGGTTACAGTTTATTTCTTTTCGAGGTCCTCGATGTAACTGTTGCCTACCTCTATCAATGAAGCTTCGGGGTCTTTGAAACCGTTTCCCGTTCAAATAAAAAAACATGCCCGTCTGTCAGATTGATTTGTTCTTGCGTGGGCCACGATGAGATTGTGTTGGAGCCGTTCACGCTTGACGAAGACCTTGGGTCCATGTCATTGACGTGAGTGTATGTCGTAGTTGTCGAGGTGGATCTTGTCCGCGGGATACGTCGAAGTTTTGCATCGCCGTGCACAAGATGGATTTTGGTCCCGATTTTTGTCTCTGATTTTCACCAGAATCTAAGGATCTTGTAGGTTTATGGATTCATTTCGTAGCTAAGTTGATCTAACCTATCGAGCTGAAACCAATCTAATTTAATTTACGAAACTAAGGAATCTAAGATTGACGTCGTTGAACTAAGTGCTCTGATATCATGTGAAAATTATACCCCTCATATGGTGTATATAGAGTACAAACTTGGTCGAACAATTCTATACCTTGGAATACAAGATGAACTCTGAAATTATTGTTAATATCTAAATCATACTCGTATTCTAATATGTGAGGCCCTACTTTTCTTATGCATTTGCTGCTAATAAACGGGTTAACCTTTGTTAATAGTAGATAATTAAAGTGGGCCAAGTGGCTTTCCAAAAAAGAAACATGGCGTGTGGAGACTGGAGCGCGCGCGACCATTTCTGGGTCATAAATTCCATCGCACCTGCAACTAAGAAACATGTACTTCTAGCTAGCCTCCTATAGCTCAAATCAAAGCGACTCCCGTGTACACAACAATCTTCAGTTCACGTGTCTCAAAACCTCAGCTCAGCCATGCAAAGCCTCCTCCTCCCCGGTGCCGCGCCGCCGCCGGCGTCGTTGTGCATGCATCTGCGACCATCCCGTGTCTCTGTCCGCGCATCTGCGGCGGCGGGGGCGCCTCGGCGGGAGACCGATCCGAAGAAGCGGGTGGTGATCACGGGGATGGGCCTGGTGTCCGTGTTCGGGAACGACGTGGACGCTTACTATGATCGGCTCCTCGCCGGGGATAGTAGCGGCGTCCGCAACATCACCCGCTTCGACGCCTCCAAGTTTCCAACACGTTTCGCTGGCGAGATCCTCGACTTCTCCTCGAGGGCTACGTCGACAAAAGGCTCGAGCTCGCCTATTGCCTCGATGACTTCCAACGCTACGCTCTCGTCGCCTCCATGAAGGCCCTCGAGTCGGCGGGCGTCGCACCAGGATCCTCCGCCATGGAGAAGGTGAGGAAGGCGTACACAGTACACCACGCGGCGCCATTGCTAATAGGCAGTAAATGATATCTCCTTGTCACAAGCAGATTGAGAAAGAAAAAGCCGGCGTGCTCGTCGGTTCCGGCGTGGGTGCCACCCAAGCTGGGCCAACGGCCTCGAGGGTCTGTTAGCCAAGGCGTCTCAAGGAGACGACAAGGGGTCTCCGTTGAGTCGTCCGTTCTGCATCCCGCATATGCTAACGAACACAGCGTCCGCTCTGGTCGCCATTGCCACTGGTTTCAAGGGCCCGAGCTACTCGATCTCTACGGCATGTGCACCTCCAACTACTGCCTCAACAGCGCCGCGGACCATATCCGATTTGGCGGAGCCAACGTCATGATCGCCGGAGGCACCGAGGCCCCAATCGTCCCGATCGGCATCGGTGGGTTCGCGGCGGCCCGCGCGCTGTCCCAGAGGAACGACGATCCCAGTACGGCGTCGAGGCCGTGGGACAGGGACCGCGATGGCTTTGTCATGGGCGAAGGGGCCGGAGTACTGGTAGTGTTGCAAGTACTATATATTGATATATTTATGTGCATCGTGTGCAACTAACTCTGGAAAAACTGCAGGTCTTGGAGAGTCTTGAGCATGCAATGAGACGCGGCGCTCCAATTATCGCAGAGTACTTGGGAGGCGCCAGAAACAATGACGCTTACCACATGACTGATCCGAGAACAGACGGCCTATGCGTTTCCTCATGCATAAAGCGGAGCCTTGAAGCCGCAGGTGTGGCGCCAGAGGAGGTGACCATAAAATAAATGTTTTATCATTTGTAAATTAGATTAAATTCGTGCACATTTTTTAATTCCTAAACTGGTCAACGATGGCGCATGATTTATGCTCAGTGCGTTGCAGGTTAATTACATAAACGCCCACGCAACCTCAACCGTCGCTGGAGACCTGGCAGAAGTAAATGCTTTGACGGAAGTGTTCAAGGACCCATCTCAGATTAAAATGAATGCAACCAAGGTTCAATTCTGTTGAGATCGTGACATTAAGGATATGTTTTACCCTTTGCAATGTCCGTCGAAAGAAATAGCCTGATGCATGTACATTTCTAAAGCATGCAACCTCTGTTTGCAGTCCATGATCGGCCATTGCCTTGGTGCAGCCGGAGGTTTGGAAGCCATTGCTACAATCAAAGCCATAACCACCGGATGGGTGCATCCAACTATGAACCAATTTGTAAGTATCTATGCAATTTTAATAGATTTGCAGTAGCTATATATTATTATTTTCGCGCCAAAAAAGAACATATTAGCAAACACAAGAGGTAGGATCAAAATTTATCGACGTAGCGATCAGCGATCTCTAGAGGATATGGGTGTGTTTGGTTTTTGCCCAAGATTACCCTACCAAAATTTGGCAGCCAAAATTTTGGTTGAGCCTTTCCGTGCCCACAAGTTGACCAACATTGGCTAAAAAAGTGGCCTAGAGTTGTAGTGGAGCATTGGCAAGCCAAAATATTAGCCACTATCCAAACAAGAGCCAACCTTTTGGTCATGACCAAAAAATTGGTATGGCACACTTTAGTCGCAAGCCAAACATACCCGTAGTTCCTCAGCCACACTGCCGTTGTACCTCGTAGCTATATATTATGTAGTACTACCAAATAGTAGATGGTTTTGTCCATGTAGACACTCTAGTAATCAACCATGCATATAAATTTGATATAAATTTTCGGTTTATATTAGGTGAATCAGCAAAATAAGAAAACTACATAAATTTATTTTACATGCCTTGACTAGCTTCTTTGCCTAAATATTATATGTTGCATGTGACTAAAAGACGTTATCTCTATGAACTGCAGAATCCAATAACGGAGGTTGAAGCATTTGACACAGTGCGTAACGTAAAACAACATCACGAAATACAAGTCGGTGAGTAGCATGCAAATGCAAAATGCTATGTGCACATGACACCATCCCTGCCCCTCCTGCCTCTCATTTTTGAGCTGTTGCAGGTATATCCAATTCATTTGGATTCGGAGGACACAATTCAGTGGTGGTATTTGCACCATTTAAGCCATGATGATGCAGTTTTTATCTGCTATAGAAAATATGTCTGTGCAGCCGCTCGCCTGTCCTCCTGTTCGATGATGCACTCTCCTTTGATTGTCTGTTTATGATTTTTTTTTGCATGCATGTTTGTGTCTACATTCTACTATCCATAACAACACCCAAGGACATATGCTCCTATTTACCCGTATGTATGTATGTATGTATGTATGTATGTATGTATGTATGTATGTATGTATGTATGTATGTATGTATGTATGTATGTATGTATGCATGCATGTATGTATGTATGTATGTATGTATGTATGTATGTACGCCCGAGGTGCACCAATATGTTATTTTAAAACCAACGATTCTTTACATCATAACTCTCAGAATTTATACAAATACTTATGTTCATGCTGATTCCAAACACACGCAAAACCAAAACAAGGCAAAATATTTGTCTCATTGATATAGAAGAAGAAAATTCACCGGTTAATAAGGGAAATTGGTCGAAAACTGATACACCACGACACCTCATACTGATCCCAAGGGTCCCACACCACTTGAGCTGACATCTCATCCGCCCAAGCGGCCAAAGATTTATAACACAAGGACGTTTTTCGGAGCCACTGTTCTGACTATGTCGGTCCCGAGGTCACGTACACCCCTAATCCGACGGTAAACCTACAAAGTAGAACATGCCAACACAAACAGACGAAGTACTCGACCTCGAAGGCGACACCCCCGAGTGGGAAGCAATGATGACGCCGCTGCTGTCACCAGGTAGGCTTTCTCCTGGAGGTTGGACAGTTAGTGCTAGGCTTTCGCCTGGAGCTTACCCCCCCCCCCCCCCCCCACACACACACACACACACACACACGCAAAGATACAATATCCATGATTTTTCTTGCAGGTCACTGATGCCGACCTCCACCACCTCCAAATAATTGTAGGAAATAACCTAGTAGTCACATGCAATGGCAAATACAGAACTAAAGTGAAGGGTGGGGTCAAACAAGCTTTGAGATAAATGGACAAAAATATGACAAATATAGGTTCGCTAAAATATTGACATAATATCATTAACAAAAATATATGAACTAGTGAGGCTGAGACACTACAATTCTATGTTTAGGAAAATATCCTTTGCACTATTAAATAGCTTGGAAGTGTTTCATTTTTTTTCAATCATGAATACTTTTCAATTCATTTTTTGAACTATGAACACACTAGAAATTATATTACATGAGTTCTAACCTCCAAGTGATAAATAAAGGAAATTTCGCCGTAATCTACAAAGAATCGGTAATACACAAAGCATGACGCCTCCCGCATCTTTATCACCAGCCGCAACTCACGTCTCCTGCTTCCTGGCGAGTGGCAACCTTGCCGGCGGCGATGGCTCCAATACGAACTAACTTTGCAGAGTTAGCTGACATACTCCAGAAGTTTAAGGGCAAAAATTGTGGATGTCTTAGCGTGCTCTTTGCTGCTCTTTGTTGGGCGTTGCGGTTTTTTCGTCATAAGTTCATAATTGAAGCCGAATTTCCCGAAACAGCCAGCTGACTTTCTTTTCAAAATTTTAATCTTCTTACGGTTATGGAGACCCATTTAATGTGAGTACTTTCACGGTGCAAAGAAATCTTAGCTCACCGAAGTTGGAGCATTCTTGTCATTCAGAGGGAGGGGATGCAGTTGAAAGCAAGATAGGTGTGGAGAGTTTCATAATGTGTGTATACATGTGGTGTCTAGCGTGTGTGCGCATATGTTGATAAAACACACCAAAAGAAGACAATGCACAAGGAAAAAAGAAGCAGCAAATTAAAAAATAAAAGGAAAAGGAAAAGAGAAAAAAGAATAAATAAAAAACGTGCCCGAAGATGAATCTCGCTTTGGAGGCAAATATTGGCTCCTATCCAGGTTTTGAAGAAAAGGAGGAACTTGAATTCGAATATCATACGAATTGATCTCAAATCGTCCCCACCATTTTCGTTTCGCACCACACCGCTACCTCCTCAACATCAAAGGGAGCCGCCGCCGTCGCGCCTCTTAGGGCATCTCCACTCGCCCCCCACCCCAGCGCCTCCCTAGGGCCCAAAATAGCGCCGTTTTCCTCCCAGTCGCCCCCTAGGAGCCCAAATAGCGCCGTTTAGCGCCGTTTTGGCGCCGGCGCACCCAGGTTAAACCCAGCCCACTGGGTTGCGCCTGGGGGGGGGGGGGGGGGGGGGGACTGGCGCGCAAAAACGGCGGGCCAGCGCTGTCAGCGACGCTGGCGAAAAGGCGTGAAACAGAAACGCCCGTGAGCGGCGTCCTCATCCTCTCGGCTCCCGTGCCGGTCAAAGGCTGCCGCAGTAATGGCGTGGCCAGCGCCCAGTGAACGGCCGCCGCCGACGCGTCCTCCGCCTGGCCTTCCTCCTCGCTATAAAACCCCGCCTCCTCGCCGTGCACATCCACACCGTGCTCTCGCCTGCTTCCTCTCTCTCCTTGCCTCAAGCAAGCTTTTCTCGCCCACATCCACGCCAAGCCCATGGCGAGCGCTTTCCCGGTGACGACGCCGCCACGAACGGCTTCGGCCGCCGCCACCTCCACAAGGAGGAGGCGCGGATGCTGTACGAGGTGGGCTACCCCGCGCCACCAGATATGCGCGTCCCAGGCGCGTCTGGCGGCCAAGGAGCGTGGGTGCTGAGCGCGGGCGGCATTCCCGTGCCAGCGCCGCCAGAAGGGGCGGATCACGTGGAGGCGATCCAGGAAGTACTCGCCGGCCTGAGCGACGAACAGGCGGCGGATCCCCGCTGGGATCGGTGAACCACGCGTTTTGGGCGGAGTTCTTCCGCCAGAGCCACGCCGCGAGGTCGCCGACGAAGGTCGCAACGGCCCGGTGGAAGGCCGCAAGAATCCAAGGTCCGCAAGAGGTGGTGGGGTGCTCGAGGACGCAATCTTGCGTTCGTCCTCGAGCACATCGCCGCCGGCAACCAGCGCGGCTCACAATGCCGCCGCGCACGTCGTCATGGCTGCCGCGGCGGATGGGCGCCGCATCCTCCTCCTCCTCCTCCGGCGCGCTCGACGTCGTCCGTACCTCCCGCGCCTCCACGCCAGATGGACGCCACGCCGCCGCTCCTCAACTCCGGCCGACGCATCCCCAGCCGCAGCACTACAAGAAATATGCTATGCTATGACCCTCAATATTGGTCACTGAATGGTCACATATTTTAATTTATGACCTTTTTGTGACCAAAAACACTTGGTCACGTTATGAGCGTCACTAACGATCCAATGACCTTTTTTTGGATTGGTCATAGACCTCTATGACCAAAAGAAAAGGTCACAGATTTTATGACCAATTTTTTGGTCACTGGCAATCTGGCCACGCCACATCAAATCCAACGTGGCAAAGCTGACGTGGCAAATTTGTGACCAAATGAAATGGTCATAGAAGAATCAGCCTGGTCCGGTTCGGCCTTCTAAATGGGCCAAGCCCAATAAATCAGCCCATTTAAGTTTTTTTCGCTGCTATTTTTAGGCGGCTAGATGGGCCAAGCCCAATAATGTGGGCCTTTTTGCAGTCCATATTTTTTGGGCCTCATCATTTTTTTACAGAAATTTATATATTGCAATTTACTGTTTTGCCCAACTAAATTTGGGCCATAGCCTTTTAAGAGCCCAATTAACTTTAGGCGGCTAGATGGGCCAAGCCTAACTAAGTTTGGGCCTCTGCTGTGAATTTTGGCCCGACAACAATTTCTATATTTTGTGAATATACTATTTAAATTCAAATTTGAATTTGAATTCAAATTCAGTTTGCAATTTAAGTTTGAATTCAATTTCAAATTCAGTTACAATTTCAATTTCGAATTCATACTCATTGAAGCACAGGGAAGTACATAATCTCAGCTCAGCATGTAGGAATCTCTTTCTCAGGACAAAATCAGAGGTTCACAGAAACCTACACTTGGAACATGTTCTAACTTCGAACCAGAACAAGGCTAGGATGAGGTTCACATAACTTAGAACAAAAGCTAGCAGAAAAGGATGAAACACTCCCAGGCTAGTTCCCAAAAGCCACCAGAATGAGGTTCATAACTTAGATAACTTAGAACAAAAGGTGAGACACTCCCAGGCTAGTTCCCAAAAGCAACCAAGTGAATTAGATCCCAGTAGCTCTAGCTCCCAAGAGAGCCACAAAGCTTGCGAACTTGCCATCCTGTTCTTCCATCCTTTGGCGCATCTCTTCATAGGCCTTGTCTCGTAACACTGCTGCAGCTTCCGCTTCCTCGGACTTTTTCTTGAGTGTCGCCATTTCTTCTTCTATTGCTTGAGCATGCTTTTCAGACCTCTCCAGCTTCTCTTGCAAGTCCTGAACATGCGCAGCTACAACCGCAGTGGTTGCCTTGTTCTGGGTTGAGCTTGACTTGAGACCAATGTTCTCCAGGAATGTACTATGCTTCACATCTATCTTCAAAACTTCTTCAACAATTTCAACAGCAGTTTTTGGCTCTTGACCTTCTGGTGGCTGCGCATCCTTTCTTTTCTCCATCTCAGCCTGGCACATGGAGATTTGCACCCACATTAATCAACTCAGCAATCTAAATACAAGTCAGATTCCATAACTAGAACTAAAAAACATCCAGCAAAACTAAACATGAAGTCCAATCAATTTCCTAGCTAGACAATAGGGATTGCACTGTCCGTTGGAGACTACAAGAGAAGTCAGTGAGCAAACTGCAATGCAAAACTATGTCAAAGAAAAGAAAAACATCAACACTAAATATACATGCACACAAAGATTAGTAGAAGGCAGCAATGGTATCATGAAGTTGATTAAAAACTAATGAGCAAAATAAACTTGAGAATACTCCATATGAAACAGACTTGATAAAAACACATATAGCAGGACAAAAGAATGATATTTAGCACCATATTAAGTTGGGACTACATTTTACTGTGCAAGCAAAACTTAAGAATCAAACATGAAAAGTGGGTCCCGCCCCAGGATGAGGACCAAGCATAGATAGATGGCAAGAATCAAAGCACAACTACAGAAGTACAAGTTACTTACAATGGCAATTCGAGCTGCCTCCGAATATCCCTTCTTCTTGCTGAGCTGAGTGGCCTTGAAACATTCAATAGCACAGAGCTCTTCACCCTTACGTTCTTCCTTCTGAAATATCATTCAACAAGAATCTGAGCATAAGCTCTCGATACAGAAGTTACTTAGGCCTAACAAACAACCAAGATTGTTCTTACTTTGCTGTAGATGTGTGCAGCATAGCTTCTGGAACCAGTTTTCTGCTGAAACACGACTTTTTTCCGGTTCTCAACGTTTGAGATACATGTTTTCTACAAAAAAAAAGACTTAATCATGGTCTAGCACAGATAAACATCATGTGCAGAAGATAAATCAGCAAGTACATCATCAAAGACGAGTAAATGAGATTTCAGAGCAACAACATGCAAACAGCAGCAAATATGCAAATGTTCATACGAACCTTGTGTCTTGGGGTAGACCACAGCTTCACCAGATCTTGCCATTCACCATCTGTCACATCGGCACCGGAGATTTGATGCTTACTTCATTAGCTGGTACTTTGTAAAAAAATTCTTTTTGATAATGTGACGTCTGTTCTTCGCTATTTTCTGCAGCATATCGCTGCACGACTTCTGAACAACCTCAGCCTCAGTGTCCATCTGAAAACTAGCCTACCAAGGCAATAAACAAGGCAAGGAAAAGATTAGTGATCACATAAAGGTGTAACAGAAAATAAGAAAGCACATTCAGTTAAGAGAAAGGACTTACTGCAACTTTTTCGACAAAGTCATTCATTAGACTTTTGTCTTTCTTGTATTCTTTGAAGTGTGGAAGCACCGGGGTATGTTTTCTTGCAAGGAATCCACCCTATGAAGCAAACATGGCAGACTGCAAATGCTTCTGCGGACGCTTCAGCCTTTCAGGGATTTCGATTGCCACCTTGGTATGGCGACTTGGTTAGCCTTTCCAAGGCTGCGCCCCTTCTGTCTTTTCTTGACAGCGAGAGGCATCTCTGAAAATGATATTGACCTCATAAATAAGCAGAAACTACAAATGCAGGAATGGTTCAGCGAAACATGCATACACTTATAATATGCACTAGTAAAAGAGAGAAGAGATCAAGGACAGGATGAGCTTGCCTTGATTACGCGGAATGACAGGATGCTCTTGTTCTTCAGAGAAGGCAGCATTCCTGTCCATACTCGGTGCGACAGGGCTGAGGTCCATGCGGACAGTGCTTCCTTCAGCCATGTGGACTGTGCTCCCTTCATCCATGGATTGAAACCCATCCTCTATTTGCAGTGAGCTCTCTCGATCCTTGTGCAGCGGGCTTTCGTGCTGGTTGGTCGTAGCCGTCATCTTTGATTTATGCCTTGTGACTCTAGCTTGGCAGGTTCCACGGGTCCCAACGATCGCTTTGAACTGGTTGGAGGATCAGCCATCACCCTAACAGGAGGCATTGTGGCAGATGTTTCTGAGGTCCTCCTCCTCTTGGTTGTCTTCTTAACACTAGCTTTCTTCCTCCTAGAACCTTCAGATCATCTTATAAATAGCAAGGATAGCAATATTAGAACACACTTAAGAAAATTGTGTGAGCCCAAAATGAAGTAAAAAAACAAAGGACGCAAAAGATATAGCAAACAAAGCACTCCCACACATCCCAAACAAGACAGAATTGCACACCTTAACAACAGGCTTCTCCACTACAGTGTCGTCAACTTCCTCTCCATCATTATCTTCAACTTCTTTATGGTTATAGTCTGAGCTTGTTATTGCAGATGCAGTGTCATTGTTGGTAACTCCACTAACTTCATCACCTTCACTTCTCATCCTAAGAAATGACCCTAATGCCGCGAGGCCCATAGACTGTAACATGTGGTTGTTTCTCATCATATTTCTAGCCCTAAGCTTCTCGTACTCGGTGAGAGGTGCCTCTTTGCATAAGAAAATAATTACCATTAGATGTATGTTGAAGTGCATGGAAAAGCAAGACAACACTAGCAGCTAAGGTAAGCTAGCATGTTTTATTTGCATCATTTAATCCTAGTAGACTAACTTATTCAGACTAAACCAATACATTTTAAATTCCAGATTGCAAGCAAAAAGAGCCAAGGTATGCTATCAGTTTCTTTCATTTAATCCTAGTTATTTAGGCAAAAAGAACCAACACACTGACACACATCCATAGATAAAATGACAGTATAAGCAGGAGGAGAAAGTTTCATACCAACAAACTGATTCTTCTTTGCCATGGATGATCTGGAGGTGCTTGGACTAGTGCTAGTTTGGTTGGTGGTCTGACCGCCCTAGTAGCTTGCAAGATAGAATGAAAAAGGAATTAGATAAACAGTGATGGAGTACTTAACAACAATGATACATGTACAAGCAACTTGTGAAACGCTTCTCCACTAAACAGCCCACCTCTTTATCGCACTCCTTCAACTTGCGAAATCCGTGGCCACTACCTTGCAAGGAATAACAGCAGTACCACAATGAAGTGAAGTAGCAGTACCAAGTCATGCCATGTACAAGTGGATAGATAGCAGTACCACAATCAAGTGAGGCAAACATATAGCACAAGTCATGTATAAACAGTAACAAGTATTGAGGCAAGTGAGACAATCAAGTGATGACAATACCACAGTCAAGTGATGCAAGTGAGACAAACAGATGCACTACCACAATCAAGCAGTTTATGAAGGAACACTCCAGCATAAACACAACAGAGCACCCTTTAATCAATCATAGTCCAAGCAACCGCTCCAGCACCAACACAATAAACCACCCTTAATCAATCACATCAGAGCTTGTTGAGCTGCTATACGCCTATACCTACTCCAGTGAGGCAGTAACTGGAGACAAGCGCATCCAAGGACACTGCCATCTCCATTGTGCCATTTCACATCCTTGTATGTGCGTCTGTGATGAGCAAGGCATCACTAGAACATGTTTGTAGATGAACCCCTAAAAAACCAGAGGGCAAGGAACCCTCCATGAAGCCTAGCTATGCAAACCACAACACGAGAATGACACCCTAGCACGCAAACCCTAGGTGAAGCAACCAGGTCACTGGACGCAAACCTAGCTATGAAACCCTAGCTCTGCCATCCAGAAAAAACACGAGCGTGTGGAGAAAGATACAGAGATGGGAGATGGACAGAGACCTGAAGAAAACACGAGCGTGTGTCATCGCCGTTCGCCGCTCCCCGCGAGCTCCTCCGCGTGTGGACGTCCGTTCGCCGAGTGTGTGGTCGTCGCCGTTCGCCGCTCCCCGCGAGCTCCTCTCGCGTGTGGACGTCCGTTCGCCGAGCGTGTGGTCGTCGCCGTTCGCCGCACCCCGCGAGCTCCTCCCGCGTGCGGCCGTTCTCGCGAGCGCCTCCCGCGTGCGGCCGGTGGAGGGATTGGGTATTAGGGAGTTGGGGATCTGAGCAGAGGAGATCTGAGCTTTTTGATGGGCGTTTTGCGGATAGGACCAAAAAGCCCCTGGCTTTAATTCATTTGGTGGGCATTTTCCGACATTTCTGTAACAACCCAAAAATCCGTACCCAATTTTAGTGGTGTTTTCCGACACCGGAAAAACTTTTCCTCTTACCCTAAATATTTCTTCAAATCTTTTGAGGATGTTTTGACTTGGGAACTGCTCTCTCAAAAATTTCCTAGTAAAACTTGAACCATTCCATCACCCCTGATAATCTTTGGTGCTTAGGTTTTCTTTCGGAAACCCTAGCCCTAATTATCGGACAACTTAAACAAATTTCTCCACCTACAAAAGGAAAGCCCATTTCCATAGCTCTAAAAATTCCACCAAAAATACCAGAGGACCCCATGTCCATATAAAGGCCATCCATGCAAAATATGGCATACTCCAATGCAATATTTCCAAGTTAGCCCATAATTTCAAAACTACCCTTTCTGATCTAGAAATGTTTTAGCCAAGCTAGGTATCTCCAAAATTTCTGATAAATTCAGGGGATGAATATTTTGGCATTTCCTGCATTTCATCTTTAGGAGACAAACCCATTTGAGCAATATTTAGACCACTTCCTTTGTAAGCCCAGATAGATGCCATTTTGAGTTCTTCAAACAAACCTAGACCTAGAAAATTCCTATGGCCATGATACTTGAAAATATTGACCACATGGTCCTTAGACACACAAATCCAGGAGATCACCCCAAGGTGAAGCAAGGAACACCACTTTTCCTAAATCATGCCATTATGGTCATTTTTGGCCATCTTATGGAAAACCAATTTCCCATCATCCAAATGACCTCAAACTCCTTGGACCCTCTCCCCTAACCACAACAACCCATGCCAAATTTTTGGGAATTGTTCTGAGATGGGCAAGGCCCCTAACATTTCATCGAACACCTTCTGCAGTTTTGGTTTTCTAAAAATTCTACTCTGCAAAGTTTTACAACATTGATTGATTCTTGTTTGTGGGTGTTTGTCTTGATATTGTGAACCCCGTAGTGTTTTTGGTTATCTGTTTGGATCACCCAGTTGGCGGGAACACGATGATGCCACCCGTGGCGCGCTCTGGCCGCCCGGACGCGCACACCGGCATGCCGACGTCCTCTGCCCCTTGTCCTCCTGCCTCGCTGCCTCGCGGAGATGCGCCACAGCCGAGCCCCCTTCCCCTTGCTGCCCCTTGCCAGGCCCCCCGCACCCGAGCTCGCCACTTCGCCCCTCCTCCAAGCCCGGCCAACAGCTAGCCGCCGCATCGCCGTACAGTGCGCCGCCAAGTGCTAGCCGACGCACCGACGAAACAGGAACGCACATCACCCCCCCGTGCTCCCCTGCGCGTCCAGCGCGGCGAGATTATCCCTTCTCCTCCCTATCCCTCCCCTGTGGCCAGGAGAGCCTCGACGTCGACGCTCCATTGGTGGCCACGGGCACGGCCACGACCTCCACTGCCCCCCTCCACCCCGCCTATTTAAGGAGCTCCCCGAGGCCCTGAGGAACCACACCACTCCCCTTACCTCACCCTCCACTCCCAGCCCCTCTGTACGCCCTTGAACCAGCAAAGGAGAGGAAAAGCCGTGCGGCCTCCCGCCATTGCCGCGAGCTCCAAGCTCACGGGCACGTGGCTCCCCTTCCTCCCGAGCCTTCCCCTGGACGCGGTGGACCTAGGAGATCCCTCTCCGCCGTCCCCCGGTGCCCCAGCCTCTCCCAGCGACCGCGACGATGACCACCCGAGCACGGCCACCATAGCCGTAGCTTCGAGCTCGCGCCGCTGCGCCTTAGCTTCCTCCCCTGCCGCCGAACTTCTTCCCCAGCCGCGGCAAGCCCGCCGCCGCCGTCTCCAGCTCCCTGGCCTCTCCTCGCGGCCGCGGCGCCGGTGTGCGCCCGAGCGCCGTTCTACTGCCCGAGCGACGCGCGAGAAGACGAAGCCGTTCGATTTTGACTTGAGAAAAGCGTATTTTCGAGGTTTACGTTTTCCCTCAGAGAAAACGTATTTCTGTCAAAGTGCGCAACCAGCCCAGCCTCGGCAGCGGATAGCTATCCACCGCGCGCGCGACGGATAACTAAACTTCGCATGCACTTATCTTTTGAACCACAACTCCGATCGAGGTGATTCAAGTCTCTAAATTCTTGTTTTGTCGAGCCCGATCCAGTGGTATTGATTCCACTTTGTTCCAACATAGTTCTATGGGTGCCCTTGTTTGGATGCTTTCCGGAGTCCGTGGAAAGCAGCGATCGACCCGGCCACGGAACCACCCCGACCTTTTCAAGCCCAATGGATCCCCGCCTTCAGGCAAGCTAACCACTTGCTATGAGCAGTCCCACAATGTTGTTTGTTTATTTGTTGATTGCCATGCCGAGTGTTTATATTTTTGTCTCTGTACTGTTATATTTATGCAGGTCTGTTGTTGTTCGGGTTTAATATGAAACTTGTAATAATGCTCCTGCCATGTTGCATATTTATTTATCGTACTTGTTTGGTTATATTATGTATTGTTAATATTTATCAAACACACACCATTCTTGAGACAATGGACTGGGGGAACCGCCGCCGTCTCACTAAAATAGTAACGTCGATCTGTGATGGCGCTGGTCGGAGGTAGCTCTGCCACAGTCACCGGTCAGCGCAAACCACTTGAGCTACCTTTTTGTGTTGATCTGTGAAGGCGCTTGCCAGCGGAATCCCTGCCACAGTCTTCCGGTTGACGTTTCTTTTCTTTGTCGAACGAGAAGGCGCTTGCCAGGGGAATCGCTGCCACAGTCTTTCGGTTGACGTTTCTTTTCTTTGTCGAATGAGAAGGCGCTTGCCAGTAGAATCGCTGCCACAGTCTTCCGGTTGACGTTTCTTTTTCCTTGTCGAACGAGAAGGCGCTTGCCAGCGGAATCGCTGCCACAGTCTTCCGGTTGACGTTTCTTTTCCTTGTCGAACGAGAAGGCGCTGGTCGGCGGGATCGCCGCCATAGTCTTCCGGTTATTTTGCTAAAGTTTGGACACTGCTATTCTTGAAATATTGTGTTGCTAACGTTTTATTGTTGATGTTATATTGTTCTGTTATTGTGGTTGTTGTGTTGGACTAATCCTCTTTGTTTGGACTTGTGAATGATGGAACTTGATTAAATGAAACACCCCTCCAAACAACGATAGGGTCAGTCCACGGTGCCAGTAATCTGAACATCGAAAGCACTGCCACTGTCGCACATATGGGCGGGCCTTGACCTACGTAACCTATTGAGCCTCCTTTGATGCTACCATTTTGGCAAGTCTAGTCGGTTACCTTTGTGGTCGGGGCTAGTCTTGCGAAGGTTCCGGAGCTAGGCGTCGCTCATGGGTTGGGGACGTGCCGGATTCACTTCGTCATAAGACATAGAGTTATGTCGGTGGCTATACAGGGAGTGTCTTGGTAGCGTGAACGGTCGGGTGAGTGTATCTTGCTGAGTTCGCCTTAAGGATGATATCCTAAAGTACCGACTGAGTGTGGTGCACTTAGATGGGTGGTATCTGCAACCTCTCGAGAGTGTCAAATCTGGATGTCTAGCCTCGTTCCAAGGTTATGGAACAACAGTTCAGTGTCAGTCACACTGTGTGTCCGTGTCGTGTAAGGCTTGTTTGAAAGAAAGATGAACAACCTGATTTCACTAAATGAACAATAAGATGATGCAGGGAATGTTACTTGTGAGGTGAATGGGATGGCGGTGTGATGCGTTGGAAGCCTATAGTTAGGCCAGAGCCAACATCAACCGTGCATGCCCCGGGAGATAGCCAGAGTTGGCTGGAATGACAGCCAGAGTTGGCTTGAGTAAAAGCCATAGTTGGCAAGAAATTAAGCCATAGTTGGCTAGAGGCTTGACAACCTAGATGTTGTGGAATAAGAAACGTGATCTCATTCTAGCAACAACGAAACTCCCTGAAAGATGTGGTACCAACTGGTACACTCGTCTACTCGTCTCAGGTAACCTCTTTGTTTGATTACCGGTATACGATCCAACCCCACCTGGCTTGGACTCTGTACTGGTGATACTCTTGTTGTTTGCTTATGCCATGTTTTGCTTGTGATGCCATGCTACCTTTATGTTATCATGTTGGTCTATCTTGAGTAGACTCTTGGCATGTTGTAGATTTTATTTCCAATGTATACCTTGATGTGTGATTGTTAGACTGCTCGTGTCGAGTGGTTGTTAGTCTTGCGAGTACATCATTGTACTCACGTTGGCCATTCCAATGGCTAGTTTCAGCGAAGATCCACCTTCTTCCTTAGCAAGGATTTGAAGCAAGAGCGTGCTAGGATCAGTAGCCCAGCCAGAACCTGTGGAGTGGAGCCGCTCCAAGCCGTAGCCTCTCATATGTCTTCCACTGCCAGTTAAACTGTGAGTTGGGCCATGCTTGACAAGATATTTTGTAATGCCTCGATGGCCTTGTAAACCATTTGTAGCACTTTTGTGCCTGATTATGTAATGATTTCCATTATGTTACATTGTTATGACGTGCGGCCAGTTATCCTGGGCTGGCGCACGGGACGACTGCCTCTCTGGCAAGATGTGCCAGGGAGGGGTGTCACAATTTCGTGTCCAAAGGAGGCGGGATGGTTTGGTTAGACGCGCGAAATTTTAGAAGGGAACATTTAGGAGGGATATTTTGGGCGAAAATTTTGGGATTTTATTGTTAAAAATAAATATAATAAATATGCAGTACTATATAGAACACTTTTCCAATATAAATTCCGCAACACAAATTTATAATTTTTTTGTGGTAACTAGGTCACATATGATGATGCTACGCGAAGGTTTTCCATTTTTTCGTTTTTTAATTTTGTATGCTCATTTGAAAATCTAGTCGAATTCATCGCCGTGACCGTTCATGTCTAGTGATTGAATCATGTGGAGATTTTGGTTATCTATGATGAAATGGATACTTGTGAACTAGAAATGAAATTTCGGAAAAATAACGGCCAAGCAATGTGGCAGCTACAGTTCAAAATCTAGTCGTTTCCAGCTGCATCGGCAGGAATTCGTTTTAATGGCCGAAAATAGGTAGAGAGTTCGGAAAGGCATGCCTTTTGGTGATTGTACATAAAATGTTGTCTACTTTGTGAAAATAATGTATCGGTGCCATTTTGGACACTCTCGGTAGCCGCTTCACAAAAAACTCTATTTTAAGCACTTAAAAATAAAAATTGGGTTTTTTTGTGAAACATGTCGAAATATTTGTTCGGCAACATTGCTTGCCATCCCACAATGAACATATGTGCCAAGTTTGGGCACATTTCGACAAACTATGTCATCAATGTGGTCAAAACATTGCTCCTTTGTCTTGAAAGTTATGAATGTTCGTTGGTGATAGCAAGTTTCTGAGAACACTTTTCCAGTAAAACTTCCGCAATATAAGTTTATATTTTTTATGGTAACTAGGTAACATATGATGACGCTACGTGAAGGTTTTCCATTTTTTTGATTTTTATTTAATTTCATAAGCTCATTTGAAAATCTAGTCGAATTCGTGGCCGTGACCGTTCGTGTCTAGTGTTTGAATCATGTGGATATTTTGATGTATCTCTGATGAAATGGATACATGTGAACCTAGAAATGAAAGTTAGGAAAAATAACGGACAAGCTATGTGGTAGCTGTAGTTCAAAATCTAGCCGTTTCCAACTGAATCGGCAGGAAGCCGTTTAAATGGCCGGAAATAGGTAGAGAGCTCGGAAATGCGTGCATTTTGGTTATTGTACATGAAATAATGTCTACTTTGTGGAAATAATGTGTTGGTGCCATTTTGGACGATTTTCTCGGTAGCCGCTTCACAAAATAACACTATTTTAAGCACTTGAAAAATGGAAAGTGGGTTTTCTTGTGAAAAATGTCGAAATATTTGTTTGACAACATTGCTTGCCATCACAATATGAGCACATGTGCCCAGTGCCAATTTTGGGCACATTTGAGCAAATTAAGCTAGGTCAAAACCCTGTTTTTAGCATTTTTTTAAGTTGCCCTGTTTTAAGCAAATTTAAAATATCCCAGGCCAAATCAGGTCCCACACGTCAGCCTCAGAGAAGCTCACACGTCGCCCTTTGGAGTGCACGGAGAGCCGCGGCCTCTTCAGTTCTCACCCCTTGCTTCATTTCTTCAGTTCGTCAGTTCAGAGGTCTCGAGGAGCAGGAGGAGCGCGCCGCCGCACCGGCCAAGACGTCCATGCACCGCCGCTGGATGAATCCTTCATCCTCCTGGGTAAGCCCCGTCCTCTCCATCTCATTCTTCCGTGCCACCGGCTGAGGGGTTGAATTTTTGCTGAAATGCGAGTGGGGATTTGGTTCGGGTGCACGCCGTGTTGGCATATGATTCGGATGCGCGCGCGTGTGGGTTCTGATTTTTGGGTGCGCCGCCGCTTAGGGTTTAGGCCGGCGGGATTGGTCTGGGGTTCTAGGGTTTTTGGGGATCTAGCGTTCTAGCCAACGGCAAAGGATTGGTTTTTGGGGCTGCCTATTGTCTCAGATTTATCTCCGTATTGGGAGTTTTCCTAAACCAGCCATGAAGGTGCTTGCACCATTGTATCTGTGGATAGCTTCTGTCTATAAATTCTGTGAATAGCTTCTGTCTATATCCTGAGTATTTGCATCATTGTTTTGCATCTGCGGCTACCGAGAGTGTCGTCTGCTACATTGCCATGAATGCATCTTGATGTCCTCTGCTACACTTTAGCTTTGTTATGCCAGTGAGTACAATCTTTGAATGAACTTATTCTTTGTGTTATAGGTGACAATGGAGAATGCGAATGAGCTCGTCGTGATTAGCTCGGATGAGAGTGATGCTCCTCCTGCTGATGACAGTGATGAGAGTGATGCTCCTATCTCGGACACTGACAGTAGCTCGGACTTTGACACTAGCTCAGAAGAGGAAGATGATCCCCATCCCGAGGAGCTGACAGTTAGAGGTAATGGGATTCACATATGATGTTGCTGCTATTGCCCATCCTAAGAAGCTTTGATATCTCGTCTCTCTTATGCTGATGCTTAAATGCAGGCCCCGGAGTGATAGGACATGACACATATGACCCCCACTGTGTGTTCGCCAACAGGGTCACTATGGATCATCAACAGGTTGATTCTCTGAGGGAGTATGTTGCTGAGTATGAACCATGCAACCCACTGTATGTTTGCACCATTAAAGACTCACATGTGAATGTGCAGAAAGGAAAAATGGTAAACAACAGTCCCTTTTGTGTCTCTTATGTATGCACAGTCCCTCCATATTTAACTGAACCATTTATGTTTGCACATCCTAATAACCATGTATGTCTTTGTAGTACTTCAACAAGAAATTCACAAAGACCTACCTCAAGAACTACCTCTCAACTGTGCCCCAGAGAATTAGAGTGCGAGGCCACGGGTGGTCAAGGCATGTGAACATCAAGCTTGGCAGCGACAAGCAAGCACTGCTAACAAGCAACTAGCTGCGTGTGGTAGAAGATGAAGCACTAGGGGAGGGCAATGTTGCAATATTCGAGTTCTGCAACGCCAATGGTCGTCTGAGGCTATTCGATGAGAAAATGTTGCCCCGTGAGGATTGTGCCAATCCTTGATGATATTCGCCTTCTGCCTAGTTGTTGGTTCGATGTAGTGAACTGGATGTGTCTGGTTGCTTTTGTACAAGCTTGTAATTAAGCTCTCTAGTTGTTTTTAGACAAACTTAGGTAGTGAACTGGATGTGTAGGGAACTAAGCCTAGCTGCTGGTTGCTTTTGGACATACTATTGTAGTGATCTAGATGTAGTTCACTAAACCTAGTTGCTAGATGTTGAAGCAGGACATGAAGCACTAGAGAAGAAGGACATGAAGTATTAGAGAAGCATGTAGTGAACCAAATTATGTAGTTGCTTTTGGTTCAGTTATGTAAATTAAGCTACCTGGTTGCTATGTGGTTGCTTTTGGTTGAACTTATGTAAATTAAGCTACCTGGTTGCTATGTGGTTGCTTTTGGGAGTGGACAAACTTATGTAAATTAAGCTATGTGGTTGCTTTTGGATGAAATGAATGTGTATTAAGCTATCTTGTTGTTTTTGGAGAAATGAATGTGTACTAAGCTATCTGGTTACTTTTGGACAAATGAAGTATTAATCTTCAGTGACATTTCTCTTGTTTTCTTTTTAAAAGACACAGAAAAAATTATATATAAAAACAGTTAGCCATCAGTAACAATCACTATCACTCCTCTATCCCAATGGCAAGGCACTGGACATGCGAACCAGAGGTACAGGGTTCGAATCCCAGGCCTCAAATTTTTTTGAAGTAATTTTGCAAAGACACAGAAAAAAGTTATAAACAAAACCTAATAAAAGGGTGAAACCATCACTAGCTAACAACATCACTCCTCTATCCCAATGGCAAGTAACAGAACATTTGAACTAGAGGTTCTGGGTTCGAAGCCCAGACCTCAACATTTTTCTTGCAATTTTTCTGCAAATTCGCAAGACAGCAACTAGTTCAGTATTACAAGACAGCAGTGAACAAGCAACTAGTTCAGTATTTCAATTTCACAAGACAGCAGTGAACAAGCTTACACATGCATTCAGATTACAAGTTCAGTATTTAGATAGACAGCAGTGAACATTCAGATTACAAAACAGTGACAAATTGCTCCAATAGGCACCATTGCTTAGTCGTCTAGCCATTTCTTGCACCATTGCTCCAATTTCTTGCACCATTGCACCATTTCTTGCCTTCCTTGTACCTGTGAACAAATGCATTAGGTACACTGCAGCAACCTGCATCAGGCAGTGACAAAATCTAAATTAATCAGCAACAGTGACAAAATCTGGAACTCTAACAGTGACAAAATCTGAAACTTTAACAGTGATATAAGTTACCTTCCTGTCCATCCGCTACTCATCGTCGCCAGTCCTCTTTTCCTCATCATCACTACAATATTGGAGCATGGTATCATCATCACCAGCATCATCGCTTTCATGCCCATCCACAAGCACCCTTTTTTTCTTCTTAATGCCTTCAACAACAGTAGCATCAACACGCACGCGGTCGCTCTGGTCCCTTCGCACTCTGGTTTGCACAGTGGCTTCACGTGCTTGCACCAGAATTTCCGTGCCATTTTTTTCATCTTGATATGTTAGTCCGCCACCACCAGGACCATTTTCCCCATCAGTTTCGGTCACACGCCACAAGTGCCTATGCATGAATTTTTGCACAACTCGCCAATTTCCACGGAAACGAGTGTCTGGCACATAAAACACCTTTGTTGCTTGTGAGGTTAGAATAAATGGATGACTTTTATACCAGCACCTTCCAGTGTTGACACTTGTGAAGTGTCCATCATCTCTCAATCCGTCTTCTTCTTCCCACCGAGATCAAACCAGTCACAACTAAAGAGGACAACCGAACGGTCGACGCCTCCGCTAGAGTTGTATTGCAGCTCGATGACGCTTCTCAGCTGACCATAGAAGTCCATAGCCTCACCATCATGATCTCCCTCGGTGACGATTCCACTGTTCTGTGTCTTTCTATTCTTCTCGCGGTCAATGGTATGGTACCGAACACCGTCAACAATACAAGCTGAATACAATCTCACTCGCTTATCCGGTTGGCAGGCCAAAGCAAAGAGATCATCGCTAACCTTCTTCTCCTCATGCAATTTTCCAATCTGCACATATAAACCAGGGTGAGTAACACACAAAAACAAAAATGATGTGGCAATGGATTACATGGCTAAAGATCTCACCTTTTTCTTAAACCAACCAGCAAATTCCTTGGCAAGCCTCTTATCAACATGGACGCTGCTTGCTTCCCCATTCAGCTCTTGTTTGCACATCCTGCCATGCCAAGAAAAATAGTGAGTGGAAACATCAGTCATGTGGTAAAAAAATAGGTTCCTCCCAACCCATGATAATAAAATAACGAGTTCACACATATGACATACTCTATGTAAGGTAAAACCTCACGACAGCTGCTGAGGACAAACCAGACCATCTTGTCATAGTCATCACCGGCGTCCAAGTATTGTGACCCTCCGAGAAACTTCACACCATGCTTGAAAACCGACACATCACCACGGTGCGAGTCAGCCTCCGAGAAAGTTCTGCCTCGCCGATTCCATCTCGTGTCCAGATCGTCAAAGTACCTCGAAAAAAGTGAGGCACTCATCGACAACATACGCCTCGGCAATAGATCCTTCCGGCCTCGCTGTGTTCCGCACGGAGCGCTTACATGTAAGCAGCCTTCTTTCGACCGGATACATCCAACCATATTGCACAGGGCCTCTAAGCATTGCCTCTTTTGGTAAATGGACACACAAATGGACCATCACGGTGAAGAAAGATGGAGGAAAGATCTTCTCGAGCTTGCAAAGAATTATTGGGATTTCTTTTTCAAGTCTTTTCAGAACCGATAACTTGAGTGTCTGGCAGCATAGTTCTCTAAAGAAATTACCCAACTCGGCAACCGCTTCATATATATCGTGATGCATAATTCCTCGGAGCCCCGCCGGTAAGATTCTTTGAAGGAGAATGTGGCAATCATGTGTTTTTAGGCCTTGAAGCTTGCATCCATCAGGAGAGACACATTTCTCTAGGTTAGCGGCGTAACCATCTGGAAACCTCACCGCCCTTATGAACTCACAGAAGGCAATCTTTTCTTCTTTACTCATTGTGTACCAAGCAGGTGGTATGTCAAACGAGTCTTCACCTTCTCTAGGTTTTAGGTGCAACTCTTCTCTTATTCCCATATCTTCCAAGTCAAGCCTTGCATTCACCGTGTCCTTGGACTTTCCTTCAATGCTCATGAATGTCCCAAGGAGATTGTCGGTGATATTTTTCTCGATGTGCATTATATCGAGATTGTGCCTCAGCTTTAGACCAGGCCAGTATGGCAGGTCCCACAAGCGGGATCTTCGGTCCCAACATTGGCCTTCCTCGCGCTTTCTCTTCTTTTCCAGCTTTCCTGGTCTCACATCTTTCACCTTTTCAAGTTGCTGCTCGAGCTCTTCTTTAGTGAATTCCGCTGGCTTGTCACGGGTTTCAGTCTTACCATCAAACTCTTTGCTTCTTCGCCACTTATGGTTTGGTCAAGGAAGCGACGGTGCCCAATAAAGCAGATCTTGCCCCTTATCCTCCTCGAGCAGGGGTCTTTGTCACACCGCACACAAGCCTGATAACCCGCTGTAATCCTCCCCGACAAAGTGTGCAACGCCGGAAAATCATGGATACACCATATGACTGCAGCACGTAGATATAATTTCTTCTTGGGAGTCAAGGCATCGTGCGTAAGTACACCACTCCAGAGCTCGAGCAACTCATCCACAAGAGGCTCCATGAAGACGTCAAAATCTTTTCCTGGAGACTCTGGACCCGGGATAAGCAAGGACATCATATAGTTAGACTGATCCATGCATGCCCATGGTGGCATGTTGTACGGCACCACAAAGACGGGCCACATGCTATGACGTCCTCTGGTTCCCAAACGGATTAAAGCCATCCGTGGCAAGGCCGAGTCTTATATTCCTTGGATCTGCCGCAAATTCTTTGTGGTCCTTATCAAATTGTTTCCATGCCTCTCCATCCGCTGGATGGCTCAGCTCATCCTCCACAGGCTGCCGCTTGAGCTTGTGCCATTGTACCTCCTCTGATGATTCCTCTGAGAGAAACATCCGCTGAAGCCTTTTTTCAACGGAAAATGCCTCAACACCTTCTCCGGTATCGACTTCTTCCCATCAGCATCTTTCCACCGAGACGCATTGCATTTCGGGCAGTTGTCATACTTTCATACTCCTTTCGAAACAACACACAGTTGTTTGGGCATACATGAATTGAAACATAACCTAGCCCCAACTTGCGGATTATGCGCAACGCATCCTCGTAATCCTTGGGAACACTGCTACCAGGAACTGCAAGGTCAACAGGCTGAGTATTGCATTGAATGCAGCATTGCTAATCCGGTAGAAGGACTTCACGTGAAGTAGCTTCACGGTGAAGGTAAATCTTGAAAATTTACCCCCTTCAACAGCTGCGCGCTTCGCCTCCTCTAACACCTCGGCAAACATCGACCTTGTCCATCAACATGGTCTTCAGAGTTATACAGATCCTTCAACAAGTCAGGTATCCTATCATCCTCAAACCCATCCTCTTCCTCCAAATTATCATTCCCTTGCAGAACATTTTCCATAAAAGCAATTCCATCATCACTACCGTGGTGTGGCTCTGAATCAGCTTCAACATCTTGAGGTTCTGCCTACATAGGTTCTCCATGATGGATCCACCTATCATAGGTGCTGGCCATACCATTAAGAAGCAAATGGTCTTCCACCCTTCCTTGATCTGTTGCTGCTTACGGTTCAGCATTGGCTGCATGGGCAAAGAATGCGGTCATCCTTTGTGAAATTTCTGCGAACACATTGCATGAACTCTTCCACTCCCTTAATATGTTCACTGGAAAGCTTTCTAACACCCTTTGTAATCCAGCTTCTGTCCATCTGAAAAAACAACATAATGTCCCAACTTAGCAAAAATCCCTAAAACAAAACTTGCAATAAAAGACACACATTTACCGGGAGAGATTTTGGTCATCTGTTCTAAATATCAGATTTTGTTCATGGGTTCTAAAAACAAAACAAAAACTTACAATAAAATGAATAGGTTATAACTATCATCTAGCAGGAGAGATTTTAGTCATCTGTTCTAAATATCAGAGTTGTTCATGGCACAAGTTTGTTGTTCTTCAGTTAACTGCTCGAGTGCTCTACCATAGACGGCAAATCGGAGAAGAAGAGGGGAGAGAGGGGAGGGGTGCTCTACCGTGGATGGCGGGAAGGGTCTCGCTGCTGACGGCGCTCCTGAGGCGGGAAGGTTCCCAGCGCTGACAGGGGGAAAGATGAGGACGCCGAGGCGCTCAAGCTGATGCGCTCCCGCCAATGTCCATGCCGCCGCCCCAGCCCCCTCGCTGGTGAATGCCGCACCCTCCGCCGCACCCAACCCCCTCTGCCGTCGAACGCCGCACCCTCCCGGCGCTGACAGGGGGGAAGATGGGGACGCCGAGGCGCTCAAGCTGATGCGCTAAACCAATGCCCATGCCACCTCCCCAGCCCCCTCGCCGGTGAACGCTGCACCCAACCCCCTCCGCCGTTGAACCGCCTACGCCGGTGAGCGCCGCCTCCTCCGCCGCCGGCGAGTTTTTGAACTGATGAGGGAGCGTACTGAAACTGAATCGGGGAGAATAGCCAAGCCCCGTGTTTCTTGACCTAGTCAAACGCTATGTAATAGATAGCTGTGTTTCTAGCTTCTAACACAATCGCCACGACAGCTTAGTGGTAAATAGCAGTATCCTAGAGCGCAGCGTCGTGGGTTCGAGTCCCCGCTCCCGCAATCTTTTTGCGAATTAAGCCCGCGGTGGGTGGGGTGCTCAAGTTTGGTGGTGGGTCCTGCCAGATAAGCAGGGTGAGCGTGGGACCCGCATGTCAGGGTGTGGGGGTGGGACCCGCATGTCAGGGTTGGGTGGGTCCCGTATGTCAGGTAGGGTAAGGGCGGAACCCGCATGTCAGTGTGGGGTGGGCCCCACATGTCAAGGTGTTGTGGGACCCACATGTCAGTGTGAGGGTAGGTCCCACATGATAAGGTAGTGTGGGGTGGGACCCGCATGTCAGGGTGGGGTGGGTCTTGCATGTCTGGTAGGGTGGGGGTGGGACCCACATGGCAGCTTGTGGAGGGGTCGGGTCCCACATGTCAGGTCAGTCAAAAAAGTCAATGCATGTGCTTCTTCTTTGCAAAGGGTCCTACCTGTCAGAGTGACACGTAGATGAAACTGCTGAGTTGGCTGTCCAGTCAGATTGACACGTAAGCGAAAATCACACCTAAGCACTGACACGTACGTAACATTACTGAGTTGGTTGCCAACATATGTGAATGACCATTTTAAATGGTCAGAAAAAGGTCATATATTAGTGCTGGCCGGCTTATGACCAATTCATGTTAGGAGATCATGACCTTTCTGACAAAATTGGTCATAAGTTTGGGCTGTTTACACCCTCAAAACTAGCGTGTGACCAACTGGTTCAAAATGGTCATAGATTTATGACCAATATTTTGAGATAGCATATTTCTTGTAGTGCAGCGGCACGCTCCGCATCGAGCGCCGCCCCGCATCGCCGCCCCGCGGACTCTTCCGCCGCCTCGTCAAGCCCAAGACGGAGGGCAAGAAGAAGGCGCCGGTGTGGCAGGCACCGCCCGACTACGTCAGGGCGGAGGCCAACATGGAGGCGCTGGGGGACTCGGAGGAGTTCCCCGGCGAGAGGCTCGCCATCGAAGCCTCCCTCAACGACGTCCTCCCGGCGCCAGACGGCGTCACCGACGCCTGGTCGGCGAGGATGCACGAGGAGGAGGAGGTGGAGCGCCAACGCCGCATCCAAGCGGAGGTGGAGAGCAAGCGCGCGGCCCTGCCCCTCGCCGTCGCATTCCACCTCCGCCGCCGCCGCGGGAGTACTACATCCTCAACCCGAGCTCCGAGGACGAGGACGACGTGCCCGCGCCGACGACCAGCAGGTGGCAAGGCGACGACGGCGCAGGCCCGAGCAACGCCGCTGGGAGCGGCTCCGACGACGACGGCGACGGCGGCGACTACAGCCAGATCATCTACAGCCAGTTTGGCATGTAGAACGGTGTAGATCGCCAAGTTATCTTTTTTATGTTTTTTATTTTAAGTTTGTACTATGTAATCGGCGAATTTCCGCCATATATGAATGAAATTCGCCAAGTTTGCTATATTTTCGCCTGAATTGCATTTTTTGAATTTTTGGGCCGAAGTCTTGGGTTTGGCACGTCTGGGAAAACGCCGCCCCCAGGGCGTGAAATAGCGCCGTTGCCCCCCAGGCGGCCTAAAATAGCACCGTTTTTCAGCCTGGGGGGCACAACGACTGGAGATGCCCTTATTCAGCGAGGTTCGTTCAACGGCCGGTTACTGTGCTCTGTCCCCTGCCTTCATTGAGCATCCCATGCGGGCTACCGTTGCCGTCCTCATCCCCGAGCAGGCCACGTCCACCGCCCTTCTTGTCCGCGGGGAGCGACCGTGCGCCGCTGCTCCTCCCCCGTCCCTCTAGTCAGCCGCGACCGGCGGCTTCACGCTCCACCGCCGCTGCACTTCCCCATCACCAGCGCCACAGCAGGCTAGGCTCCTGCCCACCACCTCGGCTCTGTCGCCGCTGCCACTTAGGCCACACCCTGCTGTCGCCATCTTCCCTAGCCACTGTGCCGCCACCCGCAGGTCATGAGCAAAAAGGTATTACCTCTGTTCCGATTTAATTGACGCCATTTGTATACAAATTTGTACTAGTTTAGCTCTCCCTGCATCACTTAATTCGGTACGGAGGAAGTACATAGTAGGCCAAATATCCCCATTTTCTGGTTGATCCTGATATATTCACTTTTAGGGCTCAACTTCATATTTCCGAGTTAAAAGTTGATGATACACAAGCTTCATGGTGCTATTGTACTAATTGATAGTTGGTTTTCTAATTTGGGGTCGATTTCGCCAGTTAACAGTTCAGTGTTATGTGACCTGAAACCTACTGTTCGAGTTCAAAAGCTAGTACTGTAGTTTTTTTCATGGTAGAAAAGTTTGTATTCTGTGTGATAGATCGAGATAGGCAATCAAGGGGGTGAATGATTGCGCGGAAGCAATTTAAAACTTTTCTAAAATTTCAAACCCTGAAACCCTAATATGTTCGTGATACTAAAACCGTCGTATCTCAATATCTACTGAATCAAAAAATACGTTTGAATACTCCAACGAAAGGTATGGAAATTATCTAACCAACGCAACAAGAATCAGCTCGATCGGAGTTACGAATTTAAAGATATGATCAAAACCGTAACAGCTGACAGAAAACTGCGAAAATCAATCTTGATCCAATTTCAAGAATTAGCAAGAAAAACAGATTAATCGCACCACAAACTTCCCCTTGATCTTGTGAAAAACCAGCAGCAAAGTATTAGAGAGATCTAACATGAAGATTTCACCAAGATTAGATAAGCCAGAGATGACACCGCCAAAGATCACTTTATTGCCACGATGTCGATCGGTTACAGAAGATGCATACCAGCATCCAAGAACTCTCCAAATAATTGTATGTCTAAATCTGAATTCCTCTCTTGAGACGCACTCAAAAGCTAGGCTATGCCCTCTATTTAAAGAGCTAGGCAAACCCTAAAACAGAGTCCAACGCGAAACCAAAGTCGGTTCGGAAAATAACATTTTCCGCTGCGCCGTGCCGTCCAAATCGCCAGACCACAGGGCGTGTCTGTCCTGGGACGAGTCGAGCCTCACGTGGCCCGACTTGCCCTTCCGCCCGTGCGCCCATTGACAGAGGCCGTCTGTCCTTTGGCCCATCCAGTGCATCGATCGCAACCTTCCGCTGGACCTGCTGCCTCGCTTGCCTGCTGCTTGCCTCCCGCCTGCACTCGCTGTGCACGCAACACATGCAGAAAGACCAAAACTGGCCACTCAAATAGCACACGTACGTGCACTGATCGATCAAAAACTAGCACGTACAGGCACCAGCTAGCGTGCACAGGAAACGTGCACTCCTTGCACTGCCATGCACTTCAAACATCATGCACATGAGACATGCACGTCCATGCACATATTTTTCCTCGCGACTTCTCGTGCCCCGTGACGTCTTTAGAATCTCGGATCTCGACCAACATGCCGAGTGTCATCTCCAGTACCGTACATCTTCGGTACAAGCCATGTACGACAAACCGGTGCCCTCTTGGATCATCGTAGCCTTCACTTTCACTGTTCCTTCACACAAACGTCTCGCATGACCTTGATCCCTCGACTTCAGCTTCTCCCAAGCTTGTCACTAGTAGAGACAGGGCCTTTCGTCCAATCCCTTTAGTCCCGGCCCACTTACAAACCGCGACAAAAGGCCAGGCCACGTCGCCCGAAATAGCCCAGGCGCCCCTCCCCCCTTTTGTCCCGGCCTGTGAGGACCCTTTTGTTCCGGTTTGAGATACAAACTGGGACTAAAGGGGTAGTCCCGGTTTGTATCTCAAACCGGGACAAAAGGGCTGGCACCCCTATATATATGGCAGCACCCTCTCCACTCACTCTTTGTTTTTTTCCTGGTGGAGGTGGTGTGGGCTAGTGCTATTTTTTTTCTCCTTCATATGCACTCAAGGTGTTCGATGAAATGCCTGTTAGAGTGATGCCATTTGAGTTCACACAATACAAACATGATATGAGGTGCCCGAGCCACACTTAAGCTTTCACCTCTTTATTTCCACTTGTCCTAAAAGGTTAGCAACTATTTTCTAGTCGGTCACCGTGCGGTACTAATTTTAGCATCGTCATTGCGTTTGATATATAGTTGTATGATGCAGATGAGCCATCCATGGATGTACGGTGACCGACGCACACCGCTTACAGAGCAGGCGTGCATTCTTTTCGCGATGCGGCCGAGGCGAACAAGCATGGGGGTGGCTTTATGTTTTGTCCATGCGTTGAATGTCGGAATGAGAAGGATCACACTTCCTCAAGAGTCATTCAGAGCCACCTGCTTCGGTCCGGTTTCATGTCCGGCTATAATGTTTGGACCAAGCACGGAGAAAGAGGGGTTATGATGGAAGACGGCGATGAAGAAGAGAACGATGATGACAACTACCGATCTATGTTCCCTGAATACGCTGATACCAAAATGGAAGACAATGAAGAAGAAGAGGGTGAAAAACGGGCACCAGATGAGCCCGCTGATGATCTTGGTCGGGTCATTTCTGATGCAAGGCGAGGCTGCGACACAGAAAAGGAGAGGTTGCAGTTCGAGCAGATGTTACAGGACCACAACAAATTGTTGTACCCAACTTGTGAAGATGGCCAGAAGAAGCTGGGTAGCACACTGGAATTGCTGAAGTGGAAGGCAGAGACCGGTGTGACTGACTCGTCATTTGAAAAGTTGCTGGTACTAATGAAGAAGATGCTTCCAAGAAAGAACGAATTGCCCGCCAGCACGTACGAAGCAAAGAAGCTTGTCTGCCCTCTAGGATTAGACGTGCAGAAGATACATGCATGCCCTAATGACTGCATCCTCTACCGCGGTGAGAAGTACGAGAATATGGATAAATGCCCGGTATGCACTGCATTGCGGTATAAGATCAGAAAAGATGACCCTGGTGATATTGAGGGCGAGCCACCCAGGAAGAGGGTTCCTGCCAAGGTGATGTGGTATGCTCCTATAATACCACGGTTGAAACGTCTGTTCAGAAACAAAGAGCATGCCAAGTTGTTGCGATGGCACATGGAAGACCGTAAGAAAGACGACAAGTTGAGGCACCCCGCTGATGGTCGGCAGTGGAGAAAAATCGAGAGAGAGTTCGGGGACTTTGCAGGTGACGCAAGGAACTTATGGTTTGGTCTAAGTACAGATGGCATGAATCCTTTTGGGGAGCAGAGCTGCAGTCACAGCACCTGGCCCGTGACTCTATGTATCTACAACCTTCCTCCTTGGTTGTGCATGAAGCGGAAGTTCATTATGATGCCAGTGCTCATCCAAGGCCCGAAGCAACCCGGCAACGACATTGATGTGTACCTAAGGCCATTAGTCGATGAACTTTTGCAGTTGTGGGCCAAACCAGGTGTAAGTGTGTGGGATGAGCACAAACAGGAGACATTTGACCTACGAGCGTTGCTTTTCGTAACCATCAATGATTGGCCTGCTCTTAGTAACATTTCAGGACAGACGAACAAGGGATACAATGCATGCACGCACTGTTTGGATCAGACAGAAAGTATATATCTGGACAAATGTAGGAAGAATGTGTACCCGTACAATCGTCGTTTTCTTCCGCACAAGCATCCCTTAAGGCAAAAAGGCAAGCATTTCAATGGCAAGGCAGAAACCCGGACGAAGCCTGTCACCCGTACTGGTGCTGAAGTATTTGGTATGGTCAAGGATTTAAAAGTAATCTTTGGAAAGGGTCCTGGCAGCCAACCTGTTCCGAACGGCGCTGATAAGCGCGCACCCATGTGGAAGAAGAAATCTATATTTTGGGAGCTACCCTATTGGGAAGTCCATGAGGTCCGCTCCGCAATCGACGTGATGCACCTGACGAAGAATCTTTGCGTGAATATTCTAGGCTTCCTGGGCTTGTATGGGAAGTCAAAAGATACACCGGAAGCACGGGAGGACCAGGAACGTCATAAAGGACGAGACGGCATGCATCCAGGGCAGTTTCAAGGGCCTGCCAGCTACGCTCTTACCAAGGAAGAGAAGGAAATCTTTTTTGAAGTCCTTTTCAGTATCAAGGTCCCGTCTGGCTTCTCGTCGAATATAAAGGGAATAGTAAATATGAAAGAGAAAAAATTCCAAAACCTAAAGTCTCATGACTGCCACGTGCTTATGACGCAATTGCTTCCGGTTGCATTGAGGGGAATTCTAGCGGAAAATGTTCGACTGGCCATTGTGAAGGTATGTGCATTCCTCAATGCAATTTCTCAGAAGGTAATCGATCGAGAAAGTCTATCAGGGTTACAAATTGATGTGGTCCAATGTCTGGTCAGCTTCGAGTTGTTGTTCCCGCCATCCTTCTTCAATATTATGACGCACCTCCTAGTTCACCTAGTCGAAGAGATTAGAATTCTCGGTCCTGTGTTTCTACACAATATGTTCCCCTTCGAGAGGTTCATGGGAGTCTTAAAGAAATATGTTCGTAACCGTGCTAGGCCAGAAGGAAGCATCTCCAAGGGCTATGGAACAGAGGAGGTCATTGAGTTTTGTGTTGACTTTCTTCCTGACCTTAAGCCGATTGGTGTTCCTGAATCTCGGTATGAGGGGAGGCTGACTGGAAAAGGCACACTAGGAAGGAAAGCAACGGTATGTAGGGACGGGCATTCTTTCACTCAAGCACACTACACAGTTCTACACAATTCCACCGTGGTGGCTCCGTATATCGAGAGACACAAGAATATTCTACGCTCCGAAAACCCGGGGACTACACCATTGAACAGAAGACTTTCGGCAGTTGGTTGCAGACACATCTCATGAATAACACCATTGTTGGAGATCAGCTGTACTTGTTGGCCAGGTCACCATCTTCGACTATATGTACTTTCCAAGGGTACGAGATAAATGGAATACATTTTACACGAAGGCCCAAGATAAAAAGAGCACCAACCAAAACAGTGGTGTCCGCTTTGATGCAACAGACGACAATGGGCAGAAGGACACATATTATGGGTACATAGAGGAGATATGGGAACTTGACTATGGACCTACTTTTAAGGTCCCTTTATTTCGGTGCAAATGGGTCAACTGGGTAAAGGTAGACCCGCAGTACGGAATGACAACAGTGGATCTCAAGAATCTTGGGTACCACACCGAACCATTCGTCCTAGCCAATGATGTGGCTCAGGTTTTCTATGTGAAGGACATGTCTACCAAACCGAAAAAAGAAAAGATAAGCAAAAGAATACATCGTCCGATGAGCCAAAGCGCCACATAGTTCTTTCAGGGAAAAGAAACATCGTGGGAGTGGATGACAAGACAGACATGTCAGAAGATTATAATAAGTTTCATGAAATTCCGCCCTTCACAGTGAAAACTGACCCAAGCATCCTGTTAAATGATGAAGATTCTCCATGGCTACGGCTCAGAAGAAAACAGAAACAATAGATAGGGATGTTGGTGATGTGTAATAATGTATTAAACCTTTTATGTAATGCATTCTATGGAATGTATTAAACCTTTATGTAAGGAGCATGTGTAAGAAGCTTCAATCAGCTGCAGTTTTACCAACACAATCTCTGCATTCTCCAAGATCTTTAGCATTTCCAAGTGATAGAACAAAACATACGGTTTCCCCTGCATACAGCCCGACGGTGGCTCGTGAGTGCCCGCATATCAAATGCACCGTCGGACGTATGCAGGGAATCCGAATGCTTTGTTTACGAAATGAACTACAATGAGTACAGAGTGAGTGCCAAACATGTCCGAGAGGTGGGCTATATATAGGGTCACTGTATTCTGAAAACTCTAAACACTGAAGAGAACAAAACACACGGTTTCCCCTGCATACAGCCTAACGGTGGCTCGTGAGTGCCCGCATATCAAATGCACCGTTGGACGTATGCAGGGAATCCGAATGCTTCATATACCAAAATGAACTACAATGAGTAGACACTGAGTGCTGAACATGTCCGGGAGGGGGCTATATATAGAGTCGTGTGCTTCTTTAGTCCTGATTAGTAACACCAACCGGGTCATGATGCTCACGAAGTGGTCGTGATAGTGCTGATCCAACAGCTCACAATCCCTCAAAAGAAACACACCCCTGATCCAACGTCTCACAAGCGCCTGAAAGAAACTAAAGTCGGGCTTTGCGGTCACGACCCATGTCAGCCACGTGTCCTCCCGCAGCGCTGCCCTAGCCACGTGTCCTCCCCTAGCGCTGCGCTGGAGGTCTTTATATATTGTCGCCAACGGGGTAAACCCTAATCCACCATTCCTAACCACGAATGCATCGTATCCACGAGATGGATCCGCCACGCCCGCCGCAGCGCCTTCTGGACGAGGTCGAGCGTGCTCTGGAGAGCGCGCTTGGGCGCTACCGTGGGAGCCTATCCTGCCGTATGCCCACGAGCCCGGCGTGGAGAGGAATGCCCTGCTATCGGCCTCCTGCTCTGGTGCCGGACGAGGATGCGTACGCCGCAGGGGTGGCGTGGGGATCCACGGCCGTACCTCCACCAGTCGCCGCCGCCCCTCCCGATGAGGAGGATGATGACGACGACGACTTCGACTGGAGCGACCATGGGGAAGAGCGTGGCGGGCCGCAGATGCAGGAGGCCCTTCAAACCTCCTTCCAGTCCGTCCACGACGACCGTGTACAGCGAGCCAGAACTGCCTGCCAGCTCAAGGCGAAGGAGGCTTCCGAGCTGGATTGGGCGCTGAAAGACTCATCCTCCATGGATCTTGCCCTTCGCCGCAAACGTGCGCGCGAGAACCGGGAGGCCGCGAACGGGGCTGGCTCCTCCCGCCGTTCCTCCTAATCCAATGGCCTCCGAGCCAGCAAGTCCGTTTATGTAGAATAAAGTTGGTGATGTGTAATAATGTATTAAACATTTTATGTAATGCATTCTATGGAATGTATTAAACCTTTATGTAAGGAGCATGTGTAATAATAATGAATGTGTATTTCCAATGTGTATTGTCAAGAAGCTTCAAATCAGCTGCAGTTTTACCAACAATCTCTGCATTCTCCAAGATCTTTAGCATTTCCAAGTGATGCAGAAAGTACCACAATCTGGATGCATTAGCAAAAAAACAGAAAATGGCAAAATTGTTAATAGTTTGTAGAATTAGAATAATTTTATAGATGCAATTTTATAGATAGAATTTTATAGATGGAATTCTATAGATGATAATATTATGCATTTTGAAATAATATTGTGTGCATTTTGCAGAAACTATGGATCCAACGGCTCACAAGCCCTCAAAAGAAACACACCCCTGATCCAACGGCTCACAAGCGCTCGAAAGAAACACACGATCCGTGTGCTTCTTCCTTATTGGTGGGATTCCCTTTAGTCCCGGTTGGTAAAATTGCACGGGAACAAATAAGCCCCTTTAGTCCCGGTTGGTGGCTCGAACAGGGACTAAAGGTCTGTTTCTTCCCGCCTTATTTCTTCCCGCGCTTTCCACCGCTTCCCGCCTCCGTCTTCCCGCCATTTCTCACTATATATATGTAGTCATGGTCTCCATTGGCATAGCACATCTAAACTCATATCTGCAACCTCATCACTCTCCCATGGCTTCCACCGTACCCACTCTAACCTACTCGGAGGCGGAGGCGCTTTGCGCCTCGAACTACCCCTGCCCGCCCGACTACGATGTCCCCGTCGGCTGGAGGCTGAGCACCGGAGGCGTGCCGGTCCCTCCTGTCCCTCAAGGTTTGGCGCGCCGGACGGCCATCACGAACCACTACTACCTCGAGCTCACTCCGGAGCAGCGGATGGATCCCCACTGGGATCCCAACTACCGCCCGACTTGGGACGCCTTCTTCATCAATCGGCGTGAGAGGGCACTCGCCAGGTATGAGGAGGACGGCCCGCCTCCTTCGAACTTCAACGAGGCTGGCCGTCGACTGTGGTGTGGCGGCCGGACTCTCCAGAGCGTCATGGACTACATCACGGCCGGCGATAACCCCCGCCTGCGCTACCCTCACTTCCAGTCTAGGCGAGCGCCGCCCGACGACAGCGATGACAACGTCGGCGACTACGACGACTACGAGGACGAGTATTATAGGCCTAGGCAGGAGTATGACTAACCTATGGTTCGTCTATGTACCCAAGAGTATTGTCATTAACTACTTCTGGTCTAGCTACGACGACGATCGTGTAAAATGTATTATTTATCTCTGCATTTCCAACTAATGATCTTTCGCGTCTGAATAAGTAATCTGGTGAGTTAGTTATGCAAAAGATAAAAGTTAATGCATTTTTTAATTCAAAATGGCAAAATGGTTAATAGTTAGAATAATTAGAATAATTATTTTATAAAACAGAAAATGATTTTGAATTAGTTATTCAAATTCGAACACTTTTCATGTTGAAAGTTTAGAGAGATTCAAAAATTTGCAAAAGATAAAAGTTAATGTATTTTTAATTTAAAATGGCAAAATGGTTAATAGTTTGAACAATTAGAATAATTATTTTATAAAACAGAAAATGGTTTTGAATTAGTTATTCAAATTCAAACACTTTTCAAGTTGAAAGTTTTGTCAGATTCAAAAATATGCAAAAACTGCTTAATTCAAATGTTTAAATGTTTAGTAAAAGGTCCTGGTTCTGTTAAAAAAATTGAGTTGCGCGCGCAATTTTTGGCTATTTTTTTTAATAATACATTTTTTAAACGAAATTTGATTAATATTATGCAAATCCAGAAAATTCCACAAATATTGCGGCCTCGGCTATGGCTTAGCCGATAAGTCCTTGTCGGCCTAGCCGTGGCCGATAGGCCTGTCATCGTCGGCAGAGCACCTGCTCGGCTGCACCCAAGCCGATAGGGCATGTCAGCCACGGCTAGGCCGACAGGTGCATGAGCGAGCACAGGCGGCCACAGGCGGCTTGCCAGCGAGCACGGGCGCGGCCGGCGAGCACGGGCGCGGCGGCCAGCACGCACCAGCACGCCGGCCACGAGCACGGTGGCCAGCACGTACCACCACGGCCCAGCACGGCGGCCAGCACGCACGAGCACGGCGGCCAGCACGCACCAGCACGCCGGCTAGCACACACCAGCACGCACGGGCGCGGCCGGCCACGGGCGAGGATGGGGAAGGCCGGCACGGGCGCGGCCTGCACGCACGCACGGCCAGACGGCGGCGGCGTGCGCAAGGGCGGGTGCGGGAGGACGGACTTATCGGCTTAACCCTAGCCGATAGGGCTATCGTCCGCTGGCCAGCAGGGCCACAGAGACCTTTCGGCCACGGCTGGGCCGATAGGGGCCTATCGGCCTCGGCTAGGCCGACAGGCTCTAATCGGCCTATGCTGGGCCGAGGCCGTATTATTTTTGTAATTTCTTCAAATTGCGTATTATTTGTCGAATTTCGTTTAAAAAATGTATTATTAAAAAAATAGCCAATTTTTGGGCCTTTAGTCTCGGCTTGAGCCACGGGCCGCGACTAAAGGTCTGGGTAGCGCGCGGGAATGCGAAAAGCCCTCTCACCCATTTAGTCGTGGCCCGTGGCTCAAACCGCGACTAAAGACCCCCTTTTAGTCGCGGTTTGAGCCACGGGCCGGGACTAAAGGTCCCTCAACTACTTATGTGGTTCCCAATCTGGGACTTAGCCATTTCACCGAAGACGAAGGGCAGAAGCAGAGGAGACGCCGTCAGGCTGCCAAAATCCACCGGGCCCTCGACGTCCGCCGGCCTCCACGCGCTGCCCGAACCCGCCGGCGCCGCTCTCCTCTGCCGCCGCGCCCGTGCTCGCGCTCGCGCTCTCCGTCGAGGTCCAGACGCCGCTGCCCTGTGCTCGCCACCCCCGTGCTCGCACTCGCCCGACGCCGAATAGAGGTCAGCCCCTCTCCGACGCCGACGCCGTGCTCAGCGCGCGCCTCCCCCGCCAGCGCCGCCCTGCCTCCGTCGCCCTGCGCAGGTGCTCGCCGGCCCGGCCCTCTCTCTGTTTACAGTAAATTAGTTTAGTTAGGATTTTCTTAGGATTTTTTTTACATAGAAATTTTATTGTAGAGAATAGAGAAATAGAGAGAAGGAAAATAGATTTTACTTAGCAATTTTATTGTAGAGGAGGTATGAGAAAAAATTTACTTAGCAATTTTTGCCAAGTTAGAATTAAAAGATTCAAAGTTTGGTTGTTGATGGAGTCAGTTCTGTTTGGATTTTGAGAAAAGTTCCAACTGAAAAGTTGTAGAGAAAGTTGTGATCTACAACTTTGGTGTTTGCCAAATTTTCCAATTCATAATGCAAGTTGCTTAAAAGTTAGGGTTTTTAAGGATAGTTATTACAGAGAAAGTCCAGAACAGGTTTTTGTTAACAGGTACTGATTTGCCATGATCATGGAGTCAAAACTGTACAGAATTTGAATTCGTGCCAATTGAGAAAGTTGTAGACGTAGTTGTAATCTACAACTTGTCTCCTCTGCAAAATTTTCCAAAAAGGCCTGGAACACATTTTAAAACAGTGATTAAGTTAGCATCATAGAGTTTTAGGAGCTGTTAGGACTGAGACAAAAACAGTTTTGGTATGACATTTGCTTAAATTCAGAGGCCTGCAGTTTCCAATCTGTGGAGAATTTGAGGAAACTTTGAGAATTAAAGTTGTAGCTGGATGTTAGGGATACACGTTTGCTTCAGAAAGTTTTTGCAGATGAGCCACAGGAGAGGCCCTGCTGGGCGAGCAAGTTGGCAAAAAAAGCCCAATTCCTTTTATTCTTTTCCAGGAAATAATTCAATCAAGTTAAAACATGAATTTTGCTATGTTAATTTTGGTTTCAATTTTAGTTTTGTAAGTTCAAATTTAGGTTTATTTTAGAATTGGGAAAGATGATCTATTTGCATATTCAGAAGATATATTTGCATATTTTAGAGTATGCAAAAAAGATGATCTATTGCATATTTTGTAGTACTGTTTTGCAAAAAAGATGATCTATTTGCATATTTAAATATGGAGTAATTGATTTGTAGTAATTTTTAGTAATTGATTTGTAGTGGATATATTGTGACTTGTATTGATTGCTTTAGTAATTATTTATAACAATTGATACTCATTTTATTTGATGCGTTTTGAAATAATATTGTGTGCATTTTGCAGAAACTATGGATCCACCTAGTCCAATCCGCAGAGACATAAGACAGGAAGAAATTCTCGAGAACATAATCCACGACGCCCCAGGTGCTGATCCAGCCGAATCTCCGTCGTCGTATCTGAACCCCTCCGGGGATGGAATGGAGGTCGACAGAAGTGAGGATGAAGTCGACGGCTCCGATGATGGAGAAGGCGATAGCTCCGATGATGGAGAAGCCGGTGGACCCTTAACGAAGTCTGGCGAGGTATATATATGAAGTTCGGTGATCAGTAGATGCACTACTTGAATTATATATATGAAGTTCGGCGATCAGTAGATGCATTACTTGAGTTGTATATATAAATTGACGAATGTTTCTTCTCTTAGGCCTCCACATCGAGCAAATCTTCCAAACGAGGCCCGACCAAAAAGTTGGCCCCATCTACGCATTATACATTTGAGGTCATATCCCCTACGGGCGAACCGAAGGAACCCAAGAAGGTTGCCATGTATTTAGAAAACAATGCGGAGTTCTGGTTAGGGATCACGTCCCGATCACCGTTCGAGACTGGAATAAGCGCAAAGGGGCGAACGATAGTGAGTATGTCGCCGAAAGGTACAAAGAGGGTCTTTGGAATGACCTCATGGCACATTTCACCCTGCCAGAATTTGAGGATCCTGCCGACACTGCAAAATTGAGGAAGAAAGTCATGAAGTGGACTCTTACGAAGATGGCCGAACTATTCCGGGTGTGGAAGAAAAGATTATGGCAAGAATATCTGAGAAAAAGACTGCTCCAGTATTTGAAGGCTATCTAGCGAAGCAGGCGAATCACTGGAACGCATTTAAGGAGTACAAGGAGTCACAAGATGCCAAGGCGATGTCAGTAAGGAACAAGAAAAATGCTGACAAGAAAAAATATCACCATAAATTGGGGCCAGGGGGCTACGAGACTGCCATGCCAAAGTGGGATAAAAAAGAGCAAGAGCTGCTTGCTAAAGGGATCCAACCAGAATGGATGCGCGAAGAATGGGAATTGAGGGCAAGAAATTGGTTCCTTGCGCATGGGGGTTCATACGACGAAACAACAGGGGACCTTATTTGCAGTGACGGGATTAGGATACCCAGGGAAAATTGGCTTAAAGTGGTGAAAGAAATTAAAGAGGGGAAGTTAAAGTTCCGTCCCGATAGAGAGAAAGACTTGCTGACACTGGTCCTCGGGAATGACGAAAAAGGAGGACGAACACGAGGCTTTGGCCCTTCCGTCCGTGGTGGCTTGGGTTTGCCAAAGACGTAGAAACTTACAGAAGCCGAGCGAGAGCAAAGCAGCGACAGCAGGAGGAGGAGGGAGACAAGTTCAACCAGTTGCTTGCCAGAATTAACCAGCAGCAGCAGCAGATTGACGAACTTAGAGGAGTAGTGCGCCCGCAAGATCCTGTACTCGATATTACCGCCGGTCCATCTCAGCGGAAAAATAGCGTGGGTGACTCGGAGGTCCCGGCTGACGATGCACGGCGGATGATAGATGGCGGTCCCGGCTACCCCGTGGATGGAATCAAGGATTCAATATCTTGTGAGCTCCATCAGAAATTGAAGAACATATCCATGAAGGTGGCGGTCGGATATGCTTTACCTTGTCCACCTGACGCACGCTGGCAAGACCGTGAGATTCCAGCTGGCTATGCTAAAGTCGGGGTGGATGAAATCGTATCGGGGTTTCATGATATGGAGCTTGACATCCCTGGACCTGAAGATGAGAGGACACTCGGAGAAGTTGTGGGTGATATCATTCTATGGGACAAGAACTACATCAAGTTTCCAGGCTCGACGCCAAGGACAACACCGCCTCCGAGTCGTCGCAGGTCACCTACACCTCCATCACCTCCAAGAAGCCACCCCATGACTACGACCACCACAGCGCGAGTCCATCTCGATCTCCGCCGCCGGACTTGGGTCGGCCGTCTTCGCCGCCGCCTTTGCCCGCTAAGGACAATAAGCGGAAGCGTGCTCCGTCGATGAGTACTAACCGACGCAGCAGCCCAAAACGACAAATGTCGCCCCTCCCAAGAGTACCTCATAAGAATCTTCCCATCAGAACTTACGATCATACTGACGAGCAAACGCAGCGATCGCAAAGGCCGAAAAAGATGCGCATTTTGCAAAGAAGAAACCCAAGCCCGCCCCGGTATACACCGAGAAGCAAAAAGCGTGGGCACGTGATTTTCTGAACACAAAATCGCAATATGAGTTGCACCATAAGCCAGATGACTATCTACGCACACTTCGGAAGGAAGTGGAGAAGAGCAAATCAAGTAAAAGTGCAAGCGGGAGCAAATCAGGTAAAAGTGCAAGCGGGAACAGAAGGGACGTTCCCCAGCTCGGAGAACAGGCCAAACAATCGATCCCATCCCTCAAGGTGTTATCCGAAAACGTTCCCCAGGTGCTGCAGCAGGATATGGAAGAAGCTGCGAAGTTGGCGGCCGCTATGGGTGTGACTGTTGCTGAATTGCTAGGTTCCCAAGACGACAAGTTACCCAAGGCTGATGTTGTCCCTACATATGTCCCAGGGAAGCCTTTGGTCAGCAAAGAGAAGTTGGAACAACTGCCAACACATATGCGGAATTTGCATGAATGGTACTTGAGTGTGGTAGGGGGGCAGAACAATGATCGTGGCGAAAGTCCCACATGAGTACTTCTTCCGACCCGAAGAGGTCCATGTTGACTTTTCAGAAATCTTCCAGTTATACAATTTCGACGCCCTCGACAAAACTCTCATGAGTTGCTATTGTCTGTAAGTTGTTGAATTCATTGTCTACATATAAGTTGTTCAGTTCATTGCATGTAATTATCCTCATTATATCCTTTTGTACTCTATTATGCAGAATGAAGATCCGGGAATGTAAAAGAAAGATATATAGTGTTGGGTTCATTGACCCAGATAAAGTACATATACATTCGCTAACGACGAAACCCGACGAGACGGCGGATAACCTTCTAAGGTTTCTAACGGAGCAACATTTCTGTGACCACATACTGTTTCCTTACAACTTCCAGTGAGGGTCTTACTCTGTTGTACACATTCACTTTTGCTTACTCGATGTTAAGTGTAATTGATGAGTTACTGACGTATATATAAACGTGTGCAGGTTCCACTGGATTCTGCTAGACATTCAAGTTGATAAGGGAATAGTTGAAGTCATGGACCCATTAAAGAGACACCTGGAAGAGTTCCGCAACATGCAGGACATGCTCCAGAGGTAATTTTCGCGCTATATCGGTCTCTTTCGTTGATTTCATGAGATATCAGGTAATGAATAACTCATTCATTAATTCATTTTCTTTGCCGGGCAGGGTTTGGAACCTGTTCAGGAGTGTGGTGACGGGTTCCTTTAGTGAGAAGCTGACGTTTACTCCGGTCACGGTAAGTAGTACGAGATATGTCCGCGCATCTCTTTAATTCTAGTTTCAATACAATTATGATGCTAGATTATTATTTTGATTGAATTCTATTCTCGTAAAGTGCGCGAGGCAGCCACCGGGGACGAATCTATGTGGATACTACGTTTGCGAGTTCATTCGCACGTTTACCACTGAGCACAATGATTATAGACTCGACGTAAGCAATACATTCACAACATTATTTTATTACCGTCACTTTTTGTTATCATGATTGATGTTCATATTGATCTCCTTTTCTTATATAGTTCGAGAGAATGCGGGATCGGCTCCTACCAGAGCAACGCCTACTAGGAATTGCAGAGGAACTGGCGGGATTTTTGATGAAAGAGATGGTAGACGACGCGGAGAATTTAGTGTGAATAGGCGCTACTGATGATCCCCCGTGTAATCGAATAGACGGGCTCTAGTCCCGGTAATTGTGATCTCCATGTAACTATCAAAATTGTATATATTTGTATGCTCGATCGTAAGACAAGTTATCTTATATATATGCACGAACGTGTACGGTATGTGGTAGCGTAGAAATACCGCTAAAAGAAAACAATTATCTTTGTATGCTCGAAGAAAGAAAATAAAAGAAAACAAATAAACCCTAAACCCTAAAGAAATAAATAAAAGAAAACAAAATTATTAGTCGCAGCCCGTTATACGAGCCGGGACTAAAGGGGTTGCCCCCAGCGCGCTCTGCACGCGGCCACGTGGAGGGCCTTTAGTCCCGGTTGGTAACAGGCCCGGGACTAAAGGTTTGCCCTTTAGTCCTGCTTGTCCTGTCCCGGTTCTAGAACCGGGACTAAAGCCCCTCACGGGCCGGGACAGAAGGCCCTGTCTCCACTAGTGTTGGTCCCTTGATCCCGTCATCGACCACGTTCCTTCAGCTCCGGCAACACCTGAAAGTGATCACAACAAATAATCAGTACGAGCACAAGTCCACGACTTGACTCAGGGTAAGTTACACACAACTCACGCCATATTTTCACACGAGAAGCTAATGGATCAGCACACCACTAGCAAAGTATTAATCCCAATATAAGATACCAATCACCACACAAGTATCTATATCATCCAAAGTATCCATATCAATGTTCTACTTAGCACTTGCCAATGTTGCACATCACACATGATTTCACACTGTGAGACGAAAGCTGAAATCATTTCAGTTTAAAGCTTTGAATTCACATAGTTGAATGTATTTGGTGGTGAAATCTGTTCTTCACTGAGTTGAAAGTTGTCACGTGATGGGTTCTTTTTGTTCATCAACTTCGATAGTGGCACCGCCTCTAGCCGGTACTGGTGGCAGGTCGCAGGACAGAGAAGGGGATGGGAGTGAGGCGTGAAGCATCACACCTTTTCAGTCTTCAGCCTGAACCATTGAGTTTCAGCGCTTCCGACAGACCCAAAAGATGTCACAAATCATTCGTTATGTCATTGTTCGCAAATTAGTCTGCTCGTTTCTCACTCTGTCGCATCCTCTGTTGGGTTACTGTGTGCTATTTCTTCTGCTACCATTAAACAAACCACTTACGAATGCTCTTTATGCTTATGCTATGACAGTAGTCGTTTTGGTATTTAAGTGAGTTGACAACATCAACGAATACTGAGACTCGGTGACCATCTAGTCAGCTCCTAGAGTTTTCTACAGTATCCTCCTCCAACCAATCAATGGCTTCCTCCTCATCCTCAGGTCTACTCGAGCCTGCTGCTGACCTCCCATCGTCCTGCAGTCAGGCATCTCATTATCCTCTAAAGTTTATAGCTGGTAAGGCCTCAAGCTGCTTATACTTGTGTGTAATGTCTGTAGATGTGTTCTAATTGCATCGATCCTTGGTCATTCTCTTGTTCTGTATTATGACCTTGTTGAGTTCCGTACTACAGATGTTAGATTAACTAACTGTCATGCTGAAAGCAAGGAATCACCTTGCCAACAGGCTGATGGTTCTCCAAGTGCTGAAGTAATGGAGCCAGAGGTTACCCTTCCAGAGGTATGATGTAACTGCAAATACTACTACCTCCTTTCGGAAACAGATGAGATGTCCTAGAAAGCGTGAAATCAACCATTTTCTTTAAATCTTATGGATTTTTCATGTGAATATAGAATCATTAGATTCGTCATGAAAAACATTTAAGGATACCATACAAAATATGTTTATTAAAATATTTATGTTCAAAGATACAATCAAAGTTGCATGTTGGAGGCTGAGCCCAAGACCAAAACGATGTGTATTTATAGACATATACAATACTCTTCTTGTTGCTTGTACTTGATGCATTCTCTTTTTTTATTTCTGAGTTTTGACATAAAGTACTTCCATGTTCAATTTTTTTTTGCTTGATAAAAAGTACATGAATTCAATTATTTTGTACTCTGTTCATGCTGTTCATTCTAGCATATCATCATTTTGTAGAGTCAGAGGGTAAAACACCCCTGCTCCATTTTTTATTCAACATGAAACATCAAGTCCATCAGCGTGTGACAGTTCCAAACTAGTAATGTACAATCCAATTGTAAACGCCCCACAGGGTTTACAATTTATCTCCACTAGTAATATAGAGCAAGTATTCATCATTGCCAACACTACTTCAATACTTAATACTTGTACCATGCTTCTGCAGGATATCCTTTGGAAAATACACACACTGATGCCAATGCAAGATGCTGCTCGTCCTGCCTGCGTGTCTCGTGGTTTTTTTCACTCTTGGAGATGCTATCCCAAGCTCATATTTGATATGAGAGCCTTACGCAAACAAACAAGGGATTTTATCAACAGAGTTGACCACATCATGTCGAATCACTCTGGCGTTGGGGTGGAGACATTTAAATTGCAAACTCGTAATGATTTCGATGTGGATCCAACTTATCTTGATCGCTGGTTTCAAGTTGCAATTACACCTGGGATCAAAGATTTGTGCTATGGCTCCCCATAGAAAACAAGATGAAGTACAACTTTCCTGGTTCACTTTTATCTCGCGAGCGGGCACACTCAATTCAGCATTTTCACCTAGCTGCACTTTTTTGATTCTGTAAACAAAGTTGGTTGCTTGAGTAGTTTGAAGACTGTCCGTCTGCATGATGTTGGTATAACTGAGGAGGAGTTATGTCTTTTCCTGTCCAATTCCTTCGCTTTAGGGCACCTGGACCTCGCGTCCTGCTACGATATACATACCACATCTTTTGCCGAAGCTTAATAGACTGGACGTGCAAAATTGCAAAATGTTGCAGATGATTGAATGCAGTGCTCCAGACGTCTCCATCTTCAATTATGATGGGTCCCCAATACATATGTCGCTTGGAGGTTCATTGCAATTGAAGACAATGCAGATGACATGTGCCATTGTGCCTAACCTGCTCCATTATGCTAGTACCAAGCTTTTATCGGTTGCGCCAAATGTCCAAACTCTTTTCCTACACTCACTTTATGAGGTTAGCTTTTATTGTACAATTTCAGTATAATCTATTGATGTAAGCTATGAACAAGTCATAATTTTTGGACATTTTTTTTCAGACAGTCAATACACCAATGGTGCTGGGTAAATTCCTGCACCTTAGGTATTTGGAGATAAAGCTTTTCATACCAAGTCGTTCTCCAGATTATGACTTCTGTTCTTTGGTTTCTTTTCTTGATGCTTCTCCCATCTTGAAAACTTTCGTCTTGCGTGTAAGTCATTATTTATTGCCAATACTTATTTTCTGTGAAATAATTATTAGTAGGTTATACCTTGTCTTGACTATAACTAGACAGATTAGTTTGGCTCATCTTGGTTTTTATTTGGCGAAATATCCTGTACCTGTTCCTTACAACTCTATTGTTACATCACTGTTGTGCCATTGATACAACTAATTACGACATTAACTGTGATACTTTACGTATTACCCTGGTATACTCATTTTTGCCAAAAATCACTTGTTCTTGGTGTTACTTTTCTCTGTTGGATGTCTTTCGGCTGAACTCTTACGGTCAATTGATTTACTATGCGTACTTAAAAATAGTCTTAAGAATATTATGTGACCAAGAAACTGGCATGCAGGTAGAGGTGCCTACCATACTAATTGGTTTGATTCCCGGAGTCAAAATTGGTGCAGACTCCTCATTGGCAAGTTGTGTTCGGAAACACCGCCATCGCAAGCTCAGAAGTGTGATCATCACTGGCTTCCCTCCTTAGAAAACCATGATTGAGCTAACGAGATGTATTCTTGATTATGCGACGTCACTGAAGCACCTTATCCTGGACACCACTGACGGGTATCATAGGAGGAGTTTTGCCAAGTGCTTCCCTCTGGACAAGGAATCATTAATCGAAGCCCGAAAGGCTCTTGCGGCTATAGGTACATATATTGAGGGGAAAGTACCTTCAAAGGTAACTTAAGGTTCTTGAGCCCTGCAACTGCAGTAAGTGTTGGGTTCCGCTGTCGCCGTAATGTTGTACGGTTTACGTGTTTTTTCATCTGTTTGTAAATGTCGCCTTTTGCAATTGAGCGTTTGACTTGAATGAACATGAATAATATTTCATCATTCTCAAGTCCTTGTGTCCCTGCATCACTGCACGTCGTTTTTCTTCTTTCTTCCTCGTTTGTAATGAAGATGGTGGATGCTCGCTGGTTATGTGTCTAAGATCCTCCCTGTAGTCGGCGTTGCCACCACTTAGCCTTGTTGCAGTGTTTGCAATTTTACCACGGTACAGATAGGATCTACCTTTAACATTGGTGAGACCATAGGTATAACCCACAGAAAAAATCTTGATGTACATATGGATGTATTTTGTAGCCCAGAGTATAAGTTATTTGAATTGAGATTTTACATGCTTGTAGTATGTATAACTTCATCTCGATTTTTTTGAAACTTTGAAATGTCATTTTGATTCCTTCTTTCAAAAAACGAGCTACTATAGCTTGAGCTCACAAGCACCGTACTCGGAGGCCAAAGGCAAACAAACTACAAAGGCTACACATGCTGCACAACAGTCACCATGGACACCTCGTCTCGAATCATAGCGGCAAGGGACACTGCAGTGATCGCCTTGCAAAACTCTTCTTCTACGCTCCTTCCATAGATGTTAAACGACATACAAGTAGTTGCTACCGTCGCCTTCCTCTTAGGCTTGGGCACACAACTGAAAATGCGCTGCCACCACCCTCGAATAGTTGTCAACTGAAGACTAGCCGCCGCCATGGAAGGGTTTACAGTTTACTGATCTTTACGCTACTACTTCCGTCGACAAAAGGTAAGCTGTATTTTCATCCACTAACATTAGTATTTGACTAATATTTACTCTATCGATCTATGGTTTACACAATACAAATTACAACCCCACATAAGTATTCTCGAATACGTATCTAATGGCAAAAATTTGAAATCACAGTCACATGCACTTGTTACAAAGCTAGCGGCATCAATTTTATGTCTTCACAAAAAAATAAAAAAGACTTATACTTCTGAATGTTGAGTCATGCGTGTTTATTTTCGATGCCGTTTGCGCAACATTCTGGTTTGATGATCCACGTAAGGAAGGTAAGCAGATGGTACACAGTAAATACCTTAGGGGAGGACGATGGTCACGTCAGCGATGGAGGCAATCTGATCCAGCACCTCGCGTAGCCTCTTGGACAGTCGACCAGCTAGGGTCAGTGGCGGATCTAGGTTCATAATATTGGGGGTGCCACAGTTTATACATACAACACACTTTCAATACATGAGTTCAAATTTTGTGAACATTACACTACAAATAGTATATTTTGGTCTAAATATCTTCAAAATTCGAACATATAGTGTTAAATATGCTTTAAACTATTAGAGAACTAGTGTAATCTAAATAGTGTAGGCTATTTTGCATTTTTGGAGGGGGTGCCATGGCACCCATGGCACCCCCACTAGATACGCCACTGGCTGGGGTGGAGAGCCACGCGATGACAGGATCTCTTCTTTGACAGTCAATGACGAGCGTGCGGGCGCGGCGAAAGGTCACGAGGAGCTTCTGCAGGGCGCGCCGGATAGCCGGATCGTCCAACATCTTTGTGTCCCCCTTTTTATCCTCGAGCTGCTGCAGAAGGGTGCTGACTTTGTTCGCACACTTGCCAATCTCAACACAATCGTCCTTGTTCTGGAGAACCGTCTCCACCGCCTCTTTGATGTCGCGCGTAACTTCAGCAATTTTTTGTATTAGGAATCTGCGCGGTTCACCGCTCATCTCACGAGCAGAGCCAGCGGCAGCCGATGAATGGAGAGAAACACCCTATAATGTTATAATAGGTTTATCATTAAAGACTGATTTAATGTACCAATGACTACTTGAAGTGACCTAGTGCAGTGTACTTTTAAGCCATGCGTACACAATATATTTGGATAGTACAACTTGTCTCCCAATGCAGGCTTCTTAGCACGATTCTGAGAGTGGATTCTGTACATGCACACATGAGTACATTAGCTATCTTACCGTCCACATGTTCCTGGAGATTTGTGCAATTTAGAAGCAGGTATGAAGCACATGTTCCAATATGCCTATCAATATGTTCCATCTCTGTAGACTCGACTCTAGAGCAGACGCCAAAAAAAAAATATAGTGATACCACACGTTAGATGATGCCATGATACCACTCGTCAAAATTCGAATTTAAAAGTGTCCCGTGTTGCCCTTGTGTGGGCGACTGAGACGAAACCCTAGCCCGCCGCCTTCTCCCTCCCACCATTGATCCAGCAGCCTTCTGACGGCCACATTATGGGCTCTGCGCGTTCGACTGGCGGATGTGTCCTGCTCGTTGAACCTCAGTGTCCAAGGTGCCGGTTGCATGACCCTGTTTTCTCCAGTTCGTGCCAGTGGGCTGGTCGTGGCGGTGTTCGGCCCCACTGTGGGCTAGCGATCTCGGAAGCCGAGGCGACGACCTCGGAAGGTGGACTCCGGGTGTGTCCCGACAGCGAGCGACGTGTCAGTGGTGATAACATTGATTTTTGGCCATATGGATGACGAGAAGTTGGTGGCAAGGGACTCTGGTGTTAGCGGCGTTTCATCTTTATCAGCTCCCAAAGTTTTTTTGGAGCCTGACTCGGCGGCGGTGGGCGGTCCGAAATACCAGGTAGCGTGAATGTTTTTCCGAGTAAAAGCCCAGCGCTCCGGCGCCAACCGCGGCGATGTCTGCTGGTGTCGTTACCCTCATGGGGCGCCATTGTGGCTACCTTCGCTATGTGGGGGGCTCCGGGTGAAAACCTTAGACTACAATCTCGACAATGGCGGTTTGAGGCATCGTTACCTTCTTGGTGGCATTGTCATGGAGCTATGGTTTTTTTCGGTACCATGCTGGTGTCAGGATGAGGGTTCATGTACTTTTCTATTTATCCTTGATCTGCTCTGTAAGTGGGTCATCTCATCACATTGTATCGATTGGCCGTTAGGATTTATTTATAAAGCGCGACGAAAGTCATCTCAAAGAGCTTTGTGCATGCAGGAGATTAATTGTATTGGTTAATTAGTGGGTGAGTTTGTTAGTGCATGAAGTGTGGTAGTGGCTGAGTGTGTTAGTTCATGGGTTAGTGGCTGCTGGTGTATGCGTCTAGTGAATTTGTATATAGGTAAAGGCTTGTGACCTCGGTTGGATGGGATAACAACTTCAAGCACATAAGAATGTATACATGTTCAGATCCTGGGATCGTCTCCGGTAAAGACCCTAGTCCTGTTAAGATCAATTGTATTCCGACATGTGAGGCGTTCAAGGTACAAGATCGATGAACCCAGCTGGCGGTTCAACCTGTTAGGTGGATGATGGATTCTCCGGTAAAGACCCTGGTCCTGTTAAGATCAATTGTATTCCGGCGTGTGAGGCGTTCAAGGTACAAGATCGATGAACCCATCTAGCGGTTCAACCTGTTAGGTGGATGATGGATTCTCCGATAAAGACCCTAGTCCTGTTAAGATCAATTGTATTCCGGCGTGTGAGGCTTTCAAGGTACAAGATCGATGAACCCAGCTGGCGGTTCAACCTGTTAGGTGGATGATGGATTCTCCGGTAAAGACCCTAGTCCTGTTAAGATCAATTGTATTCTAGCGTGTGAGGCGTTCAAGGTACAAGATCGATGAACCCAGCTAGCGGTTCAACCTGTTAGGTGGATGATGGATTCTCCGGTAAAGACCCTAGTCATGTTAATTAAGATCAATTGTATTTCGGCGTGTGAGGCGTTCAAGGTACAAGATCGATGAACCCATCTAGCGGTTCAACCTGTTAGGTGGACGACGGATTCTCCGGTAAAGACCCTAGTCATGTTAAGATCAATTGTATTCCGGCGTGTGAGGCGTTCAAGGTACAAGATCGATGAACCCAGCTGGCGGTTCAACTTCTTAGGTGGATGATGGATTCTCCGGTGGAATGGTATATGGTGTGTGTATGTGGATGTGTATGAATGAATGATCAAACCTATGTAGGAGAGGTGTACACCTTATATAGCGGCGCACTACCGCCTTATAGACATGGCAGGGTAGCGATACATGGCCCAGGTACGAATTATGATGGGATGAAAGCTACACTAGACTTATTGCTAGTTTGCTACCATTATCTGGCCATCCGCTCGGTACTGAGCATGACTTATTGGCTACTGTACACGTCATCAACGAGTACTTTTGCCCATGGGTTACTTTTCCCCTTTGTTTTCTTAGGTTGGTCTTTGTGGGGCTTCCTACTCCCTCCGTTTCAAAATAGATGAATTCCATTTGTGCAAAAGTGGATGTATCTAGACATGTTACGTGTATACATGTCTAGATACATCCACTTTTGCACAAATGGAAGTCATCTATTTTAGAACGGAGTGAATACTTCTTACACATAGCGTGGGGTCACGACAATGATCTTGATGTGGAGCCTTTGTCTTTGTTTTGGTGGGTGGACCTCGCTCAGTCGGCAGATCTTGGCGGACAAGTAATTGAGAGTGTGCAATCTGACTTGGTGGTATCCAGCTGGTTTCTTAGCAGGTTTTGTGATTTTTGCCTTCATGAGGTATTGGTTCCGTCAGTAACCCACGAGCCTTCGTGCAGCTCAATGAGGTGTACAAAGGGGTTTGTCGTCTTTCCCTGTAGCATGTGTATCTTAATTGTTAGCCTTTACGATCTTGGTGCTGTTCGGAACTGCATAGTGACTTTCCTTTGGCTCACACCCTCCCATAAACAGCTCGTCGGCCGGCTAGCGAGGGTGATATTTCAGATTTTAGAGATTTTTACGCTCTCTTGATCAGCCCCCCTCAACAAGAAATTTTCTTGATTCGTGCCTCGGCCCCTGGATCCAATGACCGGGTCGTTGTTGTCGCAAATGTAAGATTATACGGTGCATATTAGATTTTGATTGAATGTGTACATAGGCGCACTCGTTTATACATACACAAGATACCACGATAGAAGAATATGAAAGACTAGCTTTACCAGGCACAAGGTCGCCGTATAGCACTCTCTGTTGTCCGTAGCGTTCCAATCTCCAAACATGGGAACCTGTAATTTCGAAAATTGTATGTCATGTATTATGGGTAATGGGACTGTATTGTACTAGTCATGAAATATTCTATGCACAAGTACATGAACATACAAGTAAAGAATAGTAGTCATACTTTTCTGGAGCGGGCTCCTCCGCCGTATATGTGCTTGCAACATGAGTTCATTTGAAGGAAAATGAGGAGATCATGTGTTGGATGTTATTGGGGTTGATTCTCGTTTGATGAGAGAGAAGCATTTATACTTATTTTAATGTGAATTTTGGGAAGATAGAAGTACACTTTATAGACAAATTTGGAATACTGAACGTCCACTTATTTAAGAATGGAGGGAGTAGTTGGCGGCAATGAATATGTGCATAGCCTGTTAGCTTATAGACATTTGTTCACCTTGTGTATATAGTTGGTACATGTGCATCCATATGTGTGTCGAACCCAAGTTGGTTACTAGTTTTCTATACAAGAGTACATTACTATCTAACATGATAATCACCATACAAACACCCATTGAAGGCAGATTATGTAGCATGAGTCAGTAGGATGTACATATTTAGGAGAGTATAGCCATACTCCCTCTGTCATTAAATAACTCTACTTCTAACTTTGTCTAAGTCGGACATTATTAAGTTTGACCAACTTTATAGAAAAATAAAGTACTATTTACAATATAGAACGAATATCACTAGATGTATTTTGAAATTTGGCTTCATAATATGTTAACTTAATGTTATAAATTACATTTTGTCTAAAATTGGTCAAACTTTTCTTTGACTTAGCACATAACTAAAAGTAAACCTATTTAGGGACGGAGGGAGTAATATACCCTTGATCTCTGACCGTGATCTTTCTTGTTGGCGTCATCTTGATTTTGTTTCGACATCTGGTAGTCAAAGATTAGACATACTATCATTTACACACGAGGAAATTGCACCAAGACACACATTTAAGGGCCGGAATGGTTAACAAATAAATTTAGAACTTAGAATATTGAAATGCATAACCCATACTCTCAAGGTAATGATTAACATCCGTAACGATCAATCTGCTGACTCATAATCTAAGGCCAACACATATGTGTCTGAGGACTATACGCGGGGTGAGCCAACCTTCAGCTCGGCTCGAGACGTGTAGTTACATCCACGTCTCATATTCAAGGTAGGGTATCCCATATGTTTAGTAGACATGATTCAACATACTATCATCAATCAGATATCATCGTTACTATGTACCTTTTGCGGCAGACTTGGTGGTTGCAGTGGTGTGTGTTTACCAAGAGCGTAAGTCTGAAAATTCCAACCGCAAGTGTCATGCATGATGAAAAACAAAATGCAAAAAAGTCAGCTGAATTAGAACTAAATATTTTCGAATTACGCAAAGTGAAATGGTACTTCAAAACAAAAATGTGCAGTAATGCCATGTTCTCAGCTATCTCGATCATAGTAAAAGATGTGCAGTTCGTGGATTTGATGAAAACAAGACTGAATACCCCTCTTAGCCTGGAGTGGGGGTGAAAAGATGCGGTGCACTAGCTTCGATTGGATTGCATCGTACTCAATCCGTTCCAAATTAATTGATTTCTATTTACCCACATGTGGATATATCTAGACATTCTACAAATATAGATACGTCCATATTTGGATAAATGGAAGTCAATTAATTTGAAACGTAGTGAGTAGGTGGCAAGCGCAGGAGCAGCGCATGGTGGGCGAGCATCACTGACATATTTGCGCGAGCACCCGGAGGAGGATGGCAACATTCACGTGGTGATGGGATGATCCATTTTGAAGAGTTGCTATTCGAAAAAATTTGGCTGTGCAAGCGGCCTCTCTGGAGCGTGGCGAGAAGAAGAGAAAGTAGTGCCTGGTAGTTGTTGTGTAGTCTAGTTTTGAAGAGCTTTTGTTGCGCTCTGGAAGCGCTGGGGCTGATGCCCAGCCTGTGGTCCTTTGGCAGCCGTGATGAGAAAAAGAACTTTATGTAATAGCCTATTTTATTTCCTGCATCTTACGGACCTGTGGTTAGTGCAGGCTTGTATGCTGAGACGTTGGTAGCTCATGATGGTCAACATCACGTCCGAGCTTAGGTACGATATCCGCTGCTCCACCTTGCTTAGCTTCCGGGACAGATTCCCGGCGGTGTAATAGACGCAAATTAATGATGTTCCTCGGCTCCTGGCACTTGGTGATGACCTCAAGCGCCTCAGCGAGTATCCCATCGAGCGCCTCAAGCGCAGCCATCACCGCGGAGTCCTCGGCCAGCTCGGTGTTATTCTCGTGGTGCGAAAGTGTTTTGTTGAGGATATCAACGCGGCCCTTGATGTGATGGCAATCCTTCTTATTCTGGTGAACCGTGTTGGCCGCCTCCTTGATCTTGAGCGCGGCTCCGACGATCTTGGCTACGCCGCCCACTGCATCGACCATCCTGATCTCTGCATATCGAACAAAATCAAACGCATAAGCTGATGAAAAGAGGGGGAAACTGTTCTGATGATTCTCTTTCTGAAAGCAAACAAACTGTAGCAACATACCGTTTTGGATCCTCTGTTTAATCCCTCCCAGTATCTTCCTCCAAGCTCAGCGGCGAGCCAGCTCGCCCCACGAACAAGCTAATATAATTTTGAGACAAATGACGCGCTTATCTGCGATATCTCTGTGTGTGTGAGAGAGAAGAAGATGTTAGCGCAAAGTCTTCGGGAGATAGGAAGGACAGGCTGCGCAACAGCATATTGAAATAAATAAATAAATAAATAAATAAATAAATAAGGTCAATTATGCTGCCCTGCTGGACTCTCCAATCATCTTTTGTTGTTTCTTTTATTGGAGAGGACAATCATCTGTTGTTACTCATGCGGTACACGGTGTGTTCTCAGGGGAGTAAAATGCCTGTGCGGTCATGAAGTTGCCACGAGCGAGCGCATTGGTCACCAATTAGAAAAACGTCAAATTGTGATCACTTAGTTGCGTGGTAGAGTCACGTTAGTCACTTCGTCAAAATGGACGTTAAGTCGCCGACGTGGCAGTCTGGTTTTTTACAAAGTGCACCCTGTATTTCTTTTCCATCGCATCTACTTGGTGCTGTCGTGGATGAGGATGCGCGGGATGTGGAGCACCCCGTTCTCGAACCTGATGTCCCAGAACCGGTCCGTCTTGCGCGGCCGGCACCTGATCCCGGCCTCCCGGAGCTCCGACACGCAGTGCACGAACTGCTGCCGCCGCTTGTCCGCCACGCGCCGGAGTCCGGACCACTTCTTGGGCCACAGCCGCGTCGCCGGAGGTGGCGTGGGCTGGAACCCGGCGCGGAGGAGGCTGCGCCGGAACACGTCGAGGCAGTGGAGCATCGGGTCGGAGAGCGGGTCGAAGGGCGGGTCGAACGACGCTCGAGCACGAAGGTCCCGTCCAGTACCAGGCACTGCAAGAACTCGTTGCTTGGCGCTTGCCGGCGTGGAGCGGGCCGATGGAGACCACCTGCGGCATGTAGGTGCGCTCGTCGCCCTCGCGGAGGGACTTGGGCACGCGGTACACGGAGGGACGCGCCCACGGGCACGCCGCCTCCTCCGCGCGCGCCTGCGCCAGCTTCCCGCGGATCGTCACCACCCATTCCGAGTCCTGCGGCTTCGGGCTGTGCGCCGGCGACCAAGAACACCATGCATCTGAGTCGGAGCAGATATTTTTGCTTCTGGCCATAAACAGAATGGTTACCCAAAAAAAAACTATGAACAGATTTCCCCCAAACCCAGGGAAAAGAAAAGGTTTGCATCCGAAAAGAGAAGTCGTTGATCCATTGCACAAGAACCAAATTTCCAGGTCCAAAACGAAATCTGGAAAATAAACAGAAAAGGAAAAAGAGGAAAATAAACCACCTCAATCCCCATCCGTTCCATGAACCATCCCGTATCCCAAGATCCATGAAATTGAGGGAAAAAAAGAGGAGTGAGGGATAGGAAGGTTGATGCTCGTGCATTCCAAAGCATGGATTCAGAGAGAACAAATCAAGAGAAAAACACACGAATCAAAAAGAAAAAAAATCAAGAACGCAATAGCAGATCTGCAAAATCTGCATCTGCTGCATGAGTACGGGCATGTCGCTGGAGCCAATGCCATCTACTGGCCTACCTTGACGCCATGCCGCCGGATTCGTCGTGACGCAGATGCCAACAAGGGAGAAGAGGTCCAGCACCGTGACGCGGCCGGCCGCAGAGCAGAAGGCGGCGACTGGATCCCAGGCGGCTGGGACGCGGCGTAGGACAGGAAAGGTGGAGCTCGTGGTCTTGCCGTGCGGCGGCGAACAAGGTTTGGATGCCATTCGCGTCACAAAGGACGTATCAATTAGAAGTAACACAATTTTAAGGGGTATTTGCAAAAAAAACTGTCAGCCACGTCAGCGACTTAATGTCCATTTCGACGGAGTGACTAACGTGGCTATACCACGCAACTAAGTGACCACGATTTGGCGTTTTTCTAGTTGGTGACCAATGCGCTCGCTCGTGGCAACTTCGTGACCGCACGGGCGTTTTACTCTTCTCAGAGACACGCGCTTACATACCTTCTAAAGTCTCCGTCCTTCTCGTCATCCAGTGCAGGCTCCCACTGATGTCCTTCTAGTCATCCAGTGTAAGAGCATCTCCAACCACGGTTGGCAAACACTTCCTAAACGTCCGGGCGAACAACCCGAACGCGGTTTGGGCTGAAATCAGCCACCCAACGGCGGCCCCCAAAGCCTCCACAAACGTCCGGGTGGTCCGGCACACCCCAAAGCCAGCCCATAGTGGGCCGGGTTTGGGGCCGCCCGACGCGTCCGCCATGTCGGATCTGGCAAAGCGGCTCCACCAAATTTCAAACCAAATTTCGGCGTCGGCCACTTTCATTTATCCCCTTCTCCGCCTCCATTTCCCGCCGGTAATTTGCATTCCTCCCGCCGCGTCCACCTGCAAATCCGGATGGAGGCGGAAGGAGCCACCGATTTGGTTGAGAAGGACGCATCCTCCGAGTCCGTTGAGCAGGCGGCGGGCTCGACGCTGAAGCCGGAGACCCTTGCGCGGCGGACGCGGCGCCGCAAACAGCGCCAACGCGAGCTCGCGAGCAAGGAGAAGGAGGAGAAAGCGGCACTGGCGGCGGCGGCGGAGGCGGAGAGGATTGCAAACGCGGAGATGCAGGAGGAGGATCCGGTGCTGACCACGCCAGTGCCCGTGGTCCGCCGCCCCCACGCAGGCGCCCGCTCCGCCTCTCGGCATGGCGGCAAGAAAGTCGACATCCTCGACAACGAACCGGGAGGAGCCGTGTCTCATCGCGGATGAGTATCCGTCGCAGGTGCCGCCGACGCAGGACGAGGAGCTGATGGGTGAGTCTCGGCCGCTCCAGCGGATGCGAGCTTCTTCCGGCCTCACCGACAACCACCTCGCCCACAACCTGTTCGACGGAAGCCAAATTGACTTTGGGGTATGAATTTCTATCCGAATTTCATAGTTCCGACTCAATTTTAGATCCGTAGTGTAATTGTTAACATGCTTAGCATGAATGTATGATGGAATTGATCTGAAATGGGGTCGATCCGCCATCACAGGATCCGTCGACATCCACACTTCCTCCCTTTTACACTTTGGGTGAGGACGAGCCGGCGGAGCCTACGGCAAAGAACAAGGCGAAGGCCAAGAAGGTGTACACGCCAAGAGGCAGTTCGTACACTTCTTTTGAAAATATTTTTCTTTACCGAGCTTGGTTAGCCATAAGCATGGATGCTATATGTGGAACCGAGGAAAATGGCACAAGGTTGTGGGAGAAGATACATTTGAATTGCATTTGAATTTGAACCTCTATGTTTTGTAATTTGGATCCGGTATGTATCGGATCGACGTTGCATGGCTTGCATGAGTTTGGGGACAATATTTTGGGATGTGATTGTAGGAGCCCAACTATGGGGATCATCCGGTCACTGTCCGCGGAGGCGTCCGAAAGCGTCCGCGGACAGTTTGAGGGCCGGATATGGGGGCTCCGACTGGAGATGCTCTAAGCTCTAATTGTTGTCCTCATCCACGACCACGGACCACGGGCAGGCTAAATACTTTCCTGTCCTTCTAAGTCAGCGGAAGCCGGCTTCACGCCCCACCGCCGCTTCACTTACCCATGGCCTCCATCATCGAAGTTGCTTCTGGCCGTCGCCTTGACCCCTTTGATCTATGCTGAAGTGTGGTCACTCAGGTGTACAAATCAGACAATCTCTGCTTGGCCGCGCTTCTTCTTGGAAGTCGTTTGGAAGACCTGCCCCACCCCCCCAAGCTACTTAGTATATGTTCATGTCCGTGTCAACGTCTGTCTCTGGCGTGTTAGATGGTGTGTTTCGGCTTCTTGGCGACGGTTGAGATAAACTCGGCTTGTAATTTTGCTTGCCTGTTTGAGGAGCTCAACGGTTGGCTACCAGAACAACGATGAGCAAGTCAATTAACCTACATGATTGGAAGTTCATCATACTAAACTACCAAAGTGCTGCCGGTGGATCCAAATTACAGTTCCCCTCGTTACTAGAAAAGGAGTACAGGATACATGCACCATCCTTTTACGGTTCTACCCCTAATTAAGAGCCTACCCTCAACTTCTCTTTCTCTAAGCTAGACACTCGGAGCTAGCCATGTCGCAGGTATTTACATGTTTACACTAGTAGAAACGGGGCTTCAATATCGGTTCCAGAGGTGGTTTAACACCGGTTGTGCAACTGGGACAGTTAAATCGGGACTAAAGCCCCCCCTTTAGTCCCAGTAGGCCATGAACCGGTGTTAAAGGCCTCCACGTGGGCGGAGCTGCGCGCGCGGGCGGAGGACCAACACCAACCGGGACTAAAGGTTTCTGCTTTTTTTTTTCTTTTCGCTTATTTTTCAGGGTTTAGGGTTTCTGCTTTTTTTTCTTTTCGCTTATTTTTCAGGGTTTAGGGTTTCGGAGGAGATCACGTCGATGCACAAAAAAAAGTTTTCGCACACGTGAAGATCACATAACACACATACAACTTGGTATATATATGTACACATATAAAGTACTCATTACATGGAGATCACTGCTAGTACATGGAGGGAGTCTATTTTTCGATATAGTGGAATTCTCTGGATTCAGCTATGACCTCCGTAAGGAAAAATCCCGCCAATTTCTCCGCAATTGCTTTTACGCGGTTTTTTTATTAGGAGCTGGTTCCGTTGCCTTGCCATCTTTAAAAGAAGAAGATCAAATCAATTATGATGGAAACTAAACATAATTGATGGTAGCAAAATAAAGTTGTGAATGATGTTTACGTATCTCTTGATTTCTTCGACTATTGACTCTCTCATTAATTTTCATGTGAATGTACTCGCAAACGTAGTATCCACATAAATCTGTCCCCTTCTGTTGTCGCAGGCACTACTATACGAGAATAGAATTCAATCAAATAATAATCAAGATAATGATAATGGTATTGAAACTAGAATTAGAGGGATACGCGGACCTAGGTACGTAGTACTACTTACGTTGTTAGCCGTAAACTCCAGCTTATCTTTCCATTCACCGCGTTCTTTCGCGATGAACTTTCTCCAAACCCTGCCCGGCAAAGAAAATGAATTGAGAAGTTATTACTTACTTTGATATCAGGAAATGAACGAAAGAGGCCGATATAGTGCGATTGAAATTACCTCTTAAGCATATAACGCACGCTCTTGTAATCATCAGGGTATCTCCTTAATGACTCCATGATTTCAACTTCTCCAACCTCGATTCTAATGATTATCAGAATGAAGTGGAACCTACGCACGTTTATATACGCAGTTATTCATAACTCATAAATTACACTTAATATCGGGAAAGCAAAATAGAATGTGTACAAGACAGTAACACTCACTTGAAGCTGTAAGGAAAAAGTATTTCTTTTTTGACACTTTGTCGCTTAAAAAATGCTAGCAAAACGTTCTCTGTGTCCTGGGCATGCTGTTCTACGGTGACTTCATGAACTTTATCCGGGTCAATGAACCCAACGTCCCAGATTCCTCCCACTCTGCATTCACGAATCTTCATTCTGCATAATAGCGTACAAAAGAATGTCGTGAGGATAATTACAGCCAATGAACGAGCTTAACTAAATAATTAAATTACATAAATAAATCACTTACAGACAATAGCAGCTGATGATAGATTTGTCGAGGGCACGTTGATTGTACATCTGAAAAAGTTCGGGGAACTCAACCTACACAGCATATTCTCGGAAGTAGTGCTCTTCCTTAACTCCCGCCATGAAATAGAATCTCCCTTCTTTTGTGGCGGTCATGTACCAGTTATGCAATTTCCATAACTGTGTTGTTAGAGCATTCGAATCTGTGACCAGAGGCTTCCCGGGAACATATTGATATGCTAGCTCAGCAATGACGTAACCTGTCTCGCCATGGATTTCCTGAGCAACAATATTGTCGTTGTAGAGGGCCGCCTTATCAAAAGGCACAATGAGCGGGGCGATCGATTGTACTTCTTGTTCTCCGAGCTGGGGAACATTTTCCCCGCATTTCTTTTCCTCCATCTGTCAGCTATGTTGCTTGTTAATACCGCACTCATAGTCTGAAAGGGGCCTCACTGGAGGGATATATAAGTTGTCAACGGTGCGATCAAGTTTCTCACTTGGTATAGTCTTCAGAAGTTCCTTTACGGGGTTCTGTCTTTCCTGTTTTTTCTGTGCAAAAAAAAGCTGTCACCTCGGCACGCGTGCTCTCTTCTAATTCCTCCTTACTCATCTCGCAAGCAAACTTCTCAGGAGTCTTGACATTCTTTGGTATGTTTGCACGTTTCTTGACAGGGGACCTGTCTTTCCTGAGCATAGTACCAGTCGACGTGAACAACTTCCGCTTTGTCAAATTACTAGTGGGCGCATCAGTCGGCGGACGGGATGGCGCGGTCGATGGACTCGCGATGGGCTCCCAATCGTCGGGGAGGGCGGGTGGACTTTGAGGTGGTGGATTTCTACTCGGAGGAGTAGGTGGCCTTGGTGCCGAGTCTGGAAACACGATGTATTTCTTCTTCCATAGAACGAGACCAAGCGCGACTTCTCCCAGTGTCTTCTCGTCGTCACCTCCAGGAATGTCAAGATCCATTGTCTGGAATCCCGGCGTAACTTTTGTCACCCCGACACGAGCATAGCCAGCTGGAATCTGACAAAAATGGAAGATTGCTCCAGGTTGATTTGATAAAGCATAGCCATCCGCCACTGGACAATTAATGTTCTTCATTGGCATATGTAGCTCACAATTTGTCTTCTCCGTGATATCATCCACGGGATAGTGAGCCTATAATACCCCGTTTCCAAATAATGATTTTCAAATAAATTATGATTTTGGATTCTCCTTATACATCTTTTAATCAATTCAACAAATCAACTATTTGGTGCCATGGATGTGTCGGGCTCGTTGAGACAATCGAAATGGACTACTCATTTGCAGAAATCGGATTCCGGATGCATCTTCCCTAATTTATTTTATTCTAATGCCCAAGATTATTTTCTGTATTTCGAAAATATCTTGAATAAAAGGAAAGAAAAACAAGGCTGGGCAACCCCCATACCTTATCCTTCCTCAACACCACTCGAGGAGCTCATCCTCATCACTTCTCAACCGTGAGGTCCTCGTCTCCAAAACAGCCACTCCTTCCTTTCCCCCACGGTGAGCTCCCTCTCCCCTATCATGACGCCTCCATGCTTCTCTCCTGCCTCCCTCCTTTTCTCCTGATCCCTCCCAGCAGCCCACGTTCTACCCTCCTCCAAGGGCAGCCTTGGACCTGTTCTTGAGAAAGAAGAAGATGGAACAAGAAGAGGGGCAAGAGGAGAAGGGAGGAGAAGAAGAGAGGAACCTCACCTGCCCCTGTCCGTTTTCCCTTTCCCAAGCTTCAAGGGTAAGTTCCCCCACCCTCTATGACCCTCACATGTGCCCTACATGGTGGTTCTTAGATTCTTAGGGTAGGGGAATAGCTAGATCTATTGGAAATAAGGGGAAATATCGAATCTGCTGCTGTCTCTGTTTTTACAGCACAGAAATCTTCATTTTCAAGTAACTAGATGGCAAAATCAGAGGAGCAATAGTTGGTATGTTTTGTAGGCCTGGTTCCCACGATCGTTTTTAGAGGTTAAACGTATCAATCGTAGCTGTGAAGCTCCTGCTTTATCTGTTTCTTTGCAGCTGTCCAGAATTTCAGAGACAGTAAAGAATAGAGTTTTACCGTGTGCTTTAGGAGCTCTTACAATTCATAAATATTCATGTTTTGTTTTCTCCTAGCTGGTATGTGATGCCTAGTTTCCAATACAAAAGGATTTACTCAATTTCTATGAGTATTCACCTTGTTATGAATTTTCAAAGGCGGATACTCGTTATTATGAAACTGGAAAACATCAGAGAAGTATTTGTTGGTTTTGACCTTCATAAATTCATATGTTGAGTTCGAATAGTTGGAGTTATTTCTAGATAATCTTCTAATGAGTCCAGAAATTTATCGTTTGCTTGGTTTCGAGGAGCCTAGCTCGAGTTATCGATTTATTAGTAAAGGGGCAGCATATGGTTGCTTCCTGGAGAATGTCATTCGGAGTACTTGTGTGTGTGCCTTAGATTGGATGATTTGGTGTACTGCTTGAGGCTTGTAGGTTCGTTGTATTGAGTTGCAAGATATATGTTGAGATTTGTGTGCATCTATTTGCCTATAGGTACAAAGGGTTGGCTCCCTTCAACCCCTTCGCCCTCAGTAAAGGCAAGTGCATGACGAACCTCACCTTCTTATATTCGGTGTGCTGTTTGTTGAGCTTCTAGTGTGCTTGGTCCTTATTTGATGTTTGTTCGATTCAATATTCTTCTTCTAAACTCCACGGGTTGCAGTTTGGTAAATTCCGAGCCAATACTGCGGCAGGTCGGTAAATTCCGAGCCGACACGTTGGTAAATTCCGAGCCAACACTGCCTTCACATGATGATTAATTCCCCGTCACATGTGCTAAAACCCACAGCGCAGTTTTCAGTAGGATTGTGTGATTCCGAGTGAAGTTCCAATGATGTTCATGGTCAAATGTCTTTATGGTTCCATATTGTACTTGCTGAGTATTTTTATACTCATTCTTGTGTTTCATTTGGTTTCAGGTAGTAATAAGTGACATGTATGGGATATGGGCGTAGCACCTCTACATCTTTGAGCACATCACATAACTTCACAAAATGCTTAGTTGATCATCCTTGGTGTATTAGCTTCTTGCTCTGCATTGTTTAGCTCAGACATTTTATTTTATATCTCGAGACTTGATGAGATTTGGTGAAGTGCGTGGATGTTTCTTTCCAGCTATAATATCACTAGTTCATCATTTTCGTACATGTTGCTTGTCCAAACAAAGGAAACTCTGTCCGGTTTTGGAATATGTTCTATATTTTGTAGATCTAGCTGTAGTGCGGTAGCATCTCAGGTAGGGTTCCTACCTGGGGTGTTATAGAGCCGCCGACGGTTCGACTGCATGATCTTCTAGCTGCGTCGAACCCACACTGCTTTTCCGCTGAGATGGGCAGGCATCGACTGCAGGATCTTCTAGCAGCAGCTGAGATGCCCTTTGCTGGGTAATTGAGTCCAGTTGCTCCCACGCAGCTTTTCCGCTGAGATGGGCAGGCATCGACTGCAGGATCTTCTAGCAGCAGCTGTGATGCCCTTTGCTGGGTAATTGAGTCCAGTTGCTCCTGTTGCCGCTGCACCTGGCGTTCTAATTCCGTTAGCCGGTCCAACCCCTTCTTCTTATTTCTAGAACGGCTTCTACAAGTTGCAACGTCCGCCGGAAACCTTGATTCCAATTAACCCCGGATCCTCTGCCTCGACATCATCCCCAGTGTTCAGGATTCCCGAGGGCGAGTGTCAGCTCGTCGTCCTCTCTATCGGGAACAAATTTTCCCTTTCGGACTAGGTCTATTGCGTCCACTAGTTTTTTTACGACTCTTGTAATTCTTTTCTTCCATTTTCCCTTTGCAACAATCAGCCCTGTGTCTGGGTCCAACCCTGCCCCATGCGCGAACAACCAAAACTTGGACCTCTCGGGCCAGTCATCTGTCTGTGGAGTGATCCCTTTTTCATGCAGTTCGTTTTCAAAGGCTTCCCACTTAGGCAAGGCAGTCTTATAGCCACCTGACCCCAAAGTATGGTGATATTTCTTCTTCTCGACATTCTACTTTTTTTGGCCGATCGGGGCACAGCGGTGTCCGATTTCTTATACGCCACAAATGCGGGCCACACATCTTTTATCTTCTCTAGATGTCCCTTGAAATCTGGAGTTACTTTCTCATATTTTCTCCACAATGTTTTCTTCCAGCAGTTGAATTGCGTGGCCATCTTCTTAAGAGTCCACTCCTTTACTTTCTCCTTCTTCTTCTTCTCTGGGAGACCTTCCGGTAGGCTGAAATATGTCAAGAGCGTGTCCCAAAGCAAATCTTTAATTCTTTGCTCAACATAACTTGTTCCAACGTTGGCTTTCTTCGGCTTATTCCATTCTGCAATGGTGATCGGGATCGTGTCCCTAACAAGAACTCTGCATTCATCTACATATTTATGGCAGTTGTCTTCGGGTTTCAGCGGTCTGCCATAATCAGCAACTACGTCGATCGACAACTTTGCACCATCTGGCAGCTTTATCCTTTGGTTCGGGCCTCGTTTCGTCTTTGGCGGAGTTCGAGGCTTAGATCCGGAGGGCTAAAAGAAAAATGATTCGATAATAAGTTCAATATAAATCAATTAATGCATCTGGTGATCAACAGAGACTTAATATATATATACCTCACCGGAGTTTGCTAAGGGCACTTCGTCGTCGTCTCTTATTTCTTCTAGCTCAAGTCCCTCACCGGAGTCGTTCAAACATTTTGCGCTGAAATCATCGTCTTCTCCACCGGAATCTTCTCCATAGGAATTTACTCCAAGGGTCTTCTCATATATAATTTCTGCCATTCGCTCTTCATTCTCCTCGTCTCTGATGAAGGGGGCGTCCATAGCTCAATGTCATTGGAATTTACAAAGTACTTAGCAAATTTAGTAACAACAATTGATACAAAAGTGCAAAGTTTTAACAAATTTGCATTGCCCAAATTTAGTTTTATTGTTGTTTATGTGCATTTTCTAAAGTGCAGAGTTTTAACAAATTTTCATTGCCCAAATTTTTTGTACTATGAATTCTATCACTAACTATTAACACTCACAAAAAAATTCTACTAACAATTTTTCTACTAACAATTTTTTCTACTAACAAATTATATCTAAAATGTTTATCACACTAACAAATTCTATCTAAAATTTAAACCACACTCACAATTTTTCTACTAACAATTTTTCTACTAACAAATTCTATCTAAAGTGGTTCAAACAATTTAAACCACACTAACAAATTCTATCTAAAATTGCTAAAATTAAACTACAAATTAAACTATCACTATACAAAATTAAACTACAAATTTTATACTAGCTTGTAAACAAGAATACATTTTCTATGTACAGTTAGTTATTTCTAAGGACATACGTACTATTTATATATATATGTCTATATGAATTATAAACAGACAAGTTTACCCCCAAAAAACAGACTAGTTTTCGATGGCTTTAGAGGAAGCGAACACTTCTTTAAAATCCCAGCCAAACAAGCAGTGTTGGTCATTGTTAATCAACGGTGATAACTAGGGTAACTTCGGTTATACTACCGCAAAAGCGCAAATGCAGCATCAACATCCGAGCGTGTAGACAAAATTAACCAAAAGTGGACGATGATTGAACTCTAACCATGCATGAGAAGAATTGAGCAGCAAACGGGGAGACTGGGAGAAGGAGATGGATCTCGGTTACGTACGTCTTGAGGTTTGGCCTGAGCTTGTTGACCCAGCGGAGGCGACACGACTTGCCGGCGGAGCAGCAGCGTCGGGGGCGCGGCGGCCGGCGTGGAGGCGGCGCGCGCGGCGTCGAGGAGGGGGCGCAACGGCGTGGGCGTCAGGGCGCAATGGCGGGCGACGGCGTGGCCGGAGCAGGGCTTCGCCGGAGGGAGGCGGTGGCGGCGTCGTGGAGCCCGAGAGGCGTGTCGTCTTCGATTTGGAGTTGGAATGTGAAAAATTTGGGTGGAACCACCCAAATCAGCGCGAAAAGGACCTTTTGTCCCGGTTGGTGTTACCAACCCGAGTAAAGACCCCTTTAGTACCGGTTCGTAACACCAACCGGGACGAAAGGTCTCTGTGGGTTGCGGCGAAAATTTGCGTGCAAAGCCCACCTCTTTAGTACCGGTTGGTGTTACCTACCGGTACTAATGGGCTTTTGATTTTTTCTCATTCTTTTTCTTTTTGATTTTTTCTTTTTTCTGTTATATCTATAATTGTTTTGTTTCTTATGTTTTCTGTTTTGCTTTATATCTATTTTGGTTTCTATTTTCTTTTTTATCTAGTTTCTTTTTCTTTTATATCTATTTTATTTAATTGTCTATATTTGTAAAAATCATATCTATATAGAAATGGCCGCCGTGTCTATTCGTTGAAAATGGTCGAATTTTTCAAAACTATCGAATATTCTGTGATATAAAAAATACTTGTGTACCTTAAAATGATTTTTTTTGAAAATTTCAGAGCAAACTATCACACATCACCAACAACAGTTACATAAAAAGTTTAATACATTATTAGACATCACTGATGACCCATAAGTATAGGGGATCGCAACAGTCTTCGAGGGAAGTAAAACCCAAATTTATTGATGCGACACAAGGGGAGCCAAAGAATATTTATAAGCCTTAACAGATGAATTGTCAGTTCAGCTGCACCTGGAAATAGACTTGCTCGACACAGTTTTCAGTAGCAATAGTTTTATAGCAGTAGCAGTAGTGAAATAATAGCAGCAGTAATAATTTTAGTAGATAGCAGGATTAAAATACTGTAGGCATAGGGATGGATGAACGGGCGTTGCATGGATAAGATAATTCATATAATAGTCAAGACATGGGCAATTGCAGGTAGATAATAATAAAGTATCCAGGTAATAATCAATTATAGGCATGTGTTCCGTATTTAGTCGTACGTGCTCGCAATGAGAAACTTGCACAACATTTTCTGTCCTACCAGCCCGTTTGCAGCGGGGCCTCAAGGGAAACTACTGGTAATTAAGGTGCTCCTTTTAATAAAGCACCGGAGCAAAGCATTAACACTTCGTGAACACATGTGATCCTCACATTACAGTCATCCCCTCCGGTTATTCCAATTGCTGTCACTTTGGGGCCTCGGGTTCCGGACAATTATATGTGCATACAACTTGCAGATATGATCTAAAACAATAATTATCCTCATGATTCAATAACATGTTCAGATCTGAAATCATGGCACTCGGGCCCTAAGTGTCAAGCATTAAACATAACAAGTTGCAACAATGACATAAAGTACTAACAACGGATACTAGGCACCATGCCCTAACAATCTGATATCTATTACATGAATGATCTCATCCAATCCTTACCATCCCCTTCAGCCTATAGCGGGGATTACTCACACATGGATGGGGGAATCATGGATGGTTGATGGAGAGGCGTCGGTGATGATGATGGCGATGATCTCCTCCAATTCCCCGTCCCGGCAGGTGATACGTCCATTTTGCATCACCATTTTATATCATAATTTACTGCTATTCATTGATATATTTCATATTTGGATGATATACTTATGTTATTTTATCTTGTTTTGCATGTTTGATGATTATTGGAGAATTAATTACCGGAGTCAGGATTCAGCTGGAAAAAGCATCGTCAAGACACCCTATTTCTGAATATCGTCAATTCAGGGAAATTATGCTGAAGCTCCTATTTTATCAGATGCCGGAGCCAGCCAAAAGGGGAGGTGAGATGGGCCACGAGGGGCCCACACCACCCCACGGCGTGGGCCCCCTTGCCGCGCCGGGGCATGGTGTGGCCGCCCTGGCCCACCTCTGGCGCTCCCCCTTCGCGTACTTAATCCCAGAAACCCTAAGACGGGGAGAGCCATCGAGGAAATATTCCGCCGCCTCCACGAGGCGGAAACCACAGAGAGAGAAAAGCTCTCCGGCAGGGAGAAATCTGCCGGGGAAATTCCTTCCCGGAGGGGGAAATCATCGCCGTCATCACGCTGGACTTCATCGGGATCATCATCATCATCTCCACCGCCGTCACCATCATCTCCACCGCTCCACTTCGTTCCGCTGTAACATCTAGGGTTATACTTTGTGTAGTTCATAGGGGAAACTTTCCCGGTGTTGATTACTACTTGTGGTTGATGCTATTAAGTTTTATCGGTGAATTGAAGTATATGTCCAGATTGTTATTCATCATTATATCACCTCTGATCATGATCCATATGATGTCTTGTGAGTAGTTCGTTCAGTTCTTGAGGACATGGGAGAAGTCATGCTGTTAGTAGTGGAACTATGTTGAGTAATATTTAATGGTTTGATATTTAAGTTGTGGTGTTATTCTTCTAGTGGTGTCGTGTGAACGTCGACTACATGACACTTCACCTTTATGGGCCTAGGGAATGCATTGTGTATTCGGCTACTAATTGTGGGGTTGCCGGAGTGACAGAAACCTAAACCCCCGTTAGTAAACCGGTGCATGAGGGAGTGTAGGATCTCAGAGTTTAAGGCTGTGGTTAGATTTATCTTAATTACTTCCTTGTAACGCGGATGCTTGCAAGGGGTTTAATCACAAGTATGTATTAGTCCAAGTTAGGGCAGTGCATTAGCATAGGTTCACCCACACAACACTTATCAAAACAATAAAGATTAATCGCTGTAGGAAGCGAAAGCACTTGACGAAATTCCCGTGTGTCCTCAAGAACATTTTGCCATCATAAGTAAACCAACCGGCTTATCCTTTGCTCTAAAAAGGATTGGGCCACTTGCTGCAATTATTATTACTGTCTTTTATTTACACGTATTTTATTTATCTGCAATATCAAAAACCCCTAAAAACTTGTCTGCTAGTATTTACAGTGATTCCTTGATCAAAACTACTTGTCAACACCTTCTGCTCCTCGTTGGGTTCGACACTCTTATTTATCGAAAGTACTACGATACACCCCCTATACTTGTGGGTCATCAAGACTATTTTCTGGCGCCGTTGCCGGGGAGTGAAGTGCTATTGGTAAGTGGAATTGGTAAGGGAAACCTTTACTGTAAGTGCTGTTTTTATTTCTGCTTGCTGCTTTATTTTATTATGGAGAGATCTCCATTCGAATCCCTATTTGGGAATACTACTGCCACTGCTAAGGTAGTAGATGAACCGCCGCCTGCTGAATTAGATCCATTTAAAATACCTATGAAAATTGTTGAACGTGTTATGGATAACCGCTATGTTGGAGATGGAACCATCCATCCTGGTGATCATTTACTATTTATACATGAATTATGCGAGTTGTTCAAGTGTGCAGGTATTTCAATGGAAAAAGTCAAGAGGAAGTTATTCTCTATATCACTGAAGGGCCGAGCTGCGGAATGGTATAAGATGCTGAAGAATGGCCGATCTATTGGCTGGGAGGAAATTGTACCTCTCTTTTATTCTAAATTCTATCCTCCTAGTGAGATTCATCAAGATCGAAATCGCATATATAATTTTTGGCCTCATGATGGAGAGAGTATTGCCCAAGCGTGGGGGAGATTGAAGTCACTAATGCTCAAATGTCCCATTCATGAGCTCCCAAGTAATATTGTTATCAATAATTTTTATGCAAGGCTTTCTCTTCATGATAAGGATTTATTGGATGCCTCTTGTTCTGGATCATTTACACGTACTGAAGAAGAAGTTAAATGGGACCTTCTTGACCGTATTCAGGAAAATACTGAAGGATGGGAGAACGACAAAGGTAGAAAGTCAGGTATAAATTATGATTACGAATGCATTAAATCTTTTATGGAGACTGATGATTTCCGTAATGTTAGTGCTGTTTATTGTCTTGATTCTCAAGTTGTTGCAAATTATTACAAAGCTTTTGCCTCTTATCTTGATGTGCCTAAGAAGGATTTGAATAAATATCATGAACCTTATAAAGATAAAACCAATTCGGCCATTGGCAAAAGTATTGAAGTTCATACTGTTGATCACATTTTGCCAGAACCTTATATTGAAAAAATACCTTTTCCTGTTAAAGTCAAGGAACATTCTCTGATAGCTAGTGTGGTTAATAAAAGTGCCAAGAAACCTTTAGAGCCTGATGAACAAATAACTGTTGAACCTGAAGTAGCAATAGTAAAGGATTTGGTAACTGAAAATGTAGATGGAGAACATATTATCTTTTGTGAAGATGCTTCTAATATTGTTTCGCATCCTGGTAAATCTAGGAAAACAAGTGTTCCTGTGCTTTCAGTGAAGATAGGAGAACATTGCTATTATGGTTTATGTGATATTGGTGCAAGTTCTAGTGCTATTCCTTTTGAACTTTATAAAGAAATTATGCATGAAATTAGTCCCTGTGAACTTGAGGATATTGATGTGGTTATTCAACTTGCCAATAGGGAAACTATCTCTCCATTGGTATTGTGAGAGATGTCGAGGTTTTATGCGGTAAAACTAAATATCCTACTGATTTTCTAGTACTTGGTTCTAAGCTAGTAAAACTTGTCCTATTATTTTCGGTAGACCTTTCTTGAATACATGTGGTGCTATTATAGATTGTAAGAAAGAGAAAATTTACACTAAATTTAATGGAGAATCTTATGAGTTTAATTTCTCTAAGTTTGGTAAGAAACTTTATGAAACTGATTTGCCTAATGAGGACTCGAAAATTGAACAACTGCTGCTATTGCTATTGCTCCTAACAATGCCTTGCAGCAATTTATGGAGGAACACGAAAGTGAGGTCTTTATGGAGGAAAGGAATGAAATTGACAATATCTTTCTTCATCAACCACCATTACTTAAGCATAATTTGCCGGTGGAAGATTTGGGTACCCCTGCACCTCCTAAAGAAGATCCTGTTTTTGATTTAAAACCTTTGCCTGATAATCTTAAATATGCTCACATTGATGATAAGAAAACATATCCTGTTATTATTAGTTCTAAACTTTCAGGTACTGAAGAGGCAAGGTTATTGGAAGTATTGAGGAAACACCGAGGGCTATCGGATATACTTGGATGATTTAAAAGGGATTTCTCCTACTGTATGTCAACACGCCATCAACATGGAAGATGATGCAAAACCTGTTGTGGAGCACCAGCGTCGTTAATCCCTAAAATGAAGGAAGTGGTAAGAAATGAGGTATTAAAACTCCTCGATGCTGGTATAATTTATCCTATTGCTGATAGTAAATGGGTAAGTCCTGCATTGTGTTCCTAAGAAAGGAGGAGTTACTGTTGTGCCAAATGAAAATGATGAACTTATTCCTCAAAGAGTAGTTGTTGGATATAGGATGTGCATTGATTTTCGAAAGGTTAATAAAGTTACTAAGAAAGATCACTATCCTTTACCTTTTATTGATCAAATGTTAGAAAGGTTGTCTAAGAAAACTCATTTTTGCTTTCTTGATGGTTATTCTGGATTTTCACAAATTGCTGTTAGAGCGAAAGATCAAGAGAAAACTACTTTTACTTGTCCTTATGGAACTTATGCTTATAGGCGTATGCCTTTTGGTTTGTGTAATGCTCCTGCTACATTTCAAAGATGCATGTCTGCTATTTTTCATGGTTTTTGTGAAAAAATTGTGGAAGTATTCATGGACGATTTTTCCGTCTATGGAACTTCTTTTGATAACTGCTTGCAAAACCTTGATAAAGTTTTGCAGAGATGTGAGGAAACTAATCTTGTTCTTAATTGGGAGAAATGTCACTTTATGGTTAATGAAGGGATTGTTCTTGGACATAAAATTTCTGAAAGAGGTATTGAAGTGGACAGAGCTAAAGTTGAAGCAATTGAGAAAATGCCCTGTCCCAGGGATGTTAAAGGTATTCGTAGTATTCTCGGTCATGCCGGTTTCTATAGAAGGTTTATTAAAGATTTCTCTAAAATTTCAAAACCTCTTACTAATCTTCTCCAAAAAGATGTACCTTTTGTTTTTATGATGATTGTAAAGAAGCTTTTGAGGCTCTAAAAAAGGCTTTAACCACTGCTCCTGTTGTTCAACCTCCTGATTGGACTTTACCTTTCGAAATTATGTGTGATGCTAGTGATTTTGCTGTAGGTGCTGTTCTTGGACAGCGAGTAGATAAGAAGTTGAATGTTATTCATTATGCTAGTAAGACTCTTGATGCTGCTCAAAAGAATTATGCCACTACTGAAAAAGAGTTTTTAGCAGTAGTTTTTGCTTGTGATAAGTTTAGACCCTATATTGTTGATTCGAAAGTTATTATCCATACCGATCATGCTGCTATTAGATACCTTATGGAAAAGAAAGATGCTAAGCCTAGACTTATAAGATGGGTGCTTTTATTACAAGAGTTTGATTTGCATATTGTAGATAGGAAAGGTGCTGAAAATCCTGTCGCTGATAATTTGTCTAGATTGGAAAACATTTCTTATGATCCTGTTCCTGTTAACGATAGTTTTCCAAATGAACAATTGGCTGTGATAAAGGTAAGCTCGCGAGAAAGTCCTTGGTATGCTGACTATGCTAACTTTATTGTTGCCAAGTATTTGCCTCCAACCTTTACAGCTCAGCAAAGAAGGAAATTCTTTTATGACTTGAGGCATTATTTTTGGGATGACCCACACTTATATAAAGAAGGAGTGGATGGTATAATGCGAAGATGTGTTCCAGAATTTGAACAAAAAGAAATATTGAGAAAATGCCATGGAAGTGCTTATGGAGGACATCATGCTGGAGATAGAACTGCACAAAAGGTTTTACAATCAGGTTTTTATTGGCCTACTCTTTTTAAAGATGCAAGAAAATTTATTTTATCATGCGATGAATGTCAAAGAGTTGGTAATATAACTAGACGCAATGAAATGCCTATGAATTATTCTCTTGTTATTGAACCTTTTGACTGTTGGGGATTTGACTTTATGGGTCCTTTTCCTCCTTCTGATGGTTATACTCATATACTTGTTGCTGTTGATTATGTTACTAAATGGGTAGAAGCTATACCAACATCTAGTGCTGATGGTGAGACATCATTAAAAATGCTTAAAGATATTATTTTTCCAAGGTTTGGTGTGCCTAGATATCTCATGACTGATGGTGGTTCTCATTTTATCCATGGTGCTTTTAGAAAAACCCTTGCTAAATATGATGTTAATCATAGAATTTCTTCACCTTATCATCCTCAAACAAGTGGTCAAGTAGAATTATCAAATAGAGAGATTAAATCTATTTTGCAGAAGACTGTTAATAAATCTAGAAAGAATTGGGCTAGGAAGCTTAATGATGCTTTGTGGGCTTATAGAACTGCTTATAAAAATCCTATGGGTATGTCTCCTTATAAAATGGTTTACGGAAAAGCTTGTCATTTACCTCTAGAATTAGAACATAAAGCTTATTGGGCCGTAAAAGAACTTAATAGAGATTTTAAACTTGCCGGTAAAAAAAGGTTACTTGACTTGAGTTCCTTAGATGAATGGAGAAGTGAAGCTTATGAAAATGCTAGACTTTTTAAAGAGAAAGTGAAACAATGGCATGATAGGAGAATCCTAAAGAGAGAGTTTAATGTTGGTGAGAAAGTTCTATTGTATAGGTCTCGTCTCAGATTTTTTGCAGGTAAATTACTTTCGAAATGGGAAGGACCTTATGTTGTTTCAGAGGTTTACCGTTCAGGTGCAATCAAAATTACTTCGCTTGATGGTGACAAATCTCAAGTGGTTAATGGTCAAAGACTCAAGCATTATATTTCTGGGGATTCTTATAACGAAGACGTTGATATTATTCAAGTAGTGACTCCGGAAGATTTTATTAAAAGTCAAATTCAGAAAACTGCAGAGTCTGTTTTCGAATAGGTAACAGTTTTGGTAAGAAAAAGTTCGCGTTTAACTTCCCAACTTATGTTTTTGTTGTTTTTATTAAATATGGAAAATTACGAGCCAAAAACGGGGAGGAAACGGTGCCCGAGGGCACCACACCACCCCACGGCACGGGCCCACCCTTGGCCACGCGGGGCGTGGTGTGGGCGCTCGGAGCCCGTTCCAGCCCGGTTTCGACCTGGACTTCCTTTTTTAAGAAACTTTTTGCTATATAATCCCCGGATCCCCCGAGGTCCGTATATCGTTTTCTCGTCGTGTTTTGTTTCGAGCTGTTTCTGCCAGGAATTGTTTCCAGATTTAGAAGCATCATGGTCTCCAACAACAACAACAAGGGCAAGGAGGCTCTAGAAGATGATCTCAAAGATCCCGAGCTGGAGGAGGAAGTCAAGAGTGAAGCTGAAGATGAAGTAGAAGAAGACCCGCGCTCGTACCCGCGCGCCACCATTGCAAGTATCGGAGTGGTGGCAAATCCATTCAACCCAAAGAGGAATGCGCGGATGAGCATGGGGGGAAGGTTCCACGTCATTGCTTAGCTCCAAGAACATCTTCTCCAGGAAAAGGAAGCTCTCAGTCTGATGAGAAGTGGGGAAACAATTCCAAGAGTTGGGACTCACAGTCTGATAGGTTCATGAACCGTATTAAACACAACACAGAGTTGATTCGTGCTCTCACTTACAAGATTGACGAGTTGAAGGAGTTGGTTGAGAAGCTTGTTAGGGATTCACCATCACCACCGAAGGAGTAATTCATCATTGGTATTGGCATCCCCTCAGCTTGTTCCAAGCTTGGGGGGAGTGCCGCGGTATCATCACCATTATCTTTTACCTTTTACTTTTCAGTCGAGCCATATCATGAGTAGAGAAGTTATCATATAGGATGGTTTGCAGTGTGGAAGTATCTGTCCTTTAGTTGGTAATATACGTATCCCTTGGTGTGAGTTGCCATTATTGGAATATTAATGAGAAGTTTTATCATTTACTTTCTGCACACTTTATTTTACTTTGTAAATTTCTGTCATATGAATGATCTTGTTGTTAGTATTGGCATCACTTTGGGAGCATCAAGTAAATCTATTTGGTTTTGGCAAACTTAGCATTGGTCAGTAGCAACAATACTTTGAGGCTTAAGTAGAAAAGAGGGGATTGCATGTAGATACATTATATCATTATCTTTCTTTCTTGTTGGCTCATTAGCTTAGTATTCTTAAATTAAAATTATTTGTGCTTACAAGGAAGATTGCATGATTGTTTCTATTACATTTATATTTGTTTGTATCCCTCCACTCTTATGCTTGCTACCTAGCCTTGCTAGCCAAAAAACTGTACTGAGAGGGAATGCTTCTCATGCATCCAAACCTTGAGCCAAAACCCATGCCATTTGTGTCCACCATAACTACCTATATGTGGAATTTACTTGCCACTCCAAGTAAATACTTCATGTGCTACTTTTAAACTATTCAAAAGCTACTACTCCTTATTTGTGTCACTGTTTACTAGCTCATGAGGAAGTATGTGGGTTATTCTTTATTTAGCTTGTCAGACAGACTTTCACCACCACACTAGCGGCATATACATCCGCTTATCTATTAAATTTGCAAAAAGAGCTGGCAAATGGGGTGCCCAGTCCCAATTAATTACAACTTTAACCGCTTAATTCTCTTCACATTTTTGCCCTGATTTATCAGACAAGCAATGATACAAGTGAATAACTGCATGTGTAAACAAAAGAGAAAAAGAGGGATGATCTGCCTTGCTGGTAGAAATAACGTCCTTCATGGGACCTGCTCTTGAAAGTCTGGTTGACAAGAGAGATATTGTTTTCACCCACTACCATTTGTTGGCAGTTCTCATACACCACTCAAAAAAAAATTCTCTATATGATTTCAAAAACTTAAAAAGCTCTAGCACATGATTTAATCCATGCTTCCCTCTGCGAAGGGCCTTTCTTTTACTTTTATGTTGAGTCAGTAAACCTATTCTCTTCTTTCTTAAGCAAGCATTTGAGTTGTTGTGATTCAACCATCTATATATTAATATTATGAATCATGTCTGTTATCCTTCCTTGTTTTGCACAAGTCTTTTATCTGAAGGAATATAACTTTGAAAGTTATCAATGACTGTAAAGAAATTGTGATAATTGAGCATGTAAGTTCTGCAATATAGCTCCGATATAAGGACTCCACTCGAAAGATAAGTACAATCTGTTAATTGTTCTCTGACCAAAAACAAAGTTTGCCATCACCAAACTATGATTTTCTTTATGCACCTTTATTGTGATTTCCATTACTCGTTTCAAGACAAGTTATATGAGGGGAAGTTGCCGTCTAAAATGATTTGTGTATTAATACATGTTGATGCTTCTTGTCCGTATTATTTATTATCGACGCTTCACTCCATAAACCTGTGGTCTTGTTTACTGAGTTCAGTTTTCACTTGCGGGCAAGCGAGGTCTAAGCTTGGGGGGAGTTGATACGTCCATTTTGCATCACCATTTTATATCATAATTTACTGCTATTCATTGATATATTTCATATTTGGATGATATACTTATGTTATTTTATCTTGTTTTGCATGTTTGATGATTATTGGAGAATTAACTGTCAGAGTCAGGATTTAGCTGGAAAAAGCATTGTCAAGACACCCTATTTCTGAAGATCGTCAATTCAGGGAAATTATGTTGAAGCTCCTATTTTATCAGATGCCGGAGCCAGCCAAAAGGGGAGGCTGAGATGGGCCACGAGGGGCCCACACCACCCCACGGCGCAGGCCCACCCTTGGCCGTGCCGGGCATGGTGTGGCCGCCCTGGCCCACCTCTGGTGCTCCCCCTTCGCATACTTAATCCCCCAGAAATCCTAAGACGGGGAGAGTCATCGAGGAAATATTCCGCCGCCTCCACGAGGCAGAAACCACAGAGAGAGAAAAAGCTCTCCAGTAGGGAGAAATCTGCCGGGGAAATTCCTTCCCGGAGGGGGGAAATCATCGCCATCATCATCATCATCACGCTGGACTTCATCGGGATCATCATCACCATCATCATCTCCACCGCCGTCACCATCATCTCCACCCCTCCACTTCGTTCCGCTGTAACATCTAGGGTTATACTTTGTGTTGTTCATAGGGGAAACTTTCCCGGTGTTGATTACTACTTGTGGTTGATGCTATTAAGTTTTATCAGTGAATTGAAGTATATGTCCAGATTGTTATTCATCATTATATCACATCTGATCATGATTGACATGGGTGTACATCTCGGGTACCCTACCATGAGGGTACCTGGTGCACGTGACGACTGAGGCCCAATATCGAAGAGTCTATTCGAAACCCAAAGACAAAGGCCTAAGAAGATGGAGTACCCTCCAAGATTAGACATAGGCATAGTCGGTTTAGAACTTTCCATATGTGTAAACTAGGTCGGTTAAAGAACTCCCGAGACCCAGCCTATTTAAAGGCTGGGAGGGGCGCCGATCTAGGACCAAGCCATACTCGAACCACCAAAGCTCTTGCGAGATCGACATCTCGCTGGAGCCTCCCTGTAACCTCATAATCTCCTCGATCAATAACAGACAAGCAGGAAGTAGGGTCTTTACCTCCACCCGAGGGGCCTGAACCTGGGTAAATCTTTGCCTCTGCTTGTCAGCCGACGAAACTACCAACACTACCACGTTCTCTCCCCATAATCTCAACCCTAGGTCCTTAACCATGGGATTTGGTGAGGATACCCTCGTCAATGATCCATATGATGTCTTGTGAGTAGTTCGTTCAGTTCTTGAGGACATGGGAGAAGTCATGCTGTTATTAGTGGAACTATGTTGAGTAATATTTAATGGTTTGATATTTAAGTTGTGGTGTTATTCTTCTAGTGGTGTCGTGTGAACGTCGACTACATGACACTTCACCTTTATGGGCCTAGGGGAATGCATTGTGTATTCGGCTACTAATTATGGGGTTGCCGGAGTGACAGAAACCTAAACCCCCGTTAGTAAACCGGTGCATGAGGGAGTCTAGGATCTCAGAGTTTAAGGCTGTGGTTAGATTTATCTTAATTACTTCCTTGTAACGCGGATGCTTGCAAGGGGTTTAATCACAAGTATGTATTAGTCCGAGTTAGGGCAGTGCATTAGCATAGGTTCACCCACACAACACTTATCAAAACAATAAAGATTAATCGGCTGTAGGAAGCGAAAGCACTTGACGAAATTCCCGTGTGTCCTCAAGAACATTTTGCCATCATAAGTAAACCAACCAGCATATCCTTTGCTCTAAAAAGGATTGGGCCACTTGCTGCAATTATTATTACTGTCTTTTATTTACACGTATTTTATTTATCTGCAATATGAAAAACCCAAAAAACTTGCCTGCTAGTATTTACAGTGATTCCTTGATCAAAACTACTTGTCAACACCTTCTGCTCCTCGTTGGGTTCGACACTCTTATTTATCGAAAGTACTATGATACACCCCATATACTTGTGGGTCATCAGCAGGGTGCCAGAATCGAGTTTCTGATCCCTGAAATAGGGTTTTCGGTGGCGGCGGAGCTCTGGAGTGTTTCTGGGAAAAACGTCGATCCTCCTTGGGTTTTTAGGTAAAGGGGATTAGTAGTCGAAAGGGGTCACGAGGTGGTCCGAGGCGGCCACACCACCCCCGGTGCAGCCCACCTCTGGCCGCGTGGGCCCATGGTGTGGGGCCCCTGTGGCCCGCCTCCGTCTCATCTTCTGGCTCCGTGTGTCTTCTGAAAAAATAGGAACTCTAGTATATTTTTTGGAATTTTCCCGAAACTTGACTTTCTGCACAAAAACAAGACACTAGGGCAATTCTGCTGAAAACAGCGTTAGTCCGTGTTAGTTGCACTCAAAACACACAAATTAGAGGTAAAACAACAGCAAAAGTGTTTGGGAAAGTAGATACGTTTTGGACGTATCAACTCCCCCCAAGGTTAGCTTATTGCTTGCCCTCAAGAAATTCAGTTAACAACTGAGTGTGATAAAAGAAACTTTTACGAACACATTTGCTTCATATGATGTAAATATCTCACTATATGATCAAGTACTTAGGCAATTCATAATAAGGAAATGTAGATAATGCCACCTAGTACTATGTGAACTATGAAAAGATACCAACACACTAAGAATAAATAACATGAATTAAGTCTATCTGCAGGATTGCAATGTTCATAATAAGATATGATAAAGTGGTATCTCGCTTGCCTTTATTGTAGAGCAAAATATAAATGCCAAGGCACCTCTGAAGTTCAAGTGAAGACTAGAAGTAAAAATATCAAAGATAAGAGCATCAAAGTTATACCACAGTTAACCGTATTCTGGGACAACACATTACACTAAGAATGACAGTTATGCTCTCGAGAGGGTGCTGAAAGAAAGGATGGTGACTCAACATAAAAATAAAAGATTGGCCCTTCGCAGAGAGAAGCAGGGATTAACATGTGCTAGAGCTTTTTATTTATAAAATAGAGGTAAAAATATGTTTTGGGAGGTGGTTGTTCCTGTCAACGAATGGCAATAGAGTTTTTGTTATCTTCCATACTAAACAAGTTGAGAGCGGTTCCGAGTTATTGATATTAGGCATTTATAGCATGCACTTTATATAGTCTGACACTCCTCCCAACCTTTGCTTTTCACAAACCATGGCTAACTGAATCCTCGGGTGCCTGCCAACAATCACATACCATGGAGGAGTGCCTATTTTTATTTTACTTTTAGATGTTATAATGGTCTAACCAGCTCTTTGCAAAATTAGTGACGAGCAGATGAAGCATGCAAGTCGGTGAACTTAATTTAGTATGGAAGATAACAAATCCAACTACTACTTCCTCCTGAGCTAAAAAACAGTGTCACAAAATGAGAAGTGTTTTGAAGGTTTTAAAGGTAGCACGTGAAAATTTACTTGGAATGGTTCAAAATACCATGCATAGGAATTTTTGGTGGACTCTTTGGAATCACTTGTTTTTAAAGAATTTTGGAAGCACGAGCAGCATTCCTACTCAGTTCAAGTGAAGGCTAGCAATAGACTGGGAAGCGACAATCAAGAGAGCATTAACCATCATAATCATGCTTACGATGAATAAAATTAACGGAGGCATAAAAGTGATACTAGAACTCTGAGGCAAAATAAATCATCAAGGCTTAATTGACTTTTTTGTTTTCAGTCATGAACATGCGTGAGCATGTGCCACGTCAATTCAAGTGAATCATTCAGAGGAGGATACCACCATGTCATACCCTTTTATGAATAGAACAATGCAAGCAAATATCTATATGACATGTTATATACTATTAGTGAATTGGAACTGATCATATGAAAAACATGAACTACTATGCATCCATTAAATAACATTGCCCCTCATACGAATCAGCTAAGCATGTCCACATGAGCGAGTATATGTACAAAAATGAAAACAAATAGAGTTCATACCAGCCTCTCACCACAACTCGAGTTGTCATAAATCGTCATTATTGCTTTTCACTTGTGTGGCTTGAATGATATGAAATGATAACCAAGCTCCATTGGAGTCACAGAAGATTGATGAACTCTGCAACAACTATACAAAACCGAACAAGAACAAGAACAACAAATATTTTTGGATTTTTGATTTGAAACGAACAAAGAAAGCAACAAACAAATAAGGCAAAATCTTTTTGGATTTTTGAATACTAAACCGAAGCTAAAAGATAAAGCAAACCAGTACTAAAAGTACACAAGAGGTAAACAAAGAGAAATAACAGAAATATTTTTGGTCTTTTTGGGTTTTGGAAAATAAAATCGAAACAAGAAACAATAACGAAAAAGAAAGAAACTGAAACATGGATATACAAAGTACCAACAGAATATGATATATAAGTGAGTGATACCCGATGACGTAGTTACCCCACAATGGCGCCCGAAAACACATTCTAGCCCTTCGTGTGGTTACCTACGTGAAAAGTAAATGGGTTAGGTTGAGACTCCAAGTGCAGAGTGTGTAGTAAGTGGAAGACGTGTTTTTCCCCACGAGGGTGACTCGAGGGTTTAATATCAAACTCTCGGGGAATCAGTAGTGAAGATTTATCTGCCTATCCTTCTTTTGGTTACCTACAAAACAAAGTAAATGTTTTGGTCCTCAACCTCACCTAGTGGTTGTCAAGCACAAGGTGTTAGAATGATATCAAGATAATATGCAATGCAAACAAGAAATAAATATGCAATGGTGGTAAATATATATGCAAGGATGGTGGTAGCAATGATAAATGATATTTTTGGGTTTTTTATAATGAATGCAAGATGTAAAAGTGTTTTTGCATTTTCGGATTTAATAATGGCAGAAAATGGTAAAGTGGTAAAAGTGGTTGGAAAGGTGTTTCTTATGATTAAAAATGGACCGGGGTTCATGGTTTCACAAATGCACTCTCTCTTTTAATAAAGTGTAGACAATGGAACACTAGAGTTGACATATGAGATTGCAACACAACAGTTTAATGACAAGTTATAATTATAAGGGCATCACGCCCTAACATAGAGACCTTTTAGTTAATTAGTCTCTCTTATACTCCACCAAGATGCGAACTAAATCATAACACCTCGGTAATTAAGATAACTCAAAGTATAGCAATAAGTATCATGACATGAAGTTAAAATAAGAACATGCTAGATCAAGTCATGAGGAAGTGGCAATGGTCACACCCACATCTCTGGTAGCATGGTATTTCTTTTTATCCCTAGTGAGGCAACAAAGTAAGGTAAAACACCCAAGTGGATCGCAGAACTTTCTCTCACGTTCACTGCACTAGCCACCCCCCGTTACTCCAACTAATGCACACGTTCCCCCTCACACGCTCTCATAAACATGATTGATCATAACAAGTAAATAAGAACGGGGTACATAATAATGCATCTACTTTCATAACTGAAACAAAACCATTGCAATCTTAAACATATATTAACTCATAAAAGATCCACCACAAAGGTATTACATAGATGACCGTAATCATGTTTAGCAGCTCATACGGTACTAATTAGTGAAGCTCGAGAGAGAGAGAGAGACATAAGTTACTTCCACAAACCCATAGTCCAGAGGTGGACTACTCCCTCTTCATCATGGAGACGGTGGAGAAGTCGTTGGAGAAGATGGAGACCACGTGGGCAGCGCCCCGCCGGAGTTTTCCCCCTCCAATCTGCAGCTCCAGGTCTCTGTTTCGGTATTCCTGTGTTTCGCGGCACTCCTTCCAGAGAACGTCGGGGATAATTTTTATAGCGTTTTTAGGTCAAAATGGAGTCGGTGGAGGAAAGATCGACGGCAACGGAGCCTCGAGGCCAAAGTGGGGGTCCCACGCGGCCAGGTACTTGGGCCACGTGGGCCCACTCATCTGGGCCCTCGGGCCTCCTCTTGTTTGCTTCTTTCGCTCCCAGGTCTTGTTCCTTCCAAAAAATGATGCTCGTAAATTTTCAGGTCATTTGGATGTCGTTTGGGTCCCTGAAACATTAAAGGAAAGAAATAGGGTTTTCTGCCTGCGCAGGGTTAATTCCATAAACAATAGGAAACATATCAAATATTCCCAAAATCATTAAAAACAGTGATATAACCCTTATATGATGCAAATATGACTGGAATAAAGTAGAAATAATGCAAAGTTCATGTATGCATTTTACATTCATCAACATCCCCAAGCTTAACCTATACTCGTCCTCGAGTATGAAGGTGATAAAACTAACATGGACTTTGCAATTTTAATACTATCAATGGATATCAAAGATGATTACTATTGCTACATAGAGTAAAATGATTCATTCTTAAAAGGAGTAGCAATATGTAAGATAGTTTATGAAGTGATATAAAGTATTCAATGCAAGGATGTTCAATGATACTTCACAAAGTGTAACATAAGAGAAGTACTATGGACCACATGTATGCATAATAATAAGTAAGAACATCCTATAATGGTCATAGAGTATTGGTGAAAATCTGAATATAAAAAGTGGACACTTTGGAAAGATATATATGTGAGTAGAGGTAAAGCATGAATAAATTTCATCTATCTTCTGAACTTCTCTACTTAAGTCAATGATTGTAATATGGTAATCCTTGGTGTCAAGCTCTCATTCCCCTATCATAGCATCTTGAATGATTAAGTTTAAAGTGAAAGCAATACGAGTAGTGTGCTTGACAAAGTACAGGTTGAAAGTCTCATGCCCCTTGAATACAAGTACCTACTCCATGTGTTACTCAACTTTAGAAAACAAAACAAGTTCAAGTTAAATATCATTGTAAGTAATAATAGTAGCATTAAGAGCATCAACTGGGGTACCTCTTGTCCCAGGATATGGAACAAGCCCATATCAAAATGACAAGACAAACAAACATAATGAACAATCTCAACACCCTTTTTATTTACCATTGGATAGCTTTTTATTGTAAGGTGTATCACAGAAGGTTCATTTCCCCTTTATTTCACCCATGGTAAGCATCCATAAACAAAAGTACATGATATCAACTAAATGAGATGATGTGCAATGTTGAAAGCTTGCCATGTGACAGCACATATGGCTAACTCTCAACCAAAGACATTTGTCAAGTCCACAACTTCATAATTTTAATCACAATGGGTCATATTTATTTATGCAATGAAAGTAAAGTGTGCATCAAGTTCGTGAGAGCTATATAACCAACTTTTCCCACAACAATTAACAACATAAGCATTTTCATTCAGAGGTATAGATAACTCAAATATCATGATAAACATACTCGGAATAGCATAAAGCTAATAGGTAGATATGGTGGACTCACTGGAAAAACTTTGGTTGAAGGTGTTGGAAACAAGTTTTTGCTTGTTGGAATTTTTGGGCTAGCAAGAGGGAGAAAGTTGACCATCTAAATGCATGCATGAGTGTCCATAGAACTAACTAATCCATGTTAAACAAGGTAGAATAACATTTAGCATCAAAACATGAATAAAAGATAGCTCTTGATAAAATATTTGCAAATTATTACACATTAACAAGCTCTGAATCATGCAATTATATGTATCTTTTAAAATTAACTTAACATCCCTTTTCCCAATCTTATAATAGCATCCAACATAATTCAACCCAAATTTCTAGTAGCTCTCTCATATATAAATGATAGTGTGGTGGTCTCACAAAATAAAAATCTAATCTAAACAAACAAAAAGACGCTCCAAGTTTATGCGATAAAGTGTTTCGATCGAAAAACAGAAGTTAGACGTGTGCAAACCGAGAGTGTGTAGGTCCAGTGGGGTTGTCTTCACATCCCCAAGCTTATGGTCTTCACCATCCTTGGATAGCTCTTGGTGCATCTCCTCTAATCCCTGTGAAAAAACTTCAAAACACCGTTTCTCCCATTTCTTTTTCTGTGGGGCACATTAGTAGTGATAAACAAATAGATTTCTTGCTGCATATAATCCTTAGACAAAAATTCATATGAATGTCCAGAACATGTATAATGTTGTATGCCTACTCATAAACTCAATTGGATCAAAAAGATTCATGTTAAAAGTTCTAAGCATGCATCAAACAAAATGGGACAGAATCTGTCCAGAAAAAAGCAGCAGCTAAACGTATTTTTCTACCCTACTTAACTTTGTCGGAAAATTCCGAAAAATTCATGCATACAGAGGATGAAAATTTCTACAGTTTAAATATGAGCTCATTCGGAGTTACAGAATAAGAATTAAAAATCATACCGTGCACAGATTCGTGCAGGAATAATATCTCCGAACGCTATAAGCAACTTCTTCATACCAAAATGAGTAAAACTTGGCACTTTATTAAAAATTCCAGAAACTAAACTAAACACTAAGTCTCTTGTTACAGCAAGAGGACACAAAGAAAATCACAAATAAAAACAACCGGGTTGCCTCCCGTAAAGCGCTTTCTTTATAGCCATATAGCTAGGCTTCTTACTTGATGTTTATTGTGGACGAAGCTCATGAGGGAGCTTGAATGATGTGCCCCTCTTCCTTGGGAAGTGTTCCATACATTTCTTGTGTGGAAACTGAAACTTCACATTCCCTTCTTTTGAATCAATGATAGCACCTGTAGTACGAAGAAAAGGTCTTCCAAGAATAATTGGACTAGAGGTTTTATTCCCCATATCCATGATTAGAAAATCAACAGGCACAAATGTCATATGTAACTCTACCAAAACATCACTTACTTTTCCTAAAGCATGTTTAATGGAATCATCAGCAAGTGCAAGTTCAATAGAGCATTTTTCAAGATTTTTCAATTCAAGTACTTCATATAGTTCTTTAGATAAAACAGAGACACTAGATCCTAGATCAAGTATAGCATGGTGTGTCTCTTTTCCAATGGTTACTAGGACTTTGGGAATCCATACATCCCCAAGCTTAGGTGGTATCATAGCCTCTTGGTTGTACCTAGCAATCTTTTCTTTCAAGACATGATTAGCAATATAAGAACCAAAACCAGCTTGGTTAACATTAATAGAAGGATCACTTGCAAATTTTTGTAAGATGGATATTAATTCATGCAAGCTACAATTCTCTAAGTCAAGCAATGGTTCCTTTACTTCACTAAGCATTTTAACTTCTTCAACTTTCTTTTCTTTCATACCATAATAGTTTCCTTAGCAATTCTCTCTTGCTCATGAATATGTTCCCAAGATTTATTTATAACCTCTTGACAATATTTAATTGTTTCCTCATGTTTTTGAGCTATAATGGTGTTCTTTAATGAGGAAACTCCTTAGTGAGCTGATCTACCCTTTCAAACAAAGAGTCTTGTTTTTCAAACTTAGATATAAATTCCTTATTAAGCTCCTTTTGAGTAGATATAAATGATCTAATGGTGTTTTCCAAATCACTAGAAACATTACCACTAGTAGCATATTTGTTTGGCACATATGGGGTTTATTATAAGAGTTATAATTGTTGTTACCATACCCATTATTACCATAGTTCCTAATGAAGTTGACATCAATATTTTCAGGATTATTACCAACTAGTTCTTGCAATGGCACATTTTCAATATTTTGTTTATTAATGAAAGCAAGAATAGTATCCATTTTAGATGACAAATCATTTGTTTCTTCTATGGAGTTCACTTTCTTAGAAGGATTAGGTGCTCTATCAGTATGCCATTGACTATAGTTTTGCAAAATGCTTTCCAATATGTTCTTAGCTTCTACTATAGTTTTTCCCATAAAAGCACCTCCAGCAGCAGAATCAAGAATATTTCTAGACATGTAATTTAGACATTGTAAAAGAGTGTAATATGGTCCATTCGTTGACCCCATGTGATGGACAAGTTCTAAGCATAAGTTTAATCCTATCCCAAGCCATAGCAACATGTTCATTTTCATTTTGCCTAAAAGAAAGAATGTTGTTTCTATTTTGCAAAATTTTAACAGGAGGATAGTATTTCTTAATGAAAGCTTCTTTTAAATCATCCCAAGTTTTAATGCTATCAATAGGTAATGAATGCAGCCACTCTTTAGCTTTTCCTCTAAGTGAGAAAGGAAATAACTTCAGTTTTAGAATATCACTTTCCACATTTTTAAATTTCTGCATGTCACATATTTCAACAAAATCATGAAGATGCATAGAGGCATCCTCCATAGCACTACCGCCAAATTGTTCCCTAGTTATCAAGTTCAACAAACTAGGACTTACTTCATAACTCTCAGCATTTATCTTAGGTGTGGCAATGGGCCTAGCAATAAATTGATCATTTGGAGTGTTTGTGTAATCACACAACTTAGTTCTTTCTCCCATTTTAGCAAGTTTTTATGTTTTTTTAATTTTTTATGCAAAACTGAAAATAAATATGCAAACCGAAATAACAAATGCAAGACAATGACAAAACAAATAAATTGCTTTGAAGGTAAAGATGGATAAGATGATGCTCACGTAGGTGCAACCTCCCCAAGCTTAGGTGTTAGCACAAGTTGGTGATGAAGTTGACTTGGTGAGATATCCTTGGATAAACCTTTCAGCAATGATTCCCCGGCAACGGCGCCAGAAAACAGTCTTGATACCCTGACGTAGTTACCCCACAATGGCGCCATAAAACACTTGCTAGCCCTTCGCGTGGTTACCTGCGTGAAAAGTAAATGGGTTAGGTTGAGACTCCAAGTGCAGAGTGTGTAGTAAGTGGAAGACGTGTTTTCCCCACGAGGGTGACTCGAGGGTTTAATATCGAACTCTCGGGAATCAGTAGTGAAGATTTATCTTCCTATCCTTCTTTTGGTTACCTACAAAACAAAGTAAATGTTTTGGTCCTCAACCTCACCTAGTGGTTGTCAAGCACAAGGTGTTAGAATGATATCAAGATAATATGCAATGCAAACAAGAAATAAATATGCAATGGTGGTAAATAAATATGCAAGGATGCGGTAGCAATGATAAATGATATTTTTGGGTTTTTTTATAATGAATGCAAGATGTAAAAGTGTTTTTGTATTTTCGGATTAATAATGGCAGAAAATGGTAAAGTGGTAAAAGTGGTTGGAAGGTATTCTTATGATTAAAAATGGACCGGGGTTCATGGTTTCACAAATGCACTCTCTCTTTAATAAAGTGGTAGACAATGGAACACTAGAGTTGACATATGAGATTGCAACACAACAGTTTAATGACAAGTTATAATTATATGGGCATCACGTCCTAACATAGAGACCTTTTGGTTATTAGTCTCTCTTATACTCCACCAAGATGCGAACTAAATCATAACACCTCGGTAATTAAGATAACTCAGAGTATAGCAATAAGTATCATGACATGAAGTTAAAATAAGAACATGCTAGATCTAGTCATGGAGAAAGTGGCAATGGTCACACCCACATCTCCGGTAGCATGGTATTTATTTTTATCCCTAGTGAGGCAACAAAGTAAGGTAAAACACCCAAGTGGATCGCAGAACTTTCTCTCACGTTCACTGCACTAGCCACCCCCGTTACTCCAACTAATGCGCACGTTCCTCCTCACACGCTCTCATAAACATGCTTGATCATAACAAGTAAATAAGAACGGGGTACATAATATGCATCTACTTTCATAACTGAAACAAAACCATTGCAATCTCAAACATATATTAACTCATAAAAAGATCCACCACAAAGGTATTACATAGATGACCGTAATCATGTTTAGCAGCTCATACGGTACTAATTAGTGAAGCTCGAGAGAGAGAGACATAAGTTACTTCCACAAACCCATAGTCCAGAGGTGGACTACTCCCTCTTCATCATGGAGACGGTGGAGAAGTCGTTGGAGAAGATGGAGACCACGCCGGCAGCGCCCCGCCGGAGTTTTCCCCCTCTAATCTGCAGCTCCAGGTCTCTGTTTCGGTGTTTCTGTGTTTCTGCGGCGCTCCTTCCAGAGAACATCGGGGGATAATTTTTATAGGCGTTTTTAGGTCAAAACGGAGTAGGTGGAGGAAAGATCGACGGCAATGGAGCCTCGAGGGCCAAAGTGGGGGGGGGGGTTCCAGGTCATTTGGACGTCGTTTGGGTCCCTAAAACATTAAAGGAAAGAAATAGGGTTTTCTGCCTGCGCAGGGTTAATTCCATAAAAAATAGGAAACATATCAAATATTCCCAAAATCATTATAAAACAGTGATATAACCCTTATATGATGCAAATATGACTGGAATATAAGTAGCAATAATGCAAAGTTCATGTATGCATTTTACATGCATCAGTGAGTAAGATGTCGGTGTACCTCCCCCCCAAGCTTAGGCTTTTGGCCTAAGTGGAGATCAATCATCGGCGTGGGTGTACGCTCCACCCCGGTGAATCATCCCTAGCATGCTCGTAATCAGGCTCCCGTGAAGAAGAAGAAGGGACAGAAGTCCCATAATCAAAGTGCTGGTACGGGAAGCCCGCGATGTCGGAAGGCTGAGTGAAAGCCCCATCGGGCTCCTCTCCATCATCCTCTGGGTGAGGGTCGTGCTCCTCTAAGTATGCCTCAAGATCATCCTCAGATAGTGACCACCTTTCCCTGGCATCAAGGTTAAACAAGAGAGGTGCAGGCAAACAAACTAATCGTTCGGACTTAATTAATTTCCACCTGCGTTTCTGGAAAAAGGTTATTTCGTAGACTAAGTTATTCAAGGTAGCCCAGTTAGAAACAAATTTATGACTTATCATGGAATTAATATCAAGCCTTTCTATAGGAAACTGAATGTCTAAATGATGCGTCCCTACACCATGCATAGCTAATAAACGAGAAGCAATAAGACCTCCACAGATTCCCCCTTTCTCGCGGTTAGCTGAAAGACGGAAAGCTATCAAAGCACCTAGATTATAAGTCCTATCACACCTCAAAGCAGCTGAAATGAAAGCCAAATCATAAACAGATAATTTGCTTGCAGTTTTCCTAGCTAGAACACACTTGCCAATGTAATAGGCAAAATATCGAATAGATGGAGTTGAATGCTTCGAATTTCACCACTCTCCTCTTCTAAACTTCTCCCTTGGCAGATTTCCTTATACATGTCCATTAGAGGCTTAGGTTGCCCTCTAATCTTCTCGCGCGATCCCCAATGTGGTACCTTAATAGCTACACAAAAATCATAAAAGGGCAAATCTACAGCTTTATTGTAGATGCTATAGTGAACCATGGGGTTAGGTGAAGACCAACTGAATCTAAAGTTTGCACTACCGACATAGTCAGTTTTGCATATTGGTATGGTTCATCCACAACAAAATCTTCCAACCCTGTATTAGAGATTAGAGTATTGAAATCTTGCAAGATTCCTGTAGCAGTCATGAAGTTAGAGCATGGATAGATTGAGGGGAACACGGCATCTTCGCGGTTGACCCCCATGACTTCATGCACCTCCAATTCGTTGTAATCAAGTTGATGCGAATTCATCCTCCTTTTCTGAAATTTTTAACAAAACCTCATAAAAAATGATTTTGGAGCAACTAAATCAAAGAAACTACTATAGAGACTTGTAAGAGGGCTAGACATGCATCAAGACTAATTAATCTAAGCATAGAACAAGCATGCAAACTCACTTAACATGTCACCTACAGTACCAAAATGCTCAAGAAATACACAACTAAATAAAATTCTACTTGGATAATCGGAGGAGTCACATACCGGAGAGCAAATGGTCCAAATCTCAGCAACAAAGATGGCTGAGCAAGGAGATCGAAAAACTCGAGCAAGAGCAGCAAGAACACGGGTTTGAGCAATGCTGGTGTGTGTGTCAGGTGAGAGAAAGAAATGAGAGGAAGATGAGTGAGTGGAGGCCAGGTGGGGACCAAACCATGCCACGGCGCGGCCACACCCCTGCCGCGCGGTGGGGTGGTGCGGAGGCATGGTGGGTCCCCCTGGTCAGTACCAGGTGCTCCAATGTTCCTCTTAAAAACTAGGATGTTTGATATAATTTTTAGAAATTTTTGAAAACTTTCATTTTTCGCATTTTCTGGTATTTAAATAATAAACTTTAAGGAAGAAATAAAATTTTATAAAGACCAATTTCAACTAAAACTTTGCAAGTTCAGTAGCACAACAGTAGGTAAAACAAGGTTGAGAAATAAAATGTTGTTTAGTGCTTCTATGCATTTAAAACATATTTGTTAACAAGGTTGATCAAGTCTTGTCACCAAATAAATTTTATATGACATAAAAGAATTAAACCACATGAGACAATCATGTTACCTTGAATTGTATAGCAATAGATCCAATCATAATACTTTGAAATCCTTCTTGAGGTTCATAAATAGGGCAATCAATACTTCCCACTTTGATAGTTCTAAGATTGGCTATTGTATTTACTCCATATATCTTGTCCAGCTTTTTGGGAAAATAAACAGTATGCTCTTTGTCACTTTTTTTTAGAACTAAAGACTGTAGGGCTTACGCCCCACAACATTTTATTGCAAACTTAAAAGTAATATGTACAAGCTGAAAAGGAAATATTTACATACAAAAACTGAAACGAGGCTAACTAAGAGAGTCTATCCAATTTGACCATCTCTTCAGGTTTTTAGAGTTCACCCGATGCGCATGCGTGGTGACCTAATGAACAAAGTTCCTCTTCGAAGACCTAAAGGAGGGCAAAACATTGTTGAAGCTGGCGTCATTTCTCTGTATCCAAATGTGCCAAGCCGCTAATATTGCCACCTCAGTGAAGAAAGGTTTATTGAAGTCTCTAGCTGCATTTAGGAAAACCTGCTCAAGGGTGTCTCCGAACACCCAATTGACCTGAAGAAAATTCCATATCCTAACACTGAAATTACACTGGAAAAAGAGATGCATCCAGTCTTCAGTAACTCGCAAAGGGCATAACTCACAATGAAATATGTCAGTGACATTCCAATGCCTTCTCCTAAGCATATCCCTCGTGTTCAAACGATCACTGACCAGGAGCCACGCAAACACCTTTATTCTGAGCTGAACTTTACTCCTCCATATGTACGAAAATATCTTGGATGCAATCACATCTCTAAAGCAATGGTGATAATATCGGCTAGAGGTGTAAACACCATCCTTCCATATTGTTAGCCACTGATCCTTACCATCAGGGTTTAGAACCACCTGGGCAATGGCACTTTCCATTCTTTGAAATTCGCTATAAGCTTGCGGTGACAGAGGCAGGTTAAACAATTGTATTCTGTCTTCTACAGTGAGCATCGCCTTGACCGAATTATTTACATCATCAGCATATGAGAACAGCCTCGGAAATTCAACATGTAACAAGTTGCCAAGCCAACTATCTGAACAGAACAGCAAAGTATCACCAGACTGCACTTTAACCGTGCACACCTCTCTGTATTTCTGTACAAGTTTCATCACATCCCGCCACCAAAATGACCCGCATAGGTTAGCGACTTGTGGCACACCATCGGATAATGCTGCCAGACCAGATTTACCCATGGTATATCTTCCTTGTTGAAGAACTTGTGCAAGTGCTTTATCAGCAAGCCCTCATTTTGCTTTTAAAATCCATGATGCCCAGTCCCCCACTCTTCTTAGGCTTACAAATCATATCCCAAGCCGCCAAGGACTGACTCCTAGTCTGATTTTCATTCTTCCTCCACAAACACTGCCTAATAATTCTATTCATGAGCTTTATGATGCCAGGTGGAATGTCCAGAGAGCATAAAAAGAAGATCGGCATGGAGGCAAGGCAAGAAGTAATGAGCTGCAGCCTACCACCATAGGCCAGGAAGGAGGAGCTTGCTGTTAGTTTCCTCTCCAGTCTGTCTACTAGCGGCATGAGGTCAATCATTCTTGGTCTGGTGGTGCCCATTGGCAAGCCAAGGTAGGTGAAGGGGAACACTCCCACTAGATACCCAAAATCTGCAGCTAGTCTCTACACCTCTTCATCAGACACATTAACTGGAAGCATACAAGACTTATGAAAATTCACCGACAACCCAGTTGATTTGCTAAATTCCTGCAGTGCTATCTTCAAGACATTCAACTGAGCTGAATCTGCTTCCATGACCACAATAGTGTCATCTGCATACTGTACCACCGGAAAATCAGACTCTCTGACATCAATTGGCCTATTGATCAAGCCTCGCCGACATAAATCATTTATCACATATTGCAGCAATTCTACTGCAAGCACAAAAAGAAGCGGCGACAACGGGTCGCCCTGCCTGACCCCCCTTCTGCATCTAAAATTTCGGCCAGGAACTCCATTAACTAGGACAGAAGATGTACCGGTCTCCAGAATATTCTTTACCCACTGAATGAAAATTTCAGGAAAACCCAGTTTTCGAAGCATCATATAAATCACCTCGTGCTCAATGCAGTCAAATGCCATTTCGAAGTCCAATTTTAAAATGACAACTGGTTTCTTGGATGCCTTACAATGATGTATATACTCAAACGACCATGCCAAGCAATCATGAATTGTCTTCCCTTTAATAAAACCGTACTGGTTCTTGTGTATGCACTGCAATATTCTTCCTTGAAGTCTATCAGTCACGAGCTTTGTGATGAACTTGAGACCAACATTAGTAAGGGATATTGGCCTATAATCGTTGATCTATTCAGGAGTTTGCTTCTTGGGCACCAGCGTTATAAAAGAAGAGTTCATATTCTCCAAGGACACGGACTGAGCATGAAAGGCATTTGCTAATGAGTAAAAGTCCATCTTAATAATATCCCAACATCTCTTCATAAACATACCATTGAATCCGTCAGGGCCTGGCGCCTTGTCCACTGGCATTTTCTTGATCAGTGAGTCCATTTCCTCTGTGGTAAAAGGAGTGACTAGCTCAGCAAGATTACCCACTGCTGTACTAGATCATCCAAGTTAAACTGCATATCGATTCCTCTAGATGCACCCATTCGTTCTTTATAACAAGACCATGCCACACCAGCCATCTGATCATGGTCCGATACAATATGTCCATCTGGCAGCTGCAAGCTAGAGATGGAGTTTCTTCTGTACCTTTCTGCTGCCATAGCATGAAAGAACTTTGTATTTTCTTCTCCCATTTTAATCCATCTGATAGAGCACCTTTTTTCCAATATAAATATTGAGCTTTCAGTAGCTTTTCATAGTGCAGCTTGACTATCTTTCTGAAATTTTATTCAGGTACTAAAAGTGGCCGCTGCTCTTCAATATTGTCCAAGAATAAAATCACCATGTTGCACTTGGATATCAATATTTTTATTTTGGATTCTTTTTCCATTTTTTAGCTCATGCCGTAGGGACTTGAGTTTTTCCACTATCACCGCGGCAATTGTGACAGCTTTAGTTGGGCGATCCCACACTCTCTTGACACAATCGAAGAAACCCGGCTGGCTGACCCAAAAGTTCTCAAACCTGAATAGTTGCGCCTTTGGTATAACAGTGTCAATGCTAACTAAGCAGGGCACATGATCCGATGTTGGCTTTGCCATCGTCGTCACCACAGTATTGGGGTATGTTGTAATCCAATTAGCACTAGTTAGAAACCAGTCGAGCTGTTCCAACAGTGGATCTTGCTGCATGTTAGACCATGTGTACGACCTGCCCTTCAGAGGCAATTCTAGAAGGCCCAAATGGCCAATTAAATCATTAAACAGCATCATATCATTGAGATTGCCTCCAGGTCTATTTCTATTTTGCTGCGATCTGATGAAATTAAAATCTCCAAGAAAAATCCAGAGCTCATCATTAGGTATCACCAGATCATAAAGCCATTGTACAAACTCATCATGTTCTTCACCCTGGCAGGGACCATAAACAACAACCAGCGTCCACTTTTGGCTTGTGTGCACCGAAGAGAAAGAAATTATCAGACCAAATCTTTTAGACCGAACCAATGTTCCTTGGAAAATGCTAGACTTCCATAAAACCAGAACCCCCCCCTCCCCCCCCCCCCCCCCCAAGATCCCAAGATCCCAAGAAGAAACGCAAAACTGTCAAACTGTCTCAGGCTACATTTCTTAATGAACTGCCTATCAAAGTCCTCTTTTTTCGTTTCTTGCACACAAGCCACGGCACAACCACTCTCAACAATTTTGTTATATAAAGCAAGTTGCTTATCATCAGCATTAAGACCTCTGATATTCCAGCACAACACCTTCCACATAAGATACCGAAGATTATAATCCATAAAACCAGAGAGAGTAGCAGTAACACACTAACTGACACAACCAGCTAGAAGCAAGCACAAACTGTTCACGAGCTATTACATGACGAATAAGACCTCCACACACTGAGAAATGAAAATACAGATAACATATGTGTTTAGGAGCACATCTACTCCAGGTGAGGGCAACTTCAGCTATCATTGGGAACAGTACTGGGAGAGGTCTCTTCATCAGACGCCATAAGCTTCTGAGCAGTTATTTCCTCCGGTGGGATCTCGAGCATGTCACCAATCTATTGCAGAACAGGCACCTGCAGGAAAGGTGTTACAGCAGCACCCTTTTCACTAGCATTTGATCCTCCACTTGGGGCAGACATGTTGCCCTTCTTAGCTCTCTTCCTTGGATTCGGTACTAGACTCTGGATGGGTGGAGGCTTGAAACCATCCAACTTGGCTTGGTTCCTGGTGAGCACTCTAGGACCATCAGGTAAAACATGTGGCCTTCCTTGCTCTGGTCTTTCTAGCTGGCTTCATAACGGCTGGAGCAGCTTGAAACTCTGACATCAATGGAGAGTCATTTACCGGGGGCACTGAGGAGCTGGGCGACCTGGACGAACCCACAGACAGGAGTTTTCTTGGGCCATTGATCTGCACCGAGATGGGTTGCTCAAATCCTTCAAAAGGCCCATCAAAAGCCTGCTCCCAAGTTCTCTTCTGCATTCCAGACTGCTCATTCTCTGACTGCAGCAAATCAAGCGCCTTAGTTGCAACAACCACTTCATGCTGATAGGGAACTATTGCTAGCATGGGGTCAAAGTTCTGAACCCCATCACCTTGTACAACTGGGACCACAACATCCACAGCAACAGCTTGATTCATCACATTATCATCTACCCCATTTACTAAGGGTTCAGCCACAATGTCTGCAGCAACAGCAACCTGCTCTCCCACATCAACTTGATCAGCTTGGGCATCTACAGCAATATTTCCTTCGCCAGGGGCATCCTGAACGGGTGGGTCTACCTGCATTGGGTCATCGTGCTGCTCAACTTCTTCATCTGGAACATCAATTACCACATGTACTGATCCTGAGGAGATGCCAGAAAGATCACCAACAGACTCTGACACCTGCTGCGGCTGGTTCTGCTGCGGTGGTTGTTCATCTTGGTTCTGATCATTATGCGGCATATTGACACCAGCAAAAGGAGGAGGTGGCGGCATATTCCATCTGTCAGGTGGCGGCGAGTTTGGAGGCAGAGGTATCGATGACGATGCCAAGGGAGTCGCAGGGCTTTGTAACAGACAAGAAGGCAGGGAGTCCAGATTACTTTCGATGTTGTTAGGAATAGAATCCTTAACCGATTTGTTATATGATTCCTTCTTTTTCGGTACCCACTTTTTGGAAACTTTAGATTTCCCAAAACAATCTTTTGCTTTGTGCCCAGATCGGTAGCAAGATTTGCACCTTATTCTGTTTGTGCATTGCGTAATCTCATGCTTCATACTAAAGCATCGACTGCATTTCCAGTACGAGAAAGCCCAAGCGTCAACAAGTTCCTCAAAATTATCAAAAGTATCGGGCTGTGTTTTCTCCTGACTAAGCCCAGCAACATGGCCTTCTGAGCCCTGCACATGCCCAACAGTACTCGACGGGGAGGGGGAGTCCAAACCCGCAGCCGCAAGAGCCCGCTTGGTAGCAGAGTTATTTGAAATTGGAGATGCCACGCGAAACTCGTGCTGACTAGCATGCATTACGGAGCCAGAATGATGGTCAGATCCAACTGATCGCGCAAAAACTGGATCCAACGATCCAAACTGAATGACCAGATTCACCGGTGAATGCATAGGAGACGCCGGCGATGAGCTAACCGGTGGCGGAGAGATCACCGGAGGAACTGAATGAGGCAAAGCAGAAGCCACCGCCGGCGCAGAGATCCGCTTTGCCATCGCAAAAGGATGACGACGAACCAGTGGGCGAGGGACTCTGGATCTCTTGCGCTGGGCAATAATCCACTCACCCGAACACTCACGTTCCCATAACGAATGCTCACGTTGCCAAGAAGGGCCTCCATAACCCCAAAGATGATAATAACATTTGAAATGGGGGCAACTGTAGTACTTTCTAGCATAGATCATGAAACCAAGCTTTTTGGATGAGACTGTAAAGGAGAATACCCGATCTCGCAGGAGGGAAACCTTTAGATCACCAGATAATCCGCCGGTGGCTGCTTCCAACGCCAGGGATACCGTCTCTTCATCAAGACGGAAAGAAGATCTTCCAAAAGAGACCACCATCACAAAGTGCCCAGAAGACGCTGTGGGCTGAACAGTTTGACGTAGCGATCTCCAAACTTCCTTGGAGAACGGCATCCCCGGGGTGAAGTCTAACCCAAGGGAGATGGCTGCATGAACCGCCATGAAAACTAGGTGGTTGAGGAACCTAGACTACGGTGGAGAGAGTGATTGGATCAGAAAGTGGAGGAGGCTGCCGGAGTTGGGAGATCATCGGCGGCGGCTAGGGTAGGTGGGAGAGGGTGAGGGTGGAGGGGGAGCCATTTTTCCCACCAATGACGCAATATGTATGCTCTTTGTCATTAACATTGAAGGTTACTTTTCCTTTGTTGCAATCAATAACAGCCCCTGCAGTGTTAAGAAAAGGTCTCCCAAGAATAATAGACATATTATCATCTTCAGCCATTTCCAACACAACAGAGTCAGTTAATATTAAACAATTATTAGCCACTTTAACAGGAACATCCTCACATATACCAACAGGAACAGCAGTAGATTTATCAGCCATTTGCAAAGATATATCAGTTGGTATCAATTTTTTAAATAAAGTCTCTTATAAAGAGAGAAAGGCTTAACACTAACTCCTGCCCCTAAATCACATAGAGCAGTTCTAACATAATTATTCTTAATAGAGCATGGGATAGTTGGTATACCTGGAACCAACTATTGAAAGAGTAATTAGCAAGCATAGATTTATCAGCCATTTCCAAGTTTCTTTGGAACCTTACCATTGAAAGAGTAATTAGCAAGCATAGTAGAAATTTCCTCATTAGGAATTTTCCTTTTGTTAGAGACAATATCTTTCATATATTTTGAATAAGGAGGCAATTTAATAGCATCAGTCAAAGGAATTTGCAAAAACAAGGGTTTCATCCAATCACAAAATTTATTATAGTGTTCCTCTTCCTTTGATTTATGTTTCTTATTAGGAAAAGGCATTTGCTTTTGCACCCAAGGTTCTCTCTCATTACCATGCTTTTTAGCAATGAAATCTTCTTTAGTATACTTTTTATTCTTAGTATGCTTTTCAGGTTCATCTTCACTCTCCTCTTTATCAGAAGCATCATTTTTATCCTTATCATTGTTATGTTCATTACCACTTTCAGTTTCAGCATCAGAGATAGATATACTATTTGGATCATTAACATGCTCACTTTCTTTAATTGATTCAGGAGATTCTTCAACATGTTTATGTTTCTTCTTCTTCTTTTTCTTAGAAGGAGTACTAGTTTCATTAGCTAGTTGAGAATCTTGCTCAATTCTTTTAGGATGTCCTTCAGGATACAAGGGATCCTGAGTAGAAGCACCACCTCTAGTTCCTACTCCATAAGCATGTTTTTCATTTTCTCTAGAAGCATTAACTAGCAGATCTTTTTGTACCTTAGTGAGTTGATCTATTTGAGTTTGAACCATATGGAAATGTTTAATAAGCATTTTAACATCATTAGAAGTTCTTTCCACAATATCATGCAATTACTAATAGCTCTAGAATTTTCCATCAGATGATTCTGCACTCTCATATTAAAGTTATCCTGCTTAACAATATAATTATCAAATTCATCTAAGCATTGATCAGGAGTTTTAGAATAAGGAATATCCCTATCATCAAAATGTTGGAGAGAGTGTACCTCAACTACTGATGGGTGAGGAATTGGCTTACATAATTCTTCTATTGGTGGTAGATTCTTCACATCTTCAGATTTAATACCCTTCTCTTTAAGAGATTTCTTGGCTTCTCTCATTTCTTCATCACTTAGTTCAAGAATTCCTCTCTTCTTTGGTGTGGGTATCGGGGTCGGCTCAGGTATAGTCCAATCATCATGATTTTGGCTTATTTTAGCCATTAATTCCTCAGCTTCATCTGGAGTTCTTTTCCTGAAAACACAACCAGCACAACTATCTAGGTATGTCCTAGATTCAACAGTTAGTCCATTATAGAATATATCAAGAAGTTCATTTTTAGCTAATTGATGTCCAGGCCGAGCTCTGAGTAAAGAACAAAACCTTGCCCAAGATTTAGGCAATTTCTCTGCTTCCAATTGTTTGAAATTAAAGATTCTCTGTAAAGCAGCATGTTGAGCACTAGCAGGAAAATATTTCTGGAAGAAAGCATTAACCAAATCCATAGGACTTTTAATGGATCCAGGAGATAAACTATTAAACCAAGTTTTAGCTTCATCTTTTAATGAGAAAGGAAATATTTTAGTAACGAAGTAACTGCGTTTCTTAATGTCATCAGAAAACACACTACTTAAAGTAGAAAGAGTGTTCATATGTTCTACAACACTTTCATTTTCAGTTCCTCGAAAAGGTTCTTTCTCAACAATAGATATATGTGACAAGTCCATAGAGAAATCATAATCTTTATCTTTTATATCAATGGGAGATGTAGCAAACTTAGCATCAGGAGACAGTTTGTAATTAACAGCACGTCTTGCAAGAAGATTTTTAATAGCACTAGCATCTTTAGAAGCATTGCATTCTTCAATAAATTCATCATCAAGTTCAACATAAGTTTCCTCGAAATCATCACTAGTATGATCTCTTAATTCAGGTGAACTAACAGGTGTAATGGGACTTTCATTAGGTGTTTCAGCATTTTCAGTTTGTCTGACTTAGCAATTGTAGCATCTAGAAAAGGACCTAATGAACCACTCTCATCAAGCACAGTAGAAGCATCATCAAAACTTCAGAAATATTTTCAGATTCAGCAGAAGTAGCAGCACGTGAAGCATGTGTATGTGGTGGTGTGACAAGTTGACTTATAACAGACGGCGAATCAAGAGCAGCAGAAGTACTCAGAGTTGTACCTCTCCTTGTAGTGGATGGCAGTATGTGAACCCTCTCATCACGAGGTTTACCCATGATGAATGAATTGCAGCGAACAGTATCACTCTCAGGTGAGCTTATAAATAGAGCTATGCTCCCCGGCAACGGCGCCAGAAAATAGTCTTGATGACCCACAAGTATAGGGGATCGCAACAGTCTTCGAGGGAAGTAAAACCCAAATTTATTGATTCGACACAAGGGGAGCCAAAGAATATTTATAAGCCTTAACAGATGAATTGTCAGTTCAGCTGCACCTGGAAATAGACTTGCTCGACACAGTTTATCAGTAGCAACAGTTTTATAGCAGTAGCAGTAGTGAAATAATAGCAGCAGTAAAATAAAAGCAGCAGTAATAATTGTAGTAGACAGCAGGATTAAAATACTGTAGGCATAGGGATGGATGAACGGGCGTTGCATGGATAAGATAATTCATATAATAGTCAAGCATGGGCAATTGCAGGTAGATAATAATAAAGTATCCAGGTAATAATCAATCATAGGCATGTGTTCCGTATTTAGTCGTACGTGCTCGCAATGAGAAACTTGCACAACATCTTCTGTCCTACCAGCCCGTTTGCAGCGGGCCTCAAGGGAAACTACTGGTAATTAAGGTGCTCCTTTTAATAAAGCACCGGAGCAAAGCATTAACACTCCGTGAACACATGTGATCCTCACATTACAGCCATCCCCTCCGGTTATCCCAATTGCTGTCACTTTGGGGCCTCGGGTTCTGGACAATTATATGTGCATACAACTTGCAGATATGATCTAAAGCAATAATTATCCTCATGATTCAATAACATGTTCAGATCTGAAATCATGGCACTCGGGCCCTAAGTGTCAAGCATTAAGCATAACAAGTTGCAACAATGACATAAAGTACTAACAACGGATACTAGGCACCATGCCCTAATAATCTGATATCTATTACATGAATGATCTCATCCAATCCCTACCATCCCCTTCAGCCTACAGCGGGGATTACTCACACATGGATGGGGGAATCATGGATGGTTGATGGAGAGGCATCGGTGATGATGATGGCGATGATCTCCTCCAATTCCTCATCCCGGCAGGGTGCCAGAACGGAGTTTCTGAACCCCTAAATAGGGTTTTCGGTGGCGGCGGAGCTCTGGAGTGTTTCTGGGAAAAACGTCAATCCTCCTCGGGTTTTTAGGTCAAGGGGATTAAGTAGTCGAAAGGGGGTCGCGAGGTGGTGTCCGAGGCGGCCACACCACCCCCCGGTGCGGCCCACCTCTGGCCGCGCGGGCCCATAGTGTGGGGCCCCTGTGGCCCGCCTCCGTCTCATCTTCTAGCTCCGTGTGTCTTCTGGAAAAATAGGAACTCTAGGATATTTTTCGGGAATTTTCCCGAAACTTGACTTTCTGCACAAAAACAAGACACCAGGGCAATCCTGCTGAAAACAGCGTTAGTCCGTGTTAGTTGCCTCAAAACACACAAATTAGAGGTAAAACAACAGCAAAAGTGTTCGGGAAAGTAGATACGTTTTGGACGTATCAATCACCAACAACATCCCCCTATCTATTGTTGGGGTATAAATTTTGTTTTGTTCGTGTATGTCGATCCTTTCTTCTGATTGCGCCGTAACCATGGAGAATCCTCATCATTTAACGGGATGCTTGGGTCAGCTTTCACTTTGAAGGGTGGAATTTCATGAAACTTATTGTATTCTTCTAACATGTTGATGCATGTAAAATGCATACATGAACTTCGCATTATTTTACTTATATTCAGTCATATTTGCATCATATAAGGGTTATATCACTATTTTATAATGATTTTGGGAATATTTGATATGTTTCCTATTTTTATGGAATTAACCCTGCACAGGCAGAAAACCCTATATCTATATTTTTTTAATGTTTCAGAGACCCAAACGACGTTTCAGAAAACCCTATTTCTATATTTGGGCCTCGGAGCTCCGTTGCCGTTGATCTTTCCTCCACCGACTCGGTTTTAACCTAAAACCGACTATAAAAATAGCCCCCCGACGTTCTCTGGAAGGAGCGCCGCAGAATCACAGAAACACCGAAACAGAGACCTGAAGTTGCAGATTGGAGGGGAAAAACTCCGGCGGGGCGCTGCCGGCATGGTCTCCATCTTCTCCAACGACTTCTCCACCATCTCCATGATGAAGAGGGAGTAGTCCACCTCTGGAGTATGGGTTTGTGGAAGTAACTTATGTATCTCTCCTCTCTCTTGAGCTTCACTAATTAGTACTGTATGAGCTGCTGAACATGATTACGGTCATCTATGTAATACCTTTGTGGTGGATCTTTTTATGAGTTAATATATGTTTGAGATTGCAATGTTTTGTTTCAGTTATGAAAGTAGATGCATATTATGTACCCCGTTCTTATTTACTTGTCATGATCAAGCATGTTTATGAGAGCGTGTGAGGGGGAACGTGTGCATTAGTTGGAGTAACGGGGTGGCTAGTGCAGTGAACGTGAGAGAAGGTTCTGCGATCCACTTGGGTATCTCTACCTTACTTTGTTGCCTCACTAGGGATAAAAATAAATACCATGCTACCGGAGATGTGGGTGTGACCATTGCCACTTCCTCCATGACTAGATCTAGCATGTTCTTATTTTAACTTTATGTCATGATACTTATTGCTATACTCTGAGTTATCTTAATTACTGAGGTGTTATGATTTAGTTCGCATCTTGGTGGAGTATAAGAGAGACTAATAACCAAAAGGTCTCTATGTTAGGACGTGATGCCCATATAATTATAACTTGTCTTTAAACTATTGTGTTGCAATCTCATATGTCAACTTTAGTGTTCCATTGTCTACCACTTTATTAAAGAGAGAGTGCATTTGTGAAACCATGAACCCCGGTCCATTTTTAATCATAAGAAACACCTTTCCAACCACTTTCACCACTTTACCATTTTCTGCCATTTAAAAATCCGAAAATACAAAAACAATTTTTCATCTTGCATTCATCATATAAAACCCAAAAATAACATTTGTCATTGCTACCACCATCCTTGCATATTTATTTACCACCATTGCATATTTATTTCTTGTTTGCATTGCATATTATCTTAATATCATTCTCACACCTTATGCTTGACAACCACTAGGTGAGGTTGAGGACCAAAACATTTACTTTGTTTTGTAGGTAACCAAAAGAAGGATAGGAAAGATAAATCTTCACTACTGATTCCCCGAGAGTTCGATATTAAACCCTCGAGTCACCCCTCGTGGGGAAAACACGTCTTCCACTTACTACACACTATGCACTTGGAGTCTCAACCTAACCCACATTCTTTTGACGCAGGTAACTACGTCATCGGGTATCACATGTCTGTCTTGTCCTCCACTCCCACGATGTTTCTTTTCCCCGAAAGAACTATGTGGCGCCTTGGCTCATCGTATGATGTATTCGCTTGCTTATCTTTTCTTTTTTTTAGTCTGGAAGACATGTCCTTCACATAGAAAACCTGAGCCATATCATTGGCTAGGATGAATGCCTCGGTGTGGTACCCAAGATTCTTGAGATCCACTGTAGTCATTCTGTATCGCGGGTCTATCTCTACCCCGCCTGACAGGTTGACCCATTTGCACTGAAACAAAGGGATCTTAAGAGAAGGTCCATAGTCAAGTTCTCATATCTGCTGTATGCAACCATAATATGTGTCCTTTGTCCCATTCTCGTTTGTTGCATCAAAGCGGACACCACTGTTTTGGTTAGTGCTCTTTTTATCTTGGGTGTCCGTGTAAAATATATTCTCATTTATCTCGTACCCTTGGAAAGTCAATATAGTCGAAGATGGTGACTTGGCCAACAAGTATAGCTCTTCTCCAACAGTGGTGTTATTAATGAGATGCGTTTGCAACCAACCGCCGAAAGTATCCACGTGTTTTCCTTTCATCCAGAAGTCAGTCTGCTCTGGGTATTCGGAGCGTCAAATATCCATGTGTTTCACGATATACGGAGCCACCAATCTGGAATTTTGTAGAACTATGTAGTGTGCCTGAGTGAAAGAATGCCCGTCCATACTTTTCCTAGCATGCCTTTTCCACGCAGTCTCCCCTCATGGCGCGATTGAGGAACACCGATCGGCTTAAGATCAGAAATAAATTCAACACAAACTCAATGACCTCCTCTGTTCCATAGCCCTTGGACATGCTTCCTTCTGGCCTAGCATGGTTATGAACGTATTTCTTTAAGACTCCCATGAACCTCTCAAAGGGGAACATGTTGTGTAGAAATACAGGACCGAGAATGGAAATCTCTTCGACTAGGTGAACTATGAGGTGCGTCATAATATTGAAGAAGGATGGTGGAACACCAACTCGAAGCTGACAAGACATTGGACCACATCCTTCTATAAACTTGGTAGAGTTGCTGGATCGATTACCTTCTGAGAAATTGCATTGAGGAATACACATAGCTTCACAATGGGTACTCGAACGTTTTTCGGTAGAAGCCCCCTCAATGCAACCAGAAGTAATTGTGTCATAATCACGTGGCAGTCATGAGACTTTAGGTTTTGGAACTTTTTCTCTGCATGTTTATTATTCCCTTTATATTCGACGAGTAGCCAGACGGGACCTTGATACTGCTCTGGACTTGAAAAAAGATCTTCTTCTCTTCTTTGGTAAGAGCGTAGCTGGCAGTACCTTGATACTTCTCTGGATTTAGGTTGTCTCGTTCGTGCATATGTTGCTGGTCCTGCCGTGCATCCGCTGTATCTTTTGTCTTCCCATACACGCCTAAGAAGTTTAGCAGGTTCACGCAAAGATTTTTCGTCACGTGCATCACGTCGATTGCAAAGCGAACCTCCAGGAATTTCCAATAGGGTAGGTCCCAAAATATAGATTTCTTCTTCCACATGTGTACGTGATTGTCAGCGTCATTCGAAACAGATTGTCCGCCAGGACCCTTTCCAAAGATTACTTTTAAATCCTTGACCATGCCATATATAACATCACCAGTAAGGAGGGTAGGCTTAGTCCGGTGATCTGCCTCACCTTTGAAATGCTTGCCTTTCTTTCTTACGAGATGCTTGTTTGGAAGAAATCGACGATGCCCCAGGTACACATTCTTGTTACCTAAATATATACTTTCAGTCTCACCTAAACAGTGTGTGCATGCATTGTATTCCTTATTTGACTGTCCTGAAATGTTACTAAGAGCAGGCCAATCATTGACGGTTACAAACATCAACGCTCGTAGGTCAAATTCCTCCTGTTTGTACTCATCCCACACACGTACACCTTCGTCAGACCACAACTGTAAAAGTTCTTCAACTAATGGCCTCAGGTACACATCAATGTCGTTGCCAGGTTGCTTCGGGCCTTGGATAAACACTGGCATCATAATAAACTTTCGCTTCATGCACAACCAAGGAGGAAGGTTATAGATACATAGAGTCACGGGCCAAGTGCTATGACTGCTTCTCTGCTCCCCAAACAGATTCAAGCCATCTGTACTTAGACCAAACCTTAAGTTCCTTACGTTACCTGCAAAATCCTTGAACTCACTGTCGATGTTTCTCCACTGCGACCCATCTGCGGGGTGTCTCAGCATCTCGTCTTCCTTACGGTCTTCTTTGTGCCATCGCAACAACTTGGCATGCTCTTTGTTTCGGAATAAACGTTTCAACCATGGTATTATAGGAGCATATTGAAAGAACGAGGATGTCGCCTAGAGGGGGGGTGAATAGGCGTTTTAAAATAATTACGGTTTAGGCTTGAATAAATGCGGAATAAAACTAGCGTGTAATTTATCAAGCACAAAACCTAAACAAGCCAGGTTCACCTATGTGCACCAACAACTTATGCTAAGCAAGATTAACAACTAAGTGATAGCAATATAGATAACTTCAAGCCCGATGGCTATCACAAAGGTAAATGCATAAGTAAAGGTTTGGGTATAGAAGTAACCGCAAAGTGGACACGAGGAGATGTTTCCCGTAGTTCCTTCCCAATGGAAGTACGTCTACGTTGGAGGGGTGTGGAGCCTCCTAGGCACTCCAATAGCACCGATGTGCTCACCCTATTCTCCGTGAGCTTCACCCGTGAGGGATTGGCTCGTTCCACTATGAGGTCGACTTGAAGGCGTTGACCAAACCGATACACCAAGGTTGAGGAACTCCACAATGAGTTGGAGCCTCCCAACAATGTCCCGGAGCTTAGCAACAAGATAAAGTTCCGAAACTCACAAAGGCCTCCTAGGGTTACAACTAACCCACAAGGCAACGAGAACCACAAATAGTAATGAGCTTCTCAAAGTTCAACTCCACGAATCACCGTGGAGAACTCAAACCGATGCACCTAATGCAATGGCAAGAACACAAGAAGTGCTCAAAGCAATTCACTCTCAAATCCCACCAAAGCAACTAATGCTATGGAGGAAGATGAGAGGAAGAGCAAGGAAGCAACAAATGAATCCCAAGATCTATGTAACATCCCAAGTTTTTCAAAAAGTTGAAAAATCAGAAAAATTTAAAACTTTTGAAAACTATTATGTATTTTGCTTTGAAAGGAAAAATCATGCATGCATTCATCATCATATAGCTTCGTTTGCATTTTGATATTTCAAAAGTGGGAATAATAACTCCACTTGAAAACATATTTAAGAAAAGAATATTAAAAGAGCAAATTATGCTCCATAAATTCTTTTGACTTTTACAAATTTATTTGTTCTATTAATGTTTGGTTGTGTTTCGATTGTTTGTATTGAGATTTATTCTATTACTTACCAATTCTCTATTTTCAAGCTTTATAGTTTTGCTTTTGAAACAAAATAATTATTTGGATTCTAAAATGAGTCCTGAATTCATTTTGATTTATCAAACCCCTTTTAAACTATTTGAGTTCGATGCAAATTATTTTATTGAGTGATATGTAATCTTATTACTCATATTTTGCTTTGGTTTAAAAATATAAGATCAAAACGAATTTATAAAACCCTATAGTTTTCAAATGACAATGATATGTCCAAAATTCATTTAAACACTTTTCAAAAATTTAGTTGACAAATGTTTTGGGAAATGTTATTTGAGGTTTTCAAATTAAAGAGTTGGTTTTTACAAAACTATAGAAATTGGTTTGACTTATTTTGGTTTTGTATTTAAAAAGATATTAAAGTTTTTAGGAAAAGAAAAGAAAAGCATTTGAACAAAAAAAATAGGAACCCTAGCTAATTGGGCCAAACCCATCTCTTCTCTCCCGCAGCGCGCAACGGCCCAACACCGGCCCAGCCCAGCTTTTTCCTTTCTGTCACTGACATGTGGGACCCAGTCATGACGCAAGCACTGACATCATCGTCGCCTTCTTCGTGTTGAACACGAACTCACCGAAACCCTAACAGATTTGTTTCCAAAATTCGCACGATTTTGTTGAGATTCTTCCGGGTATGTTGGCCCCATATAAACCCCACGTCCGCCGCACCAAAAGCCCTAAAAAACCCTAGCAAAAGCGCCACCAGGCTGCTCGCAATCGCCGCCGCCGTGCCACCATTTGCCGCCACCGTTTCTTCAAGCTGCCGGTGATCCTCGATCCTCTCAGCACCTCTCGCTTCTCCCCCTCGCTTCTCCGTACCCTGGCGCACCTCCCTGACACTTTTGCGCACTTTTTGCGTGCACCAGATCGACGCCCGCTTCATCGACCTCCACCATCCGCCGCGGGGCCATCTCCGGCGAGCGATGCGGGAAGAACAAGACCGCGCCCGTCCACCGCGACCCCTTCCTCGACCTCGCCTTGACCTCCTGCACCCCGTGGTATGAACCCCGCCTCCCCTCCCTCCCTGTTTCATTCTCCGACGAAAGTCCGGCAATGAAACCACCGCCACCGGAGCTTCTCCGGCCGACAGCGCCGCTCGAATTAGGTCATTCAGATCTTGACCGTTAGATCTTCATCGGACGGCTAATGTTAGATCGCTTACGCGAAGAGGTATCGGCGAATCGGAAGACGCCACGTCGACATCTGCCCACGAAGTCCCGCGTAACCCGTCCGCCCGCGCCCACTTCTGCCCGCGAGAAGATCCGCACCAATCACAGGCCGCCACGTTCGCCCAGGGACTCCAGCGCAGAAGATTCTTTCTGTTTTCTTTACAAATTAGCCCCTGCGTACCACGGATAGGTCCCTGCAATTTAGTTTCATTATTAACTTTTACTCGTTTGTCCAAATTTTATGAAAAATATATTTTTGGAAACCTTATAACTTGTAGAAACTTTTGGTATACTTATTTTGAGGTTTTGTCGAAATTAATGTAGATAAATTTTAAAAGTGGTTTAAATAGTATTTTGATTATAACTTGAGTTTAAAAATAGATTTTTGAGCAAACTCTTTTGCTATAATTTTGTTATGCCTAAGTATTGGCCGTAGGATTACTCTACTATTTTTGTAAAAGTATTTTCAATGATTTTTGAGTAAATATTGATTAAATGCTTTTTAGGTGTTATTTTAATAATTAAAAATTATTAAAAATTATTCTTCCTATAATTTTTGACTAATAAATGACTTAGTCATATTTTGATCGCTTTAGATACAAAAGTACTTAGAAATATTTTGTCTCTCAAAACAAAACTATTTCTTCCTTAGAAAATATTTGACAAGTATTTGACAACACTTTTTCCTTAGAAAATTTTAGCATCTCTTATGTGTTAACTTTCCTTAGAATAATTTTAGTGACTTGTTGTTGACCCTTGGTCCTTAGCTATATTTTGGATCATCTTTATTTCTTGCATTTCCTTAGCATTTTCATAAGCATGGCATGCATATTAAGTCCTTAGTATTATTTTTGTACTTCTTACATGACTTCCTCCTTAGAAATTTTGAGGATACATGTTAGCTATTATGACTCTCCTAGTCAAAAACCACTAAGTTAGAAATTAGTAGAAATCAAGGAAGGACTTAGCTTGAAAACAAGACTGCAGAAGCATCTCCAAGAAGAAATGACTTAGAAGAAATCAAGGAAGGATTGCCACCCAGGGTATTAAGGGGCCAATGTTTTCTCTAAGTGAAGATTGCTTACCGTGCAACCATTAATCATATGGGCTCTGACTTGATGGATTAAGTTATGTGGACTCATCTCGACTTGACAGGTGGTGGTAGTTGGTTAGAATGGGAGCGCGTCAAGGCGGCATGGGATGAGGAAATGCTTCTAAAAAGTCTCGTCTCAACTCTCTCCTTTTCCTTAGCACAAATTGAGTGCTTGAGGATAGTTTGGGTTTGTTGGGTCTAATGGTGAAAGTGCACAACCTCTGCAGAGTTAAAAACTAAGTACTTAGCCGTGTCCCCGGTTATGGACAATTTGAGCAGCTGATCAAGGATTCAACGGAGGCTTCATCATTCCAATTTCGAAAGTAAAACTTGATGGTGAATAAGGGTAGATGAGGCTATGGATTTCATGCCATGTCTCAATTTGAGGAAAATGTTTTACAAAGTGTTAGGCAAAATTGGCTTTATGTAAAATAGCCATGAAACTCCACCAGCCAAATATGCATATAGGCTATAGAGTTATTCCATTAAGTGTCCACATAGTGTCACTTGCCAGATCCATTTTTAATGGTATTTGACCCACTCTGTTGCAAAATTTTATTTGTTGCAGATTGTTCTGACGACGAGTGAGTTTACGTAAAGGGTTTTCGAGTCTGCGACCAACATGTTTTTTGCATGTGGCACATGCTAAGGATGAGGACTCCATGAAGATTATATTCCGCTGCTTTACTCTTTCAAGCTAGCTATATGCTATGCAAGTTGTAATGAATATTTTACCAAATCTGGATCATTCGATGTAATAATGATACTTTGTTGTGATACTACATCTTAAACTGTGTGTGCAAATGAAACGATCCAAGGGTTTGCACTATACACAGGTACCTCGCCATATTTTAAGTGCAGGTACGCTACAATCTAGATCCAATATGCTACCCTCACTTAGAGGAGAGATTGATTGGTGGAGATGTAGATCTAGATCTCCTCTCTTGTTTCCCTCAAGAATGAGCAAGAATCATTGGAGGGATTGAGAGAAAGCAAGCTTTTGGAGGTCAACAATGGAGGGCAAAACTTGCAAGAAGAGTTGGGGAACCATTGGGGAAGAAGACCCCTTAAAAAGGTTCCCCACGAATCCAACCGTTGGCTGCAGTTCTCGAGCCCAGCGGTAGTACCGCTGGGATAGGCAGTACTACCGCTGGGTTCTACAACGCAGCCTCCTGGCCAGTCAACGACTGGCCAAAGCTTCTCCGAACACACGTCCCCGGTACCAGTTGGTACCGCCGGCGGTACCGCTGGCGGTACCGGAAGAAAGCTCCGAACGTTCGAAACGGCGGTACCCGCAGCGGTACCGGCTGGCGGTACTACCGCTAGACCTAGCGGTACTACCGCCGCCAGGTAAAACAGCAAAAAAGGCGAACACCAAAACGGCAATATCTTTTGCATGGAAGCTCCAAATTAGGTGAAACCAATTTTGTTGGAAAGGTAACGACAAGGAGAAGGCCAACAAAAAGTAGAAATATTAAGAACCATAAATAGAGTTAAGTTGACACACATGGAAAGGTGTGGAACTTTCCTCACGGATAAACCGATAATATTTCCAACACGAAAACGCAATAAGTTTTCCATAGTAAAACCGTTTTCGAACAACTTGGTCTTGTCATGACGAACACGACAAGCACCAAAACCTCACAAGGATAAAAGCCAAATAAGAACCAAGAAAGATGATGCCAAGTATGCAAAGGTTTGAGCTCTCTCCGAGCGATACGATCAAGTTACTCATTCGAGAGCCCCTCTTGAAAGTGTGGCATCTATCCTATAATCCGGTCTCTCACTAACACCATGAGACCGGTAAAATAGAAACCCTATCAAGGTCATACATTTGCCTTGCGTGATCCACTTGAGCTAGATGATGACGATCTTGATCACCTCAAGTTGGATCACCTTTCTTCATTGCGCTCCGCTTGATGAAGACTTGTGAAATACTCCCCCATACACAATATGGGAGAGCCACTTTTAGGCACATCTTCACTTGACCATTATCTTGATGACGACCACCGCTTGACGTCATCCACCATGGGCTATATGGAACCTTCCTTTTGATGCACGCCCATGGGAAGATACCTAACCCCACATAGATACTCCACACACGTATATATGGGTTAGTTCACAAAGCTATATAGACAATTGCTTACCATACCATTGGATCACAAGATCCCACATGGTACAACATGTAGCTTTGTGTGTTGATCACTTGAATCCATCCTTTCTACTTAGCCTTGATCAACTTTGTATCTTTTCTTATTTCTTGATCAATGATGATGTCTTGAAGGTGAGCGTGAATATCCACGGTATTCTATTCTTCAAGACATACTTATAAATATGCTCAACTCTATATAAGACCATTCTTCATATAAACCCTTGAAAGGATCTTGGTCATCTTATAAGCTTCTAGGGTCCAACACATGAACTCCAATCTTTCCTATGGACAAGATCTATAAGAATATCTCAATGCAAACATTAGTCCATAAGGATTGTCATTAATTACCAAAACCACGCATGGGGCAAAACATGCACTTTCACATACCACATCACCTTGGCAGGAACCCTCTTCCTGGGGCTCGGCTCGCCCTCAACATCATCTGGGTCATCTCGCCTGATCTTATACCGCAATGCACCGCATATCGGGCATGTATTCAAATTCTCGTACACCTCATCGCGGTAGAGGATGCAGTCATTCATGCATGTATGTATCTTCTGCACCTCTAATCCTAGAGGGCAGACAACCTTCTTTGCTTCGTACGTACTGGGGGCAATACGTTATCCCTTGGAAGCATCTTCTTTATTATTTTCAGAACCTTTTCAAATCCCTTGTCAGAGAGTCCATTCTCTGCCTTCCATTGCAGCAATTTCAAGGTGGTACCCAGCTTTTTCTGGCCATCTTCACAATTTGGGTATAACAATTTTTTGTGATCCTCTAACATGCGCTCCAACTTCGACCTCTCGTTTTCACTTTCGCAGTTTATCTGTTCATCAAGAATGATCCGACGAATATCATCATCGGACTGATCATCAACAATGACCTCATGTTCAGCTTCGTCTTCCCCCATTGTAGTACCACCGTGTTCAGAGAACACAGTATAGTTGTCATCATCCTCTTCTTCATTGTCTTCCATTATAACCCCTCTTTCTCCGTGCTTGGTCCAACAGTTATAGCTGGGCATGAAACCGTTCTGAATCAGGTGGACGTGAAGGGTTCTTGAGGAAGGGTAATTCCTCTTATTCCTACAGTCATCACATGGACAAAACATAAAACCATTCTGCTTGTTTGACTCAGCCACACGGAGAAAATTATGCATGCCATTAATGAACTCGGGACAGCGTCGGTCACTGTACATCCATTGCCGGCTCATCTGCATTATATAAATATATCAAAAATCATTACACTATAGCTATATCATGAATAGAGATACATGACCAAATTCATTAATACAAGTTCACCACATTAAAACAAAAGTAGAGTAGTGACCAAATCTAATACATAGTTCTCAGAAAAATACATTAATTGAAACTAACATACAACTATCTAAAGAATTTAAATCCAACGACAAATGCGATCAAAATCGCAACTAAGGTAATTATTGAACCAACAGCATAATGATACCAAGCCTCTTGACTAATGGCATATTTTCTAATCTTTTTAAGCTTTAAGCGCATTGCATTCATCTTGATCTCGTGATCCAAGCGCATTGCCTCCATCTTGATCTCGTGATCATCGATGACGTCGGCAAACTTGAACTCCAATTTCATCTTCTCTTCTAAGTATTGGAGACGAAGATCTTCACTTCTTTTAAATTTTTCTTTCAAAACATTGTTTTCTTTTTCAAAAAAACTCGACAATAGGGTCGGTTGGAATTTCCGGTTCAACTCCTCCTAGAAAAAAATATATCTATGTCAAGTTGGTCGGCATAATTATCATAAACACGAAATTAAACAAATATATAGTTATAACAAACAATCGTTCCACATCCGAACAATAGAGTGGACGAGAGCCGGTGTGGACAGATGTCAAAACCATGACACTATATATAACAAACAATTATACAAATAAGAAAATTATACATGTACTAATTATGCATCTAAATCATACAACTAAGATTTTTTAAAATAAAAGATAAAAACAAGAGGCTCACCGAGGTGGTGTCGGTGACGGGGCGGCGCGGGCGATCGACGGCGGTGAGAAAGGGGACGGGACGACACTATAAAAAACCACAAATCATACTTTAATTTGAGCTCAAAATGCATACAAAAGAAATGAAATCCCTAACTTAGGCATTTCATCAAACACCTAGCTAGCACTACAAAATCAAATGAGCTAAACTAGCAATAAAATGAGCTAAACTTAAAATGCCGGAAGAGAGGATGAAGTTCCTAACCCTTGTATAGGTAGGTGCCACCAATCTTGACAAATGTTGGAGAAAAATGGGATGAACTCGACCTCAGGAGAGTAAAGAGAGAGCAAAAAATGGAGTTGTGCTCGAGCAGGAAAAATGGAGCTGGGCTCGGGGTGGAAGAAGATATATAGGGGAAACTTTAGTCCCAATTTGTAATACGAACCGGTACTAAAGATGGACCTTTAGTACCGGTTCGTGTTACGAACCGGGACTAAAGGGTCTCGTCGTGGGGGCCCCCACTGCAGCCGCCTGCCGCAATCCTTTCGTCCTGGTTGGTATTACCAACCGAGACAAAAGGCCCCGCACCAACCGGGACGGCTTCCGGCCGGCCGCCTCGCCTCTGGAACCGGGACTAATGCCCCCTTTTGTCCCGGTTCCTGTCCAACCGGTACAAAAGGGCCGCACCGAAGCCCCTGTTTCTACTAGTGTTAGTTCCCTGCAATACATTTTTATTTCATAAACTGGCTTGGTATCAATTGTAAAAATTACATATGCAAACATACTACAATCTGCACCATTTTATATTTATTGGTGATTACTCTAAACAATGTTCTTTCAATATCAAGTAGAGAGCATGGACAGTTTGTTAAATTTTGACTTGCTAGATAATTTTGACCATGAAAAAATAAGTAAAAAATAATGTTATTGGTTCAATTTATACTCTAAAAATTTCTATATAATCATGCACTAGAAACCACTATTAACATATTTGTTCGATCCTATTCTTTGCATATTTACCATAAATATATATAGATTAGGAACTGAAGAAATAATAGTTCTACAACAGACTTTTGTTATAAGATACATTTTTTGCTATCTTTCATTGATATTTGGTACAAACAAAAAATAAACAAACTAATTTTAGTAAAATTGCAAGTTATGTGATTAAATTATGCCACAGATAGAAAATTATATTTTTAATACGGTAACATGCTAAAAATAAGATTTTGATAATTATAAAAGTTTCGTAAAAATTGCATTTATTTTTATTCCCTGGGCCCAAAATTCAATAGGATCGGCCCTGACTCCGTCGCCACGTTCTCCCCTGAAGATCCGTGTGCATGTACGGTATTTTGCTGGTCTACGTAAGGCCTCAGCGATCATGTCGGGGACCTTCATGACGTTATCGTGATCGATATTGCTTCCGTCAAGCACTTGGATGCCGCAGTTCAAGTGTAGGATCTTCCAGATGTCCAGCCCCACAATATTGGATCTACAAGAAGAGGCCGAGAGTCGCGAATGTCAGGAGAGTCGTCAGCGCGTTCATGGGGATGTGGCAGCTTCTCAACAACGTGATCACCCACGACGTCACAGGGATCCAGTTTGACAACGACGACATGAACCAGATGCACGAGGAGCTTGAGGTGCTCGGTGAAGCCGAATTAGCAACCGACATGGTGAATCAAATAGCCCACAAGACATAAACCATACTACCTCCGTTCCAACCGACATGGTGAATCAAAATTATCATTGGAACTTTGACCAAACTATAGCCCTCCGACACCTTTCAGGACATGATGAATGTGCCCAGCGATTTGCAGGAGGATGAGCTTGACAGGGATGTGCAGGAGAATGAGCATGAAGAAACCGATGAGTACTAGGTACCACGTAGTATTGCATGCAGAGATTAAGGAGAGGCACCGCAAAAACCGATAAGTGCTAGGTATGGCGTAGTGTTGCATGCCGAGACGGAGTCAAGATATATAGCAACTGAAGCTACTAAATATATGTCTGTGTCCGTGTCAACAGCTCTGGCGTGTTAAGGGCATGTACAATGTAAGGTGCTTATGGAGGTGCTAAGAAAAATAAACCAGTTTTTAGTTAAGCACCGATGCTTATTTACACAAGAGAAATTCTCAACTAGGCACCTCTCCTATAGAGCTAAGCATTGGTGCTTATGAAAAAGGTTGGTTTATTTTTGTAAGCACCTGTCTAAACACCTTGCATTGTACATGGCCTAACTGAATTGCTTTGTGGATGGTGTGTTTTGGCTTCTTGGCGACGGTTGAGAAAGACGGTGCTTATAATTTTGCTTTCGTGTTTGAGGAGCTCAACTGTTGGCTATCAGAACAATTAACGATGGGCAAGTCAATTAATCTGTATTATTGGAAGCTCATTATAATAAACTACAACCACTTTTTTTTAGATAAAGGGCTTTATTACTCAAATGTTTGAGGTATTACACCCGGCCTCTGCATAACAAATGCACACAGCCGCAATCCAACGGAAACAGTAAAAGAAGTGCGAGAATAGACGAATTACAATCATCAGAATAAAGTAAAAGGCCTAAGACATGGCAAGCTCATCAGCCTATGGAGGACCAATCCGGCGATCAAGCGGCCACCCATGTTGTGATAAAATGTCCCTTGCCACCTCCTCCAAGCGAGCACACGCCTCCGTAAAGAGGTCTCGATGTCCCACGCGCTGTAAGGTGGACCACGTATGGAGAGTACTTATGCATCGGTAGAGTACCTGCAAGAGAGAAACATCTTTGTCATTGAAAACCTTGTCATTTCTACAAAGCCAAAGCGACCATATAACGGCAATCGCTCCCACCCTAATAACCGTTCTAAGCTTCTTATCTATCCCATGTAACCAGTTGCCAAAAACATTTGCAACGGACTTGGGTGGATATAAGTTAGATGCTATTTGGATAGATGACCATATAGAACGAGCGAAATCACATTCGAAGAATAAGTGTTTTATTGTCTCTTGTTTTGAACCAAACATACACTTTGTACTTCCATGCCAATTCCGTTTGACAAGGTTATACTTAGTTAAAATGACGCCCTTACGAAGATACCACGAGAAAACTTTAATTTTAAGTGGAATCTTCATTTGCCATATTTTTTATGATCATCGACTGGAATATCAGAATGCACTAGCGCCCTATACATGGAATCTACTGAGAATTTTCCATTCCCGCATAAGTTCCACCGGAATTCATCGAAACCTTGTGTGAGTTGGATTGAGGCCAACCGTGCCAACAAGGCGTTCCAAGACGTTAATCTTGCACCGAATAAATCACGCATGAACGTCACATTGGGAGGTGAGCACTGCATAACAGTGGCTATAGTATCCCCTTTGTGGCGTACAATATTATATAGAGCCGGATATTGCTCCCGGAGAGTGATAGTACCTAACCATTTATCCTCCCAGAATCTAATCTCCAAGCCATCCTTAATATTAAATACGCCAAAGTGAAAGAAATGCTTCTTAGTCGCCATCAGCCCGGCCCAAAAGTGGGAGTCACCAGGTTTCCATAACACCTGTGATACCGTCTTTGTGCCAATGTATTTTCTCTTAAGGAGCGTTTGCCAAATACCATCTTCGGTGGATTCAAATTACACTTCCTCTCTCGTCACTACAAAAGGAGTACATGCCAGGTACACGATCCTTCTACGGTTATACCCTAATTAACAGCCTACCCTTCACTTCTCTTTCCCTAGAGGCTAGACAGTCGGAGCCATGTCACAAATCTTCGTCCGGATGAGCTACCAGCCTCCGAGCCTCATTGTGGCTCCGGCGGGGGCTCGTTGCCCATCAGTCGTGCACGCCGTCGTCACGGGCTCACCCGTGCTCGTCCTAGTCTGTGAGAGCCGAAAGGTGGCAGCTGGGGCGGCCCGAGCACTCCAAGAAGAACTAGCATATAAGAACACATACTTGGCAACGTGTTGCGTGTGCATTATAAGAATTTATTGTAGATACGCATGTATGTGTTGCAACAACATCCGTTTTGTGGTATATATAGATTGGACTCAAAATAGGGGTCTAGCCCCGCGCACTAGAATTTTCTTTTGGCTCAAAGAGTGTATAGGCGCGGGCGAAAATTGGTTTAGTGCCTGCGGACTAAAATTCGTTTTGGCGCTAAGAGCGTATAGGCGCGGGTGATATTTTTATTTTGGGAGGTTGCCATATGAGTGGGCCTCTATACATAGCCAGTTTTTTCTCTTTGGATTTATTCGTTCTCTTCTTGTTTCCGATAATTCTTTCCTCCTGCGTGTTCGTCTCCTCCTCCCCCCCGCCGCCACCGCTCCAGTCTCCTGCTAGCGGCTGCTACCGGCGAATTCCACCGCTGATCGAGGCTCACAAATCCGACCTCTTCTCTGGTCCGTCTCTCCGTCCTACCACCATATCACGCATCCACTTCATGAAAGGTATCACCGCGTCAACGCGTCCGAAGAGCGCGCGCGTCACGCGTGAACTAGCATTTCCGCGTACGATGAGTACAAGTAGGGGTGCTTCGAGGAGAACATTAACGCTGACCGTGCGATCTGATGACGTTAAGACTCCTATCGTTGCGTTGCTTTCGTTGGTTCCGCTGGCGTTGTCCTTGGTTTTCTCAATGGGCTCTACTTCTTTTGCTTTATTACTGGCATGTGTGGTCCTTTCACTGTAAAAATGTGGTCATTGTTGTACAAAGAAGATTCAACATAGCATTTTCTGTGTAGGAAGCATTTTCAGATAATGCGATATCGGTTTGCAACATTTTCTATAAATCTGTAATACTTGCAGCGTGTAGCAAAAAATGTTGTAACATTTTTTATATAGACATGTAGCAAAAAGCAACAACACATGCAACAAATCCTCATTTATTTGCATCAAAACGTCAGTAAAACGCATCATTTTTGCAACAGAAAAAACAACACATCCAACATTTGTGGCCAACTCACCAAACATGAAACGCAAATGTAATTTTGGAGAAAACTCTTTGTAGCATACACCAAGAAGAAATTGCAGCCATTTTAGTCCAGATTACACAAAAAGAATACAAATGCTTGTAGCAAATCACAACACCGTATGCAACATCAAAAGTTTCTCGTAAACACTGACCTCCACAGTTGAATATGGAGACACCACCATACCCAATTCGAGCTCACCGGCAACAAATCCGTCACACCAGAAGCTCGCCAGAGGTATATCGAGTGATCCCTAGGCCAATCCACCCACGGACTTCGTCTCCTCCGACAAATCCACTCGTGTGACGTCGTCAGAGTGTAATGGCCCATGGCCCGTAGGGACCACTCACGTGGAAAGGAGCGAAGGAGCTGAAATGTGAACGCTCAGGACGTTTGTCTGCGATCTCCGATGAGGTTTTGTGTACGTGTAATGGATGCACCGGCCACCGCCAAGGAGGCCATGAGGAGAGAGTACGGAGGGAGTTGTTGTCACGAGCGTCGGTTCTTCATCGCCGCCATCGAGCGAGAGTAACAAGTCGTGGCTGCAAGATCCCGGATGCACGGCTCCTCGACGGGCAACAGAGTATTAGCGACGTCGATAGGGTCGCAAGGCAGGGACCATACTCCGGCATTGACTGTTTTTTTCTGGATAAAAAAGGAGAGAGAAGTTGGGTACTGACCATGGAGCGCGCCCAAAACGAACCGCCCGATCCGTCAACCGGTAGAAAACTAGTGTTTTCCTTGAAATAATTGAGATACAGTTTTCTCTTTTTTTTTCTTGCGAATAGATCCAGTTTTCTCTTTAACCGGCTACGGCGGGCCTTATAAGTCCGGACTTGACCGTCGAATGTTTGAGCTCTGGATTGGAATATTTGATTTCGATGGTTTCATCCAACAAAGACAACACTCAGTTCATCTCCTTCCTGAAGTCATTAGTCATAGCTTTTGAGTACTGTGATGCCTAGCTTCACTCGTCAGGTCAGGCCAGCGCCACAGTATAGGCCCAGCGTGAAATCATTTGTTCAGCCATTCACTGGCTGGTTCCAGCAACGTTGTCGTAATGCATGGCTGCACGTCCTCGAGAAAAAACATGCTTTCCATGTTTACGCACCCAAAGATGACTGGCCACATCTTACTACTCCCTCTGTTCCAAATTACTTGTCTCAACTTTTAATACATCCAAATTTGGACAAAGTTGAGACAAGTAATTTGGAACGGAGGGAGTACATGTTATGTTCACATCTTACATGTTAGGTTCACGGCAATTTCTTCCGTTTTCACGGCCACACAGGTACTCTACAGGGAACAGTTCATTGACTCATGAAGCAACCAGAAGTCCTACTTCACCCTACACTTTATTCTTTACTGTGCTAAAAGCACATGCAAGTAGCATGCTTTGCACTGGACACGTATAAATATAATTATTGTGTCCAGAGCATAAATAATAATTACACAGGGCAAGAATCCTATACAAGAAAGGAGCAGTTTGGCAGGGCCTTGCAACCTAGCGTCAGTAAACCAATTTACAGGGGTTGCCTACGGTGCAAGAGCGTGCAGAAGAATCCTGGATGAGTTCTGCGAGCTCGTTTCCAAAAGATGCCTTGGGCAGAGCTTCCACAAAATTGCAGCCTTTGAGTAAGGTTCGTGCTTCAGAAGGAGCGCGGACTGAGAGGATCACTTGCAAGTATCACAGTAAGAAAGCTTTCCTTCCGTGTAACTTTGATCGTTTTTGTGATTGGTAGTAGCAGTACTTGATTACTTGGCAGATTTTACTGCCGTTGCTTGCCTGGCAAGTACTCTCTCAAACTCGGCACAAGCTTCAGGCGAATCTTCTTCACTGGGTGGTACCAATTGCCAGAAGAGTGGCAAGTATGCCTCCCATTCATTCAAAATTTTAGCACCTTTTGTACTTCCCGTTTTTTCCTATAAAAGTGACATCCAATTAAAAGAGTGCGGAATGACCTACCTGGAACGAAATTTTCAAAAAATGCACTTGACTTACAACATAGGCCTCAATCAAGCCCTTGAGCTGCATCTGCCCAGCTGGAGCATTCACTCTCTGCATCTTGACGATCTCCTTGTTAATCTATTAAGAAACACTTGGACGTTATAACCCTGAGATTTGAATGGGGCGCTTCTCTGCATCCATGCTACAGAGCAGCTAGGAAGATAATTAGAAGCTGTAAGTTCACATACCTTTGGGACTAGTGTATCATCTTCATCTAGAATGTAGGCAAGGCCACCAGTCATTCCTGCTGCAACGTTCCTCCCAACTCTGTGGATTGAGAAATATATATCAGGACAAGGGTAATACACAAAATGGGAAGTATGCAGGCTGTGTACTTACTTGCCAAGCACAACTACACAGCCACCAGTCATGTATTCGCAGCAATGATCTCCTGTGCCCTCAACCACTGCTTGCCCAAGAGAGTTCCGAACTGCAAATCTTTCTCCTGTCTTGCCTCTCACAAATACTTGACCACCCGTAGCTCCATATAGACAAGTGTTCCCAACTATAGCAGCATCCTCAGGAACAAATCCTGTATCATCTACAGGAACAACAACCAGCTCTCCACCAGCCATACCCTGCATCAATGAAACAGAAGGCTTATGAAGCTGACCAGAAAGAATTTTCAATAGTATATATTTTGGACTAGTGTATCATCCTCATGTAGAATGTAGTTAGTACCTTCCCCACATAATCGTTGGCCTCTCCAACTAGGCGAACATTCATGCCAGGGGTCAGAAAACAACCAAAGGACTGTCCTGCACTCCCATTAAACCTGAAATGTTTGAAATTCTTTATTTTCTACTTTTTCATAATAAAAGATAGATGGACAAAATATGCAAACAAGGAAATAGTTAACATACGTGATGTTCAGCTGGCCTGCAAAGCCTGTATCCCCATACTTCTTAGCAATGGCACCTGCTACTCGACCGCAGACAGCTCTATCGACATTATAAATTTGGTATGTCTTTGAAACCTCTTTTTCGTTCTCAATTGCATCAATTATCTGCAAAGTGCAGTTACATAACTTTAGTAATGCTGCATATGACAGAACCAGGTTCCTAGCAACTATGCACTTCATTTTAGACCACAATGGCTATTCATCATCAATGTTACAGCTCTGGTTTCGAGAAGACCAAATAGCAAAGCCAAGCTGTTCTAATTGAGTACACAAATCTGCTCAGGAGGACAGCCATTACTCAAGTACATTGTAACCAATACTGAAACCATTACCTCGGGATCTGCAAGGATTGTCTCATCAAGAACAGGGCCATTAGAGTGGACGCCCTGGCTTCTTATCTGAGAGCTGCTCCATTTGGGTAATCCAGCATTCTAATACAAGAACATTGATTAATATAACAAGCATATGCATGAAGTGTCAATAACCCAAGCGAGAATTGCTATTAAATCCATACCATTAATAGGTATGCAAGATCAATGTGTTGTGTTTTCACCAAAGAGATATGCTTTGGTTTAAGTAAATCGGTATGCCCAATTATATCATCCAGCTTCTCATAACCCAATTGGGCTAATGTGGCTCGTACCTGGGTAATTAAGCATGAGTACTTAAATACAAGTCATGGTTATTCCAAATAAGCATATACATGACCAATATAGTGAAGCACGGAAAGAGTTTAACACAAAAGCATTAGTAATGTGAGTGATGCCATACCTCCTCTGCGACAAAGAGGAAGTAATTCACCAGATCACCAGGAACACCAGGAAACCTAGCACGAAGCTCTTCTCTCTGCAGGTGCATAGAATGTAAGATATAAGGTATAGCCAAGAAAAACGAAAAAAAAAACTTGTGCTGTTATTACCTGACTAGCAACTCCAACTGGGCAATTGTTTGTGTGGCAAATGCGTGCCATGACACATCCGGTAGCTATCATAGCTACAGAACCAAAACCATATTCATCCGCGCCCATGGCAGCAGCCAAAAGGACATCTAGGCCACTCCTGAATCCACCATCGACCCTAAGTACCACCCTTTCTCTCAATCCATTTTGTATAAGTGTCTGGGGGAAGTTAACTAGCTTTAGAACAAAGTGATTTGGTATTAGAAGATACTGATTGTAACGAGCAACTAAATGTAAACCTGGTGAGTTTCTGTAAGACCGAGTTCCCAAGGACCCCCAGCATGCTTGATTGAGCTAATTGGGCTAGCTCCAGTACCACCATCATGACCTGATATCTGTATAATAAAATGATAATTCAGATGACCAAAATAAGTAGGCTAAACTTCTTGACAAGTGGAAAAAAATCACTCCCAGCTAATTAAATAATAATTCAAAGCATCGTTTCTCTCAAGACTAATGCCGTAACAAAACATCAGGGTTAGCGTGCTCGTCCAATCATTAAACTAATCATCTTGACAAGTGGTGACTTGCCTAGCACTCTAGCAGTGTCCGTGCATGCAATAACTGTGTGTTCTGTGCTGCATTGCTGTGTTTTATGAAATTTTAGTAGATTTCTGGGGATTTATTCCCCACAATCCTAACTGTTTATTGCATACAATTTTCACTAAAAAGTGATGAACTACAATACGGAGGATATATCATTGTGAATTTAGTACATTAAATGCCACTGTATATAGTAGGGAGTATGAAATAGCAAAAACAGTTTACGCAACCTCAACTAGAGCATATAGCAACTTACAGCAAAAGGTTAAGGATACAAATAAAATGTAAAACCGCATTAAACAGTTTACGCAACCTCAACTAGAGCATATAGCACCTTACAGCAAAAGGTCAAGGGTACAAATAAAATGTAAAATCGCATTAAACCATAGGACCATAGTCACTCATGAGAATGCAGATCCACGTACAACGAATAGAAAATAAATGTTTAGCCCACCTGAATTACGTCTGCGTTTGCCTTAGATACTCCAGAGGCTACAGTTCCAATTCCTGCCTCAGCTACAAGCTTTACCGATACCTTTGCTTTAGGATTGATCTGCCCAGACAAATATGAATTAAAATATTTCATTAGTACCACTAAATGGAATTCTTTTTCCAAGAAGAAACCAAGATTAAACAACACTGCTAGTTGACATATACTACCTCCGTTCCTAAATATAAGCCTTTTTTGACTTTTCTTGGTTCGTGCATATCTAGACGTATTTAGACACATTTTAGTGTGTAGGTGCACTCATTTCGTTCAGTATCTAGTCCACTTTGAGATATATCTAAAAGTTCTTATATTGTGGAACGGAGGGAGTAGATAGCATCCTTATGCGACACAGAAAACTTATTTTCAAGCTAGCAGTTCTCCGTAGCACCAGTATTACTAGTTGATGTTGTATTCAAGTAGTTGAGCAAGACAAACCTGATGGAGGTCAAAAATTAGCTGCGCAAGATCCTCAATGGAATAGATGTCATGGTGTGGTGGTGGGGATATGAGAGGAACACCAGGTTTGGAGTTTCTCAACCGAGCTATATATGCACTGACTTTTTTCCCAGGAAGTTGACCCCCTTCACCAGGCTTCGCCCCTTGGGCAATCTTTATCTCAATTTGTTCAGCATTAACTAAAAATGTCGGTGTAACACCAAAACGCCCAGATGCAACCTGTGAAATAATAATAAATATAAGAACCAACTCAAATATATGAATCCAATAGAAGTACAGTACATGATACATTGTGACTTCAATTCAGGACAGATAAATAAAGAGTAGACAATTACGCATCCTTGATGGTACCTACAGTACAGAATAAAAGTACTTAATATGCTCCTACTTTTTTCTGAAAAGCAGGACACATTGTATACAAGAGGAGTCCATAGTCATGGTTTTGAAAATAGAAGCATAACCTGCCCTAAAACTATTTATAATACCCAAGGTAAAGTGCCAAAATAAAGCATTTGATGCTGCACCTGCTTAATGGCACTTGTAGCAGTGTCCCCGTTCTGAAGACCTTTGAGATGAGGAAGTGTTGGAGAATACCCATCTTCAACATCTGCAAGGGGACTCCAGCGGATTGGGTCCTGCAAAATAAGTCCATAAGAAGCTCTATGTTGTAATTTTCACTAGAGCTGCTTGACATAACTAGCTTATTAATGTAGGTTATTTGACCCACCTCACCACCTTCTCCTGAATTCGATTTTCCACCTATTCTATTCATAGCAATTGCTATTGCTTCATGTGTTTCCCTGGAAATAGCTCCCAAGGACATTCCACCTGTGCAAAAGCGCTCGACAATAGAGGTTGCAGGCTCAACTTTGCCTATGGGAATAGGGCCCCGTTCACTCTTCAATTCTACAAGATCTCGAAGAACCTGCAGCATAGAGATATGGTAAATCAAAGGTGATACACAAAAATATATAGAGGCTGCCCACCTGCAAAGTAAAGAGTAAGCACCACTAACATTGACAGGACGGCTTGCAAGATGTTGTTGGTAGATGGTATACGCATTATCACTTCTTTCACGAATTGCTTTGTGCAGCAGCTTTGACATCTCAGGATTATTTGCGTGAAATTCGCCTATTCAGGAAAGCAAAAACACCATATTTCAGTAATAAACAGCAACATAATATTGAAGTACATTTGATCCAACAAATTTATTACCTAAAATGCAATTTCTGCAGCAACAAGGTGTATTTTTGGAAGAAATGAGGTATTATCAGGTATTATCAGTGTTAACTTAATGGATGTGCCAAATATACTAAAACAGAAAATGGATTTAACTATCACGTTAATGATAAGCATTTTTCATCCCTGTTTGGCGGGCATCAAATCTAAGAGCTTGCATTTGCAATGGTTGTGCCGCTGGACAACAACATCCAGAAATCGCCCAAATCCCTACCAGTACCTCCCCGTGCAATAGACAGGACAGGGGATCCATGAAGACACTGGTATTGGTGAATCGTATGGACTCAAAGGAACATAGATTTCTAAAATAGTTGTGGCCTTAGTATGTTTTGATTGATGATCTCGCGCAAATGCCGCACACATCACAGCAGACGAATCTCAGGTCATTAATTGATGTCATTTTAACTAAAACACTCATATTGCAATTAAAATGGCAGAATACAGACAGTCAAGTCATAAAATCTAACTTTGCTAAAGTTGATGAGATTGTATACCTCCAGGTCTGGACTGGATGAATCCAAAGTTTTCCAGCCTCTGCGCGGTATCTTCCGAGAATGCCTTCACCCAGAATGATAATGTTTCTCGGCCCAGCTTTACAACAGATGGATAGGACAGTTAAGTTGGAGAAGCGACAGGCTCAGAAGAGCTACAAGGTACATGGACAGCTATAGGTGACAACCTAAACGCTCTTCCCAATAGGCAATGTACCAGATCAATAGAATCTTATTGACACCAAAAACATAAATGAAGTATGTGTTGACAAACCCCGTGTTTATGTGGCATACGGAAAAGTGTGAATTACCTCATCAAGGGTTAGTCCTCCAATTTTCGATACACTTCCACAGAATGCAAGGTCAACAACTTCTTGGCCAAGACCATATATTTCAAAGATCTGAGCTCCACAGTAACTATCCAAAAGATACGACACGTTAAACCATTGCATGAGTACTTCACCATAATGGCGCTGTTATATTGCGTTGGATGGCAAAGATAGACAAACCTTGAGAGCAATGATATGCCCATTTTTGAGAGTATCTTCAGCAGGCCAGATTTTACAGCCTGAAAACATAGACCAATTGATAACAGATCTAAAATGAAACATAAAGATCATACTTCTAGGAGTCGACCACAGCATAAGTGCACAAATGTAGTATTAAGTTCAACTGTGTATAGAAAATCATACCTTGATAAAGTTTCTTTGAGCTTGCTCGATGGTCACTGTGGGCATCTTGCCGTTGCGCATCAAATTAACAGTTTTCTTGCTCAGCCTCCATTGCCTGCACGTTTCTAGTGCCAGATATGGGCATACGGCACTAATGCACAATAAAAGATTGAATATTAGTAAATTTAGTAAGCAACGCAATATTGTCACTTGAAAACAAATGGTTCTGGAGAATGCGCACAACTGAATATTAGATCTAACTAGAAGTTGTTGAAGAGACAAAAGAATAAGGGAACGAATAACTGGATCTTTGAGAAGATCCCACTGAACATAACATAGACGGAAAGGTTTTTATTTGTTGTTTTAGACAGACACAACGTCAATTTTCTCTTCCTATCGTGGCTGCTTCGTCTACCTGAACTTTTTTTTAGATTGATTTCATCCATTCTTCCTCAACTTTGTATTTCTTTTGGATAGTGATTCATATAGGGGTCCCAAAGAAACATTTTCTTAAGGGTATTTTCCCATTATTTGTTAGTATGAGGACTTTATGATGTCAGTTTTCGGAAGTAGTTTGACTACAAAATCATAATTATCATCTAGACTTCAGTTCCATACAAATTGTCAAATGAGATACTAGCCAGCCAAGGCTATGGTACAGTGACTTGGATAGGGTTGGAAAAGTCTAAAGTCAGTTTGACGCTTTATCAAATAGTTCAATTTAATAACTATTACCATGCTACTGCCAGAAGATTTGCTACAAGATCCTGGAATGGATATCGTTAAGACAGGAATCGTAAATATATACAGTCAAAACGTGATATGCGAAGACATAAGCAACTGAAACTGGCAGTTAATGACATTATGCTATCCCGACTGTGTTAGATTATGATTTCGTGTATTTAATTCATGCTGACCTTATAACCCTGATCATCAATAAACACAGATTGGGAGTCTATACATGCATATATGCAGGATCAGGATGTCATGTGAAGCAAGAATAAGTAACGAACTAGCGGTTACTGGAGAAAATCTATGTAAAATCAAAGACATACCTGGCTCCATATCCAATCAAACAGGCAAATTGATGGGTACTGAAACACTGAGCAGTGTCAGCGACAATTGAAGCAGACATGCGGAGGCCATTTTGAATCAGATGCTGGTGGATGGCACCGACAGCTAGAAGTATTGGGATGGCAGGCCGTGTTGGTTCCTACATCATGCATCCATTTAGTTGCAATTTAGGATGTGTGTATAAAATAGGACATGATTCTATCTCTATAGTGTATTGCATCTTACTTTGACAAAAAGAAAGGTTCCGTATTTTAATCCAAGATCAATAATCATTTTAAGAGAACTACCTATTACTCGATTGTGATGTTTCTGAGTACAAATATGAAAGCCACTTCAAACATATTTTCAGTATAAAAACGAGGAGTAAAATGAGGACTGTTGCAGACATCTGTGTTAACACATTAAGAAGTCAGAAGCTACTCACAAGTGCTTCAGAACGATCAGAAAGAACCAGAAGTTGAGCACCACTCCGCACAGCAGCATCAGCTTCTTCACAAAGAGCATTAATTGCCTTATCAAGGGAACCATCTAGGCCTTTACGGATATTAAAATACGTCGAGAGTACTTTGGGCTTCAATTTCGGGTCATTCAATAGAGATTCTAGTTCCCCTTCATTCAGTACAGGACTTGATAGAGTAACCTGAGAAGTCAACAAGATGGTGCCTAAATATTACTACCAAGAATACAAAGGAAACCATTACCTTCAAAAGTAACTAACCTGATCAGCATTTTCAGGACCAACTTCCAAGATGTTGCCTCGTTTACCAATATTAACTTCAAGAGACATGACTAAACCTTCTCGGAGTGGGTCGATTGCAGGGTTTGTAACCTAGAAATCGATGAGATACGTTCATAAGCCAAAGCTGATATGATTATGATTGCTAAAATCATTTTTAAACGAGGACCCATTACTGATGTGCACTGTTCATTCAGGCCCCACAGATGCAGTATTATTTGGGAAATAGAGAGAGAGCAATAGTCAGTTCCCTTGTTACTTTGATTTTCCTTATTGATATTTATCATATATTGCAATTTGGTTTACCTCCATATAGAGCAGGTTGAAGATTGAACGGAGTTTGCTGGTACTCTAAATAACCTTGAATTTTTACTACAAAATGCGTTCCCAACTACCAACTGTGATCTAGATAAAAAGTTTCGCAAGGAGTACTGATATCATGCAATCATTTGGGTAATGGAGGACGTTTCTTCACCCATATTTTTATCATCGTTACTGAATCAGGAACCCCATTAGTTGAGCAAACCAGGATACTTATCTCAGTAAACATAGCAATCAATCAATAGCACTCTATAGGGTTTGGCGAGTTAACAAACATAGCACGATATGTCTAAAGGATTCACTGACCTGTGCAAATCGCTGCTTGAAATAATCAAAGAGCATGTGTGGTTTTTGTGACAACACAGCTAATGGAATGTCATCGCCCATACAAAATGTTGGCTCCTTCCCTTGTGAAGCCATCGTTTCAATTACCATTTGCACATCTTCACTGGAATAACCAAATGCCCTAAAACACATAACATTAAATTAAACATTAGGTCTGACACTCTGACTGACCATCTAGCATCTCTAATTATTAAAGTCAGTAGTACAGTGTCTGAAGTAACAACAACATAAGCACGTTGTACACATGGGGCACGTATCAAAATCAGCCAGAATCTGGCAATACATTTCTGGGCATGACTGACAAGATACAAAGATCAAAAGTACTTCAGATATTCCATAATGTAATACTGTGGAAATGATTTTGATTAATATTTTATGTATAGTTAAAAAGGTTTACTGGATTCATTCTGAAATGACATGACCCAGAAAGAGAAAGGGCATCGCAATGATAACAAAGTATAGTTAAAGATTATTATACATGTCGCTGAAATAGTCAGCCACAAGTCCACATTCTTTTAAAAATAAGCATCAGGCATAATGTCAGGCATACATACACGCTAACTCTGGAACAAACATACTAAGTACCACGTCACAAATACATACAAGGGAAAAGGTAGATATTAGTTCATAGGAGCAATGTTTGTGGATTCTTACTGCTGATGTCTCATAACTGTTTCATTGTCCATAACAGGGGATGATTGGAAATTGACAGGCTTTATTGAACGTGTACTTTGTTGCAACCAATTCCCGTAGGGGTGCGCTGAAGCCACCTTCTTCTTCACTTCTGTGTTCTCAAGCACCTAGGACAACTCACGAGATTTAGAATCTACATTTGAGAAGACTGCAATGGTCATAGACAGAAAAAGGGAAGATAGTGTTCTATTGTATTCTAACCTGACCAGTCTGTAGGTCAACTGTGATCATCATTCCAGGACCCAATCTTCCTTTCATTACTACCTTGGATTCATCCATTGGTATAACACCGACCTGTAGATTTTCATTAACAGAGCCAGTCAGTTGGTGTTGGTGAGAATCCTACATAATACTTCCCAAACTCTCGTAAAACACTTGAGAAGGTGATCCAAGATTGCTTTTAAAATTAACACATCAGATTCAACTATCCAAGATGGCGAAAAGTAGTACTAGAGTATCATTTGAAATCTAATAAATTGGGATTGTCAAATTATGAGCTTAAGATTCTAAGCATCATGTGTAGTACTAACAGGTTTATGAAAAAGTAATTCTCCTGTATCACAGCCATCAAATGTTCTGTTCACCTGCTAACAGGTGTTTGGAATATTGCATCTGCTAAGTGGGAACCAAATGCTCTGTGCGATATGCATCAACAGAAAAAAAGAAAGGGTGAAGTTTATCCAATACAGAGGAAAACATGAAAAAAGGAGCTTGGATCTTGGTACTGTGCATACTCTCTAGTAGGATCAAAGTACTGTGCATTATGAAAGAATAAGCTGAGAAGTGTAGCCACAAAATGCTTTCTACACGCTGAAATGTCAAGTTCTTGCTACATCCAAGTGCAAGCTTCTAACACAAAATACAGATTGATATACTACCTCTGATCCGGAAAATCTGCCAGGAAGTGTATACGAACTTTGTACTAGTGCAGTTGATTTTCAGCGACACTTAATTAGGACCGGAGGGAGTACTTAACTTTACTCGAACAACGGTTTACACAATCTGGCACCATCGAATGAATTTGTAGCCAAAAGGGCAACAGCACCATCGAATGAATTTGTAGCCAAAAGGGCAACATGTGGGAATTACTAAAGTTTGCCGCCACAGATGCATTAGCATGCAAATAGGAATCGAACACTAACAGGTAATTACATAATTTATCCTAATCACCTAGTGTAGCTGCCATACCTAACATTTCAGCAAATGGACACAATACTTACTGAATGTTACATTAAGTTTAGCTTGTGACATCTGAACTCTGCGATTTGGTATAGAAGGATGTCAGTGTATCTGCAATAAGTTACTGGCAGATAAACCAAATGATCCAATCTCAGAATTTCAAAATTGACACTTCACTAATGTGTGAGATAAAACCGCTCTATGATAACATTGCTATACAACAGAATATTCAGATGGCAGAACAAATAACTAGAACCTACCTCAGATGCAACATAAACAAAACCATCTGATGTTCTCCAATAACGTGCTGGACGAAGCCCATTTCGATCAAGGCATGCTCCCACTGTCCTTCCATCACTATATATACCAAAAATAACTTGTAAATATAGCCGGTTCTGTTGCAGCAAATTATTCGGTTGGGAAAAGGCAGCATTGGGATATCTTGCAAAATTCTAAAATTACGGCTATTCAGGAACGGAGGGAGAGAGTAAGAAGGAAGCAAAATCTGGTAATGCATGAAATAGCTTTACCAAACTAGGCAAGAAACTGTCTTTACATCAGAAAAAAAATGGCCAGCCACAGATTGGCACAAACTTACCTAAACAAGAGTAACGCAGGCCCATCCCAAGCCTCCATTTGACCCTTGTAGTACTCATAGAAGTCAACTGCCTAATACACAAACCAAGAGAAGCTTCAGTTGGACAGGAGTGTTGGCACAAATTAATGAAAGAGGCACATGCATGCTCAACATATATTCACTAATGCATCCCATACCTCAGGGTATTTTATTGACAATGTCGGATGGTTCTTATATGCCTCAGGGACGAGCATCATCATAGCTTCAGCCGGACTTCTACCACTTCTTAACAGTAACTGGTGGAAGAAAGGATGTGATGACTCAAATATTACAACACCAGTATTTAAGGTATAAATATATACTGCAAATGAACGCGGGACACTCGATGCAGTCAGAATAGCATGTACAAATGTGATGCACAGTGAAAATATATCAGTTAGAATTTCCCCCTTAGCAACAACTGACATGTTTCTAGCATTAGTGAAAATTAGACAGAGTACCACTTTATTATTCAAAAAATTGAAAACTTGTTTAAAAATAGCATAGGATGTCTACATGCAGATTCAAAAATGAAACTAATTATTTCAGTCCATTGAATCTCTGCAAGTCAAAGTGCAGCAAAATAGTCAAGTTGAGGTCATTTTTGCAACAGAATACTGTATTCTACTTATTTAGTGCCCATTAAATGTTAAACTGTTAATCTCCTGTAACAGCTTGACATGTGTGTGAATTATTTGTCGTTTCCAACAGAGCCCAAAAGGCCTTGAAATATTCAAGTACTGACAAGAAAGCAAAATCATGTGAATGTTATGGTTGTGCAGACAAGAACACAAGAAATGCATGCTTTATGTATATTAATGAACGGTACAGAGTCTCGTACTTCAGCAGCATTGTCAAGGTTTGCTGAATCAGATGCTTTAGGGTCACCAAACGGGCGTATTTCATTCTCACGACCTCGCCACACAGGAGATTGTATTGTGGCTTCCCTTGATCGCATCCAGTTCAGGTTTCCCTGCAACGAAAATGAACACTATGAGTAATTCCCAAAGCATGTATAATTTCCAGTATCAAACACTAGGTGGACAACATAGGAAGAAGCTAAATAATAAAGTAAGACAAAAAAGCATAAAAATTAAAATAGCAAGTTAATGCTAACCTGTATTGTATTAATCTCTCCATTGTGTCCAAGTAACCTCATTGGTTGTGCAAGAGGCCATCTAGGACTTGTGTTGGTACTGAATCTTCGATGATATATGGCAAAAGGAGATTTGTACAGCTCATTCTGAAGGTCCAAATAGAATTGCCCAAGAACCTCAGATCGAAGCATTCCCTTGTATATGATAGTTTTACTTGACAAAGAGCAGAAATACAGTTCATCCGCCCAACTAGCAGATTTTGTAGCCCGCTCTATCAGCTTTCGGCAGATGTATAGTTCTCTCTCTATGTCATCAGCATCATCTTCTTTCGCAATTTTAACGAATATCTGTTGTATCTTAGGCATTGTTTCTTTTGCATTGCGACCTACCACTGATACATCAAAAGGAACAGGTCTCCAGCCAAGAACCTCAAGGCCTTCATCTGTAAAAACCTTCTCGACAACTGCAAAGTGATATGGTTCCACTTTCAGATCGTGTACAAGCAGAACTAATAGCAACTGTGGTCACTTGTACATACAAAAGCATAGGGACATATTTTTAAAAGAAAACAACTAGTAACAAACAAATTTGTGTTCCTATTTACTTATGAGGCAGATGTCAACACGTGAGTACCAAAACAAATACACTGTTGTGAAGCTATGCAAATTCGTAGTAGTGTTGTACAGTAGAGCTCAAATAAAACATTTGTAGTCTGACTGTTGGTACAAAAAAAAACTTTTCAAAAAGTTTGTATGCAGATTACTCGAAAAAAAGTTAGTATGCCAATGGCAACAGAATTCCAGCAAAAGAATGTTGGAAGCAAAGGTTTTAAGGACAATGATGGCATGGCAAGTGAAGTATGGCAGGATGACAATTCTGAAGCGATCAGAGTGTGATGTCAAAGACATGCATTGCCACAGAAATCTCTGATTCATGTAAACATACTAACTTTTGCGCTTTAAAGACAAGATATGCTCCATGTTGTAGACAACATACTGCGCAAAGCATCTGAAACATTACCAGCTTTGGCTTCTGCAGAAGAATTCTCGTCTTGTGGAAGGAAGACCATGCCTACACCTGTATGTGTTCTTTCGAAAGAAGCAAGCCCTTGCTTGCTGCCCCAATCGTTAAACAAATCCCATGGTATGCCACTCATCAATCCTGCCCCATCACCAGAGTCATTGTCTGCTCCGCAACCACCACGGTGCTCCATGCACCCGAGAGCTGTAAGAGCATCACGGACAATGTTGAATGAAGCCTCATTTTTCAAGTTCGCGACAAACCCAACACCACAAGCTCCACGTTCTGCCAAGATATCATTCAAGTCCGCAGCCTGGTAAAAAAAGGAAATCCCAGATGTTAGCTAGCACCGCATGATTTACAAATTACAAGTCATAACTGTCACAACTAGCAGGCCACGACCCATTCAAATACATTCCCGAAGAGCATGGAAAAAAACACGTCAGAAATTTTCCACCTATGTATTACACAATGTAGTACTCCTCGAACCTGACCGTGATTTGTACCTACCACCACAGCTGTCACCTAACCTTTCATTGCCACGCAGTTGCTTATTCTAACTGCATTTGCTGTGTTTCGTGCACTTGCTACACTCTGCTGTACTTTAAAAACTCCATGAAAGGAACAGAACATAACAAAAGCGATACCAGTGTGCAAGCGCACCATTATGAGCTAGAGACCAAAATAACTCTCACATGCAATGAATTTTGCGGCAGCACAGAACCTTATCGTCGGATACAGTCATCCAAAATAATTGTACTCGACTCCTGATATCCCCTAAATTTCCCAACGCGATTTGGCGACCATATTATAGCCGTCAGAAGCATGATATGGAGCACGCAGCTGATCCAGAAGGCCTCGAAACCACGATCCATGAATACAAGTCATCGCCGCAGACCTCGTAAACCAATCTAATAATCACCCAGGAAACAACAAAAACCCCAACCCTCCGAACACGCACGCAGTCTGAAACCCAATCGCGACGCAACCAGTTGATCGGCGGGCGGGAGGGAGGGAGCGCGCATACCTCCTGCAGGGGCTTCTGCGGCGCCCGGTGGCGCGACACGTCGAGCACGGCGCGGGCGGAGACGGCCCAGCTCCGGCGCGCGGCGGCGAGCGCAGGCGCCCTGGCCCCTCTGGCCCGGAGCCTCCGCGCGGCGGCGCGGCCGGCGAGGAGCAGCGGCGCGGCGCGCGGGAGCGGGAGCAGCCCCGCGGCGGCGGGGCGCGGCGAGGGCGCCACCGCTCGCGGGAGCGTGGCGGCCATGGAGGATGGCCCGCGGCGTGATCCGGTCACGCGCGAGCGAGTCCCCCTGCCGGACTAGGCTAGCTAAACCACACCACAGTACGCGGCTGCGGGGGCGCGCGCAGCGGGGTGACGGACGGATATAGGAGGCGCCGCCGGTCGCGTGGTGGGCAGGGAATGCGGGGAAGCGGACAAGGCCGGATCGTGTGGAGAGGGTGGGAGAGGAGAGGATAGAGGAGGAGCGGAGGAGGGGGGTGGGTGGCTCTGATGGGGTGCGGAGGAGGAGACGAGTAGTTTATAGACGACGACGAACTTCTGTGCCTCTCGGGCGCACGGAGAGGCGACAGGCGCAGGCGACCGAGAGAGAGAGAGCAAGCGGGTGGATGGATCAGGAAAGAGGCCGCCGAGTGAACGACTGAACGGGAGGGCGAGGAGGAGGGGATGGATCGATCGTGGTCGCGCTTCCCGGTTGGGTTTGTGTGGTTTTTTAAAGAGGGGATGGCCTTCTGTGGGGCTTGCGGCGGCGTTTGGTGGGCCTCTGCCGCTCTTCTGGGGTTGGGGAAGCACAGGTGGCTGCCTGGCTCAGATTTTGGACTGGGGTTTAGGGGTGGTGGGCCCACATCGTGCAGGTGAGTAGACTGTTTTCTCACCGTGTTTGCCCATTTTTGTTTGTTGGATGAGAAATGGAATTTAGGAGTATTTATTACTCCTCCATTCCGAATAATAGGATGTTCTAGTTTTTCAATGTATGTAGACTTGTTTGTGTTTTACTGTATCTGTTCACTCACTTCAATTTTGCACATAGTATACTTTCTTCAATTATTCTCGGGGTGGGAGGGAGTAGGTCCTGCTTTTCATATTTGTCCAAACCATTTTATAATTCAAAACATGGTGAATAGAAAAATAATGCATATGTAAATACATTATGATTCAAAATGTAGGCGTCAAATGAGTAGTACAAGGCATAAGTGTGCATGTTATTCCTCAAAAAAAACGTGCTCACACACTCGTGACTTATACGTGATATGACGTGCACATGTGTTGTCTCACTTAACACGTACTCCCTCCGTTCCAAATTACTTGTCATCCATTTGCCAAAAAGTGGATGTATCTAGTCATGTTACAAGTATAGATACATCCACTTTTAAACAAATGGATGACAAGTAATTTGGAACGGAGGGAGTAAATGTGTAACGAAAATATATATGTCATGGCAAACTAATCAGACGACCAAGATTCCCTCTGTGTTTGTATTGTGCTTTAAAATATATATAATCCATGTCGCAAAGGAGGTTGCATTGTCCATATATAAACGTTGCAATTGCACTAGTCAACGAAACAAACTTTTAACGTTATAATAGGAGGTTGCTTTCTATGACGTAAAATTGATAAAAGAAGTCAGCTACCGATTGTCCTTCTCAACATTTTAAAACATTGTCGGTAAGTTTTTGGCATTGTGAAATGTTTGATGGCTAAGTTTTGCATGACAACCATGCATCACCTAAAAGTTCTGATTTGTAGAACCGGCAAAAACACATAAATAAAAAAAGGTGGGATTTTGACATGTTAATTACTTGAAAGATGTGTGGGGTTTAGACCAAACTTAAGAATGATTATGGGCACATTTCAGCCATACGGGTGCCCTGATTTTATAGGTTAATTGCAAGGTATTTTCTTCTTCCCTGATGCATCTGCACCCTGTTGGCTCTAGGTAGTTCCCAGGTAGTTCCACTCCTAACAGGGGACAGAGCTAGTATCGAAAGTGTTCGGTTCACAAGAATCCAATCCAATTAAATTTGTCGCTGATATTGCTCATTAGTGGAAGATTACACCATAAAAGTCTGAGCATATCCCAACAATTTTGTAGCGTTGTCCCTAGTCGTGATTGGAATTGAAAACACGACAATATAAGATAGAAGTTGTTTGATTGCATTATAAAAAATCTTCAAGAATTAGTATTTACCTTAATTGTCATATAAACAAAGCAAATTTTCCATATTGCGTCAATAGGATTCTTTTTCTATGAGATGTAGTGCAATGTCCTACAAATCAAACAACTCTACTACTCCCTCTGATCTGGAATAATTGACATAAGAAGTGAGCTACCACATCACAAAATTGTACAGGGCTGCGACAGTCAATTCGGATGGGAGAGAGTAGCAAATTAAAATCTAAAGATTTGAATTCTCTAAGACTCTTATGATAAATATTCGAATTAAATACTCCCTAAATTTGAATGCAGATGCAACCGTGCGATGATGGTTTATGTGCTGCAATTCGATGATTCAGGTTAAAACCCAACGGATGTGCAAATGTGCGACACACTTATTGAGTTATTTGCTACTATATGAAGTGCAGGAGCCCACACCCATGAACCTTACAATCAAAGAAGCTAATGTCTGCCGGGAAAAAGAAAGGATGCCAAAGTTTTTCTACTGTCCCCCTCCAAACTACTCCCTCCGTTCTAAAATACTTGTCTTCCATTTGTCCAAATTCGGATGTACCTAGACATGTTTTTGTGTATAGATACATCCAAATTTGGACAAATAGAAGACAAGTATTTTAGAACGGAGGGAGTAATATTCTAGAGTGTTGTATTCTTGCGCCAATATTCAATGATCACTTGTGTTATTCTTGTGAGCCACTGTAGTATTATAATCTCATCCCCGCAAAAAAAAAAGTAGTTTAATCATATGAATAAATTGACATGGCAGGTTCCTCTGTACAAACTTTTGTCAAGTGATTTGGAAGATAAAAGAGACTCTCCTAGGAAATCGATTAACTAAGCTGCAGCCTTTGTTAATTAATCCTATTATAATCCAACATTGCGGAGGCGAAACATAAGGCCGCATCTTGGTATCGAGGTGCCAAAAAAAACTGTGCTTCTATGCTGGCAGAAAACCGTGCTTCTGCTTTGCTCGGGGAGAACATTAACAAAGTGATCAATGGTACCGTTGGCATATCTGAATCAACCACAGAGCAAATCACGGCCCTTGGGAGTTGAGATTGTTATTAAATAAACCAAAACCTGCTCTCACCAACCACGGCAGCATCATGCTTACATATACATAGCCATTTTTTACTTTCTTATATTATTATTTTTTTACTTTCTTATATAGTCGACGGAGCGATGCACTTGTCTCGAAACAAAACCATCGCTTAAAATTTTCGGCCACTTGCGCCACATAATGCAGGGTGGCGAAATAATGCTGAACTAAAAAAACCCAGCAGAAGCGTTCGCGTCTTTCTCCACAATAAACAAAGTGTTTGTATATCCCTGCAACTGTTTTTCTGCAGAATGGGAGTAGTAAGCAACTTGACTTCCCTTTTGGTAAAACCTTTCTTTATTAATATTGTGCCTTTATCTGCGGGGCAGTGCCAATAATGTTTAGATTGGTGCCAATTATTATTTGAGACGTCCTTATCTGTGAACAATTCCTAATATGTAGATCACCAATGGTGGAGAAAAGATACGGCGAGTCGTTTATCAGTTTGTGACACAATGGAGTTAAAGAAAGAGGAGAAGACTGGCTTGCCTTGTCTTCTGAATATTCTGGTCCTGTTCGGCAGTTCAGTGTGGGGCTTAAATCCACGCAAGAATCCGGAGATTCTCGCTTGAAACTGGAAGATAACATACATGCACACGTAGGCACGGACGTCAGGGCGATCTCTAGACTTCCCGCACGCGAACCCAAATTTGTTCGCACTCACAAGTTGCTGCTCGCCGCTTGCTCGGCGGTATAGGGAGACTTCTGCGTACAGTACATCTGTTGATTCATTTGAGTTTGTGAATTTCAGGTCCGCAGGCATGGTGTGACCAAGTTTGTCTTGGTGTGTTTTTCGGTTTCAATCCGTGAGACAAGGAAGAAGATATCAGAGCTGAAGTGCACGCTGCACTGTCTTGTTCATTTTCAGCCGATTCGGCTGGCGTGATGCTAGGATACAAAATACGGTGACTCATGGATCCATAATTACGCATCATTGTGAATCACCTCGACGTGGCGATAGAGAAAACGGAAGGGCCCGTAGCGTGCGTAATCCGGCCACTGAGGTGACTTAACTCTGCAATTAGCTCCATGAACGCGACGGTTTTGTCCGTAAGGCCTCGTTCGGCAGAAGAGTTTCGGCCGGTTTTTCGGTGTAAATTACCGGCCCATCTAAAGACCCCAGAAAACACTCGAGGATTGTTCGGCAGACCGGGTTTGGTCGGGCCGAGCCCGGAGAAACTCGTAGAACCCCGTCGGGTTGGAGTGGAATCGAGACGCGAGGCCCACCTCGCGTTTTGCCGTGTCTCGAGCTCGAGCTCTGGCGACGCACGCAGCGCAGCGCCGACGCCGTCGCTCGTCGCCGTCGTTCGTCCCGTCCGCCGTCGCCGACGCCGAAGCCTCCCTCCGCTCCTGCGCCTCCCTCGGTCGCGGCTCCGACGATTTCTTCGCCCCTGTCGCCGCCGACGCTCCCGCCGCCGTAGCTCTCCTTCTCCGCCGCCGCTGCCGTCGACTTCTATCATGTACGTCTTACGCCTCGTCCCGTCCTCTCTCGATCTGGCCTAGGTTTGCATGGGCGTCTCTAGGGTTTCCATGCCTCCATCCGTGGGTTCTTGATCCCGTCCGTGGGTTCTTGATTGACAGAGGATGAGCAGATGCAGTGATTGGTAGTTGACGCGGTTCTTGGTTCACATGATTTCTTGATCTGCCGATACTAGGACATATATGCCCATACAGCAACTCCAATCATGAAAAGAGCAACGAGTATGTTCAGTCCGACAGCTGAATATCCTCTAGTAGATTTTGATATGTATGTGCGCTGTGTTATGTAGTTGTCAAGTGTACTAGTCTATGGTAGATTTTGTTGTTGGATAATCAAGAAAAGAGGAATTATTGAGTGCATGGCTGCATGAGTAGTCTCTGATTTGTTGTTGTACACTATGCTAGGTTACATCATGTACAAAGATTATATGTGTTAATGCGTAGCTAGTTTGGCCTCTACACTTCATAAATTGAAAATAGGAAAGTGCACAAATGGAGCAGGCTCTCTGTCGTTCCTCCTCTACCTATTCAAAGTTCTAGCTTGGGCATGTGGTTATATCAGTTCATCCATGTGTAATGTTTGTTCAGAATATCTTCTGAAACTTGACTGCAGTCGTATGATTAACATTGTTTCCTTTGCATAAAAGTATCGAGTGAACAGTTTAAACTTGACTGCAGTTATATATGTCCAAGGTGCGACAGACATATCAGCTTATATGGCCTGATGTTATAGTTCTCTTTCGTTAACATTGTGAGATGTTATATTAGTAGGTATTTTCTTCCATTCAGTATCATGGATAGTGTATGACATTGTGCCTCAGGCAGTACCCAATAAGTTCCCTTAAAATATCAGTTTGTGCAAAATTAGAGCTCTATGTGTTGCAAAATTAGAGCTCTATGTGTTGCATGTTCTTCTGTATGACATTGTGCCTCAGGCAGTTTGTTGCAAAATTAGTTTCATTGCATGTCAGAGTCCTTTCCTATTTTCTGGATGTTCTTGTTCTGAATTGGTAATGGCTTATTAGAGTTTCTTAGCAGGAGCATCAGTTCGAGCATTATGTTTTATTGTTTGCATAAAAATGGTTGTGCTTCCATGTCCTAAACTGTTTCTTTGTGTCTTGTTTAATTCCCGTTGTCTAAAATGTCTACATTGTTTGCAGAAAATATTTGGCATGAAGCAAGCTTTTCAAGTTCCTGTCGTGATGCTCCGGTGATCTTGAGATACTCAGCTACTGTGATAAACAATTTTATCAGCTATTAGTGGTGTCTCTGATAAATAATTTTATCCATGTTGACCTCAGATTAATTTGACTATTGAAACATGCATCAGATGTTGTTGCTCCATTTTTTATTTTGTGGTGTTTATCATGTAACGCTATGTTGAAGTTGCCTGCTCGGGTGCTAAAATGACTGTCATGTGCTGAATCAAAATTGTTGATGAATATGTCATGTGCTATGAATAAATTCGTTTGTATTGATGAAACACTCGTGTGCAATCCCTGTGTGCCAAACAGCGTAAGTTGGTGGTAGTGGTTTTATCAGGAGGGGATTTGGAGGTGGGGAGTGTATTGGGTGAGTTGAGTGTTTTCACCAAAACACGTGTGGAAATCACACAGGAAAAGAGGTGGAAACACTCCAGCCAAACAAGGCCTAAAAGAAAAAGGGAACGTGATGAGTAGTTTATGATGTAATGAAAAACAGTTTTGCTAATTCTCTATCGAATGAGAAGTGATTCGTGCTGGCCCGAGGTCTTCTTCTTCCTCACGGCCACGGCGGCAAGGTGAGTCGGAGCCGTGGCAGAGGCGAGGAGAAACTTAACTTGGGGAGGAGGTGGGGGGGGGGGTGCTGGTTCGTCGGCGCCGAAGAAGAAGGGGTGGGGGTTAGAGGGATGCCGGGGCGGCGGTGGACCGGTGGAGGAGGAGCTTGGGACGCTTCACCGCGCCGGCCGCGGGCGGGGAGGTTGGCGGTTAGGCCGGCGGTGACTACGGGGAAGCGAACTCGCCGGAGTTGGAGAAGAAGAGCTGACGTCAAGCGACTGAGAGTCGAACTGCGCTCTAGACAGACCCAATGAAAAAAACAGACAAGAGGGAGGTCAGCAGAAGGAAAAGGGCAACCGAACTGGATGCCTAAAAACTGGGAAACCTTTTCTGTTCTTTCGGCCGACAAAAGTTGCGACACGCAGCAAGTTGGTAGCACCCGGCCGTGTCGTTGAATCGGACTACGGTCCATGAGACGGGGGCAACACTACACCTGCGATGTATCGCAGCTGGAAGCATGCTACGGTCTGAAGATCTCCGATCTCAGTCGGCATGCGCATTTTTTTCCGTTGCGTTGCCCTTTCAACGAGCGATGGAGGTACCCACGTCATCGGGGCACTGTAGATACGTCTACAGTATCTCGTGTCTACAGTAACAGCGTGTCTACAGAGTACTCGGCATGTATGGTAGGGCGCGCCTCCGCGCCGTCCGAAATAGATCCGGCGGCCCTCCTTTTGATGAAAACATATACAAGAAATATATGCGCGTCGACGAGTAGGTTCCATTCCCGTGATCGGTTTCGAGTTTGGTCGACTCTAGCTCCTCAATTTTAGATCCAAATTCGCAAAAATATTTGACGAATTTTGTCAAATTCGTCGCACTCAGTCATCCGTTTGAACTTTTCTTCCACGGGTAAATGGATATCACCCTTCCAAACAATTTTCATGTTTTAACCTTTTTATTTTGACGGACATATACATATTTCTCTCTAATCTTCAAATTCGTTATATTTTACGCTGTACTCTAGATTTAGCCCAGAATAGCATTTTTGTACCTGTCATGTACAAAGTTTTCGTGAATCGAATTATATTCCTACAATCTCAATTAATACCTCATTTTACAGAACTATCGCACATACCAATACAACGGACGTGGCGGTTCTCTCTAATCTTCAAATTCATTGTATTTTACGCTGTGAAAAAAGATAAATTCTGACAGATTTCAAAAAATTTAATCCGGGTATTTGGATCCAGAAATTTGTCTTCTAGATCTGGCCCAGAATAACATTTTGCACCTGTCTGTCATGTACAAAGTTTTCGTGAACCGAATTATATTCCTATAATCTCAATTAATAATGTATTTTACAAAACTACGACAAATACCAATACAACGGGCGCGGCGTACCGCCGATTATTAAAACTCTGACAGTGGGTCCAAGTTGTTAGAATTGTGAACTTTTCTAACAATTTCAGAAATTTCTCCAATTTTGTAAATTCGATAACTTTTGATCCGTAATTCAGAAAAATGTGTTCAATATACCAAAATGTTCAGAAAAGTGAATTATATCTATTTATGTCCAATTCATGCACTATCTTTAGATCAGAAGAAATCAAATATTTTATCTATAATACCATGGAACGTGAAAGTTACCTATCGGTATTCTACAATTAAATATACAAACTGATTATGGCATGAAATTAATAATGTCTCTATACTTAGTTCACTTATACCTACTTATCTTGGCAGTAGTCACGTAAAAGAGATTATTACCAATAATGCGCTACTAAATATTTATGGTGCACGATTAAGTTAGTATTTTGCTCAACAATCGTGGTAATTTTTGTACTGCTTCATTTAATTTTGTCTTCATATTCCAATCGACTCGAGTACACACTAAGGCCTATTTACTAAGTATTACCTCATTTGTTGCATGTCTGTTGCATATTAGAATAAATGACAAACATAGAATAAATGATCCAAATGAAATTATAGTCGCCCAACTATTTATTTTTCCAGTAGTAATAATCAAAGGTATAGAATGCATATATTAATTCCAAATATGAGAATGCTCACTAACTACGGCACACTTTGACAGGCGATTGTTTGCCGCAGCTCTTCGGTCTCGACCGTAATTTCCCGATGGCAGTCATTTAAGAATAGTTATTACGTGAATTCTTGGATGGTAATTGACATCGACATTTACCACCGGTGCATAATCAATAAAGTTAATCATACGAAATAATTCAAATGGGCATGCCACATCAAATTAACATCCATCTTAATCTATGTAATCTTATGTATGAATTACCTCAGAGTATGTCTTTTTATCTGAGTTTAGAAACACTCTATTCAGGAAACCAACTGCACTAAATTAAACATGACACCTTTCATAAAATTACACTACTGTACCTAACACAACTACTACACAAACAATGCAACGGGCGCGGCCCGCGCGACTCTCCCTAGTTATTTTTTAGGGAGGATGGCAAAGCACTTGGAATTGGGAACGTGTAACGGCAATCATCTAGCCCAGTCCATTGGTAGAGCCGGCCCATTCTAAGCCTTATTGTAGAGAAAGCCCAATCATGTGATTTCAGTATCACATGAATGAATCGAGTAACAGAAGGAGCACACTTATCTAAAAAAAAAAACAGAAGTAGCACACAGACAAGTATGCAAAAAGGCATGTTCCAGAGCTTTGTCATGACAACATAAGCGCTCAGATTTCCTAAGCTCTGACATGCTTGCACCTACCCATGGAGGTAGGACTACAGGTAGCTACTGTAGATGGTTATGGACCAGCCGACCAGCATAGCAAAAGTGAACATCCTAAAACCTTCAGGACACGACATCTCCAAACGAGCAAAGAAACAAAAACACAAATGAGCTGGTGATTTAACACGACGTCCTAAACTTTTGCATCTGGATTATCTCACAGCACACTCCACCTCGTCACGTCACTTGCTCTTAGCAACTAAGCGCAACCGTTAGCAAGAATCTGGCTCCATACTCAGCAGATAGAGACTGCATGCTTGACAAGATGACAGAGACTACTCACCATATAGCAAAACACCATACTAGAGCTGCTATGCTTGAACGCCTGAAGTTACACCATAACCCTCTTTTTGAGCTCAGCAGTAATCGATGGAAATTCAGAACTAACAATGCGTAACCATCAGTGAACATGGACTCCTTGAAATTTTTCTCCATCGCAAAGAAGTCAATGCACTTGTTCTTCAACTCGTGACAGTTGTAGGTATCGGCACAAGCTAAGATAGTTGCAACTGTATCGACCGACACTTTATCCCATAATTTCTGGGCACAAATAAACTTTAGTCGGTCAAGTGTGTAAACAAGAGATAGAACTCACAATTGTATTGATCTCATACGGTTTACAAGGTTTATATAGTACATGGGGAAACCGACATTGTCTAACCTAACTTGGAGAACAAGCTGAACAAGAGTTCGTATTGTGTACAACACATATAATCTAACATCCCCCGCAGTATCAACGTGGGTGAAACGACGTTGAGACTGAACCGTATGTCATTAAATGGAGTTGTAGCAAGACTCTTGGTAAAAATGTCGGCAAACTGAGCAGTCGTTGGTACATGAAGAACTCGGACTTCCCCCAATGCAACCTTCTCGCGGACAAAATGAATGTCAATCTCGATATGTTTAGTCCTCCTGTGCTGCACCGGATTGATGGACATGTAGACAGCTTAAATATTGTCGCAGTATACAAGGGTGGCCTGCTGAATGGGGCGGTGTAACTCCGCTAACAACTGACGCAACCAAACAGTTTCAGCAACTGCATGGGCAACCGCACGATACTCAGCCTCTGCAGACGAACGAGAAACAGTGACCTGCCATTTAGAAGACCATGAAATTAAATTGTCACCTAGAAAAACACAGTATCCGGACGTGGATCGACGAGTATCTAGACAACCAGCCCAGTCTGCATCAGAATAAGCTGTCAAAGAAGTGGGTGAAGAGGAGTTGATATGAAGACCATGATCAAGAGTGCCTTTTAGATAGCGGAGAATTCGTTTGACATGATTGTAATGAGGGGTACGGGATCATGCATATAGAGGCAAGCTTGTTGGAAAGAATAGGAGATTTCAGGCCTAGTTATAGTTAGATACTGGAGAGCACCGGTGAGACTACGGTATAGAGTAGGGTCAGAATAAATTTCACCAGCAGATGATAGTTTAGCGTTTTGGTCAGCAGGTGTACGGGAGGGCTGACAGTCAAGCATTCCAGCTCGAGACAGAAGGTCAAGAATGTACTGACGTTGAGACAGAAGGTCAAGAATGCACTGACGTTGAGAAAGAAATAATGCCAAGAAAATGATGAAGGGAACCAAGATCTGTCATAGAAAATTCTTTGTTGAGTAAAGATATGATATGTGTGAGAAAAGATTGCGAAGAAGCCGTGAGAACGATGTCATCAACATAAAGAAGCAAGTAGGCGACCTGAGAATGTTGGTGATATATGAAAAGAGATGAATCAGAAATGGATGGAGAGAAACCAATTGTTTGGACAAAAGTAGAGAAACGTTGGAACCATGCACGAGGAGCTTGTTTTAAACCATAAAGAGATTTCCTAAGAAGACAGACATGATTGGGACTAGAAGAATCGATGAAACCGAGAGGTTGTTGACAGTAGACTATTTATTGTAGATTTCCGTTTAGGAACGCATTTTTGACGTCTAGTTGATGAATGGGCCAGGAGGAGGAGATAGCAACACTAAGAACAGTACGAATAGTGGAAGGTTTAACAACAGGGGAGAAGGTTTCCTCAAAATCAATGCCATGCTGTTGAGAATAACCACGACAAACCCATCGAGCTTTGTAACGAGAGAGAGTGCCGTTGGAGTGAAATTTGTGACGAAACACCCATTTGCCAGAGACAACATTAGCACTGGAAGGACGAGGAACGAGATGCCAAGTTTGATTTTGGAGTAAAGCTTGAAACTCTTCTTTCATAGCAGCGGACCAATTGGGGTCAAGGAGAGCAGATTTGTATGATGTGGGAAGAGGAGAGATGGTGGGAGTGGCAAGAAGATTGAGACGGTCTAGGGGTTGTCGGAAACCTGATGTTGAGCGAGTACGCATTGTGTGATCATTGATGGTAGGGATAGTGGGTATAGCACGAGCTGGGAGAGCTGAGGGAGGAGTGGGAGTGTCCGGCGCAGCGGATGAGACGGACACAGGAGTGGATGGTGAGCTAGGAGAAGTTACGGATGATACAGACACAGGAGTGGATGGTGAGCTAGGAGGGGTTACGGGTGTGTGGGCTGTAGAAGCTGCCGTGGCAGAGAGATCGGGAAAGTCTGTCGCGGTGGATGGTTGGAAGGTTTGGGGTCATGATGGATGCGGAGGAGTAGGGCAAGGTGGGTTAGCTGGCGCGGGAGTGGTGGTCGTGGCAGGGAAAAGGGTCGTAAACACTGATGCGGCAGGAAATTGGTTGCGATGAGAGCTAGGTGACGGGATGGGCATAGTAGCGTTATCAGGGGAGGTGTGGCTAGCGAAGGGAAAAACATGCTCAACAAAAATGACATGACGAGATATGTGAACACGGCCAGAGACAAGATCGAGACTGCGGTAACCCTAGTGTTCGTCAGAGTAACCAAGAAACACATAGGGAAGAGAGCGGGGTGCTAATTTATTTGGAGAGGTAGCATAGGTGTTAGGGAAGCAAAGACAACCAAAAACACGAAGTTCAGTATAGTTGGGGTGACTAAGAAAAAGAGAGTAGAAAGGTGTTATTTTGGTATTAACTTGAGAAGGGCAAATATTGAGAAGATAAGTAGCAGTGTGTAAGGCTTCAACCCAAAATTGAGGCGGCATAAAGGAGTGGATTAAGAGAGTCGGATTATATCGTTTATAGTTTGAAGGGATCTTTCGGCTTTGCCATTTTGTGGGGAGGTGCAAGGACAGGAAAAGCGAAGGAGAATGCTGTGTTGAAGAAAGAAATTGCGATTTTGGAAATTGTCAAACTCTCGACCATTGTCACATTGTATAAAACGGATAGGAGGAAGGAAGTGAACAGCGACATAGCGTTGGAAATTTAGAAAAATTGTGTGTACATCAGATTTGTTTCGTAAAGGGAAAGTCCAAATGTAGTGAGTATAATCATCTAGTATGACAAGATAGTATTTGAAACCGGAGATACTAGTGTGAGGAGACGTCCATAGATCGTAGTGTAATAATTCGAACGGAAAAGTACTATGAGAAGAAGAAGAATAAAAGGGTAGACGAACATGTTTTCCTGTTTGACAAGCTTCACACACTAATGGATCATGACTAATTCGATTACAAGGTAAAGAAAATTCATTAAGAACAGAAGATAAACTAGCAGCATGTGGATGTCCGAGATGATGGTGCCAAAGATCCGCGGTGGCCAGCATGGAGGATGGTTGAGCGACGGCAGGGGCGCCATGGATTGAATAGAGATCTCCGGAGCTATTGAAACGAGCGAGTTCGGCCTTAGTCAGGAAGTCCTTCACAGATAAACCAAAGGGGTCAAATTCAACGGAGACATGATTATCAGAGGTAAATTTACGAACAAAAATTAGATTTTTAATTAGAGCGGGTGCAACTAGGACATCACGAAGAAGGAGGTTTTTAGTTTGAGTCGGAAAATTGGTGTGACTGACACAGTGTATTGGGATAGAAGAACCGTCACCGAGAGTAATTGAAGAGAACGGTGATGAGGTGCAAGAAGACAGCATAATATTTGAAGCAGACATGTGACTAGAAGCACCAGAATCGAAAATCCAGTCCATACCTGAGTTTCCTTGAGTAGCAAAGTTGTTCATGGCCTGAAGAAAAGCAGCTTGGTCCCAGTTTGGCGTTGTCGGAGACGACGGAGCAGGTGCTGGTGGCGGCATGAGCGCAGGAACATGCATGGAGTACGCAGAGGGGAAGCCTCCGCTATCAGCAGGTGCACCATATGGAGAGTGTGTCGGAGCAGCGAGGTAGGCAGCAGCAGGGGGTCTCGACCCAAGGAGACCAGGGGCACCGGTGTGAGGCCGCATACCAGGCGACCAGGAGCCAGAGTAGGCAGGCGGAGCGCCGAATGGGGATGGAGCGGACCAAGGCATGGGCTAGGCCTGCACCATGCCAGTCCACGGATCATGTGGCGGGCGCCATGCGTGAGGAGCCGTGGGAGCCATGGTCGGTAGTGGTGCAGCACTCGGGGGCGGCGCGGAGGGCGCAGAACGTGGTGGCCGATAGGTGGGGTTTTTGCCTTTGTAGTTGGGGGTCGGGCGCCAGCCCGGAGGAGGATGTGTCGATGGAGGAGGCGCCACGGTGGAAGATGCAGGTGGATGTGGTGGTGGCGGACGCGGCGTAGCAGTAAAGACCTGGGGGCGCGCATCCTTGCGAGACTGCGTGAGATCGGCCCATTGGAGAAGAGACCGGACCTCGGCGAAGGACAACGAGGGCCGCATCATGGGGATGAAGGAAGCCTGCTTTTCGAAGCGATCGGAGAGACCGACGAGCAGGATGTTGATCAGCTACCGATCGTCAACAGGATCACCAAGTTCCCGAAGCTCGTCGGCGATGGCCTTGAGGCGTTGGCAGTAGACACCGACATGAGAATCGCCTTGCACGGTGTTGCGAAGCTCGGTGTTGAGGTTGTTGACCCGAGCGTCGACATTGTCCTGGAAGAGCTGTCGGAGGGCTGCCCATAGCTAAGAGGCAGTGGCGGCATCGCGGAAGACGAGGTCGAAGATCTCGGTGGACACCCTGGTGTAGATCCACTGGATGATAGCAAGATCGTCTTTGACCCATCTGGGGTCGGCGGGTTGAGGGACGGAGTTCTCGGCGACGTGGGAGCGAAGGTTGCAGCAGTCGAGATGGACGTCGAAAAGATGACGCCAGTGATAGTAGTTGTGGGCGGCGAGGTCTAGGGTAATTGGGATGAAGGGGGTGATGTCGGCTATGGTGTCGGTGTAGGAGAGAGGGGCAGCCATGGACGTAGAGGGCGCCAGAGCAGGGAAGGAAGAAGAGATGGCGGCGGCGGATTGTGCCGTGGCGGTGGAAATAGTTTGGTGGAGATAGGAGGGCGGTGGAAATAGTTTGGTGGAGATAGGAGGGCGGCGGAAGCGGCGGCGGCGTGGGAGGTTGCATAGCCCTAGGATCTAAAAATCGGATACCATGTAAACAAGAGATAGAACTCACAATTGTATTGATCTCATACAGTTTACAAGGTTTATATAGTACATGGGGAAACCGACATTGTCTAACCTAACTTGGAGAACAAGCTGAACAAGAGTTCGTATTGTGTATAACACATATAATCTAACAAAGTGCTTACCGATCTGCGGCAGCGAGAAGATTCTGAAACATCTCGGTGGAAGAGTCCTCAGGCTCGTTTGTTGCAGGCAGTTTATCCATGTATATGAACCTAAGCATAACTTTGAATGTCGCGGGTGTGATGTCGTGCAGCGTGATGGACGACATTGTAGACTCAGCCATGGAACCAAACAGCTCTGCTTTGAAGACCGGTGAGCGGGAAGCGAGCACTACTCGGTGAGGAGGGAATGTCTCATCGTCATTGACGAATGACACATCGGTCTCGGTCCCGTCAGTGTGATCTAGTAGGCGGCCAAGATGGGTCCCAATGTCTGAAGGCGGCACGGGAATAGGGTTGTCATCGATGACCGTGATGGCGCATACAAATGTGGCGTGTCCCTCTGTTAAGAAAAAAATTCTCCACGGTAGTTACCTGGAAGAACTTACTCCATCCCCAGCAATCATCGGATTCTTTGTCGATTTCGAAGGTACCGACCGACTTTCCCTTGGACAAAGATGGTTTGCTGTCCCTACTCAGCATGTTGGCATCGAAGATGGCCTTGATTCTACTAGATTTGCTTATGTGCCTGAGGTAGATAGAAATATACTCGCCTTTGTTTTCATCAGTGTCTCCACGCGGGTAAAATTCAATCCTCCATAGGCGTCCCCCGGCCAAGACGACGTCGGAGCTGACGGAATCCCCGATGGGAAGTTGCTTGATTTGCTCGTAGTCTACTCTGAACAGGACAGTGGAGCCTACAATGGTGGTCCGCGCATTCAGCTCTGACATCTTGGGTCGCTTGCTCACTGAACATTTTTTAAGCAAACGTAAGAAGAAATTACCGCATATCAAATTGAGCTAAGCAAAAGAAATTGCCACAAGCTAGCGAACGATTCAATCCGGCAAATCGAGCAAGAGCATCTGACGAGGTTATACTCTGCGGGTACGCCAGCGTAAGGGTACCTGGTGCACGTGATGATCAAAGAAGCCCAAGGATTAATCGAAACCCATGATGGAAAGCCCAAGACGAAGAGTGCTTTCCAAGTTAGATCAAGTTATAGTCGGTTAGACTTTCCATACATGTAAACCTTGGTCGGTTATGTTTCCCGAGACCCAGCCTCCTATATAAAGGCTGGGAGGGTGATCGATCAAGGGAGAAGGAATCCATAGCCACCAAAACCTCGACGAGATCAGCAACTCGTCGAACCCTTGTAACCCTCATATTCATACCATAAATACAGACAAGCAGGAAGTAGGGTTTTACCTCACTCGAGGGCCCTGAACCTGGGTAAATCCAGCTTGTCAGCCGTCGATTCCACCGATACTACGCGTTCTCTACCACACAATCAACCCTAGGTATAGCAACCATGGGATTGCCGAGGGCACACCTCGACAATTGGCGCCGTCTGTGGGAAAGGTAGTATTGGGCTCACGGTTTCGCCGGTTTCATCATCAAGCGGCCACCCGCCGATCGCATCTGCACAAGGTAACTCGCCTACTACATCATCAAAAAGCAAATCACCGACCACCGCTGCAAACGGCAACTCGCCGGCAAGATCTACCAGCATCAATTCAAAAAGCGATCACTCGCCAAAATCTCCAAGGAGGCTCACGCCGCACTCGATGGAAGCTCAACAAGCCTTTGCCGGACTCGAATCAGGTTTGGATATTACAGTTGGAGAATTTAACTTCTTTGTCGATAAAGATGGTGTGCAGGACCTGTTAGATCCACTCGACATGGAGACACTCGACACGGAGACACTCGACAACGCTTCGACTGCAACACCATCCATCTTGGGGCAACATCGTCACAGATCGTCCCGATCCAATCGCCAAGCGACTCTGCAACATCCATGAACTCGCAAGAGTTCCGTGACGAGGTGGCAAAAAGATTTGGAAGAAGCGAGATCGAATCTGCGTACCGCCCAAACAACTCAATCGAGTCACTCGACGACATCGTCGACTGCAACACGTCGCGGGGAACGAGGAGAACATAGATGACAACATATACCTCGCCGATCTCAACGGCCCAGAAATCCGTGCCAGCCACGAGATATTCACCTGCGACGCAGATAGCCTGGACAAAGCACTCGAAGACCTACTCGATTGCGACAGAAACCCCAGCAAGCAAAGCAACTCCAACATGAGCCTGGATGACGACGCCGAATCCATAATGCGCATTAGCAACACATGGTAGAAGATCGGGTGGTACCGTATCAGGTATACACCGCGAGTACAGCAGAAACGTCAGCAGCTGCAACATGCCGTCGACCTACAGAGTACCCTTGCACAGTCACCATGCCTGACGGAACAACCACGCTGACCATCACCGCAGAGATGGCGGAAAAAGTGAGCAAAGTAATCGAAAGCTGCACAATGCTACCAGCAAACGCAACTCCGGAAGAGGTATTGACCTTACAATACTTCCAGTGGCAAGAATCGATACGGTTGAAGAACTACCGAGCAGTACTCGAAGAACGCAAAAAGCAAGCCAGCATATCGAGTGCTCGGCGAAGAGCATTGTCTATGAGTTCAACAGGCAGAAACGACCCCGCGAATAGGTCACGATTCATAAACCTCGGAGACGCAGATCGTGCAGCGGTCACTCGAAACCTAAACCCAGCCTTTATGGCAGTCGACGCGGAAGGAGTCCCCATACCTACTGAGCCAGCCGGGGCGCTGATGACGCTAGGCACCTATCTCAGAACAATCGAACCTCCTGCAGGAGACCCAAAGAGGGATCAGCACCTCCAACTGTACAAACAACTGGCAATAGCAGCAAAAGCCATACAGCATCCACAAGCAACTCCAAGGAGAGACAGATCGGGACCGTCGCAGTCGAAGTCCTCGGGAAGGAGCAGTCGAAAAAGCTCACGTCATCATCGTCCAGCAGGAGCCACTCGAGGAGGTCATACAGCAGCAGCTCAGACTCGGAAGCAGAAATCGGGCCATGTGGAGCGCTATGCTTCACTCGACGGATCCGGGAGGCTCGTATGCCCAAGAAGTTTTCGCTAGCTACCACGCCAAAGTTCAACTGCAAACAGAGCCATCAGGCTGGTAGAAGATTACAGGCTGGCTGTTGGATGTCAGCGCGGTACCACAACCACAGCTATGCAATACATACAACTCATGATGGAAGGAACAGCTCGCGATTGGCTCAAATCGCTACCCGAATCATACTACGATTCGTGGGAGCACTTCAAAGGTGATTTCATCAAATACTTCGAGCCTCTATGTGAGCGCCCCAAAACTTTCGAGGAGCTCCGGACCTGCAAGCAAAAGTCAGATGAATCTCTGAGATCGTACATACGGCGGTGGACCACCATCCGTAACTCAGTAGGCAACGTATCAGAAGATAGGGCAATCGACGCCTTCAAAAACGGACTCTGGAGAAGACTTCAAAGAAACACTTGGTCGAGAAGATCCAAAGACAATGGCGGCACTCATGGTACTCGCAACAAAGTGGGCAGATGGAGAAGACTCCGTACGAGGCACTCGACCCGTACCCTCACATGAAAATCACGAGGGTGGCAGTCGAGACCGCAGAGATAGCTACAGAGATGATCGAAGGCGCAAACGCAAGCATCGTTATCACGACGATGACCATCCAAACTTCATCGCAGCAGGCTTTGTCCAGCAAGGGACAGCCGCGACCAAACTGACAGACGACCCGACGATCATCGTGATAATCGAGATCATCGACGGACGACCGGAGGTAATCGAGACCATCGCACAGACGATCGACGTGACAGTCGAGACCACAGACGCGACGACCGCGATAGCTACAGAAGGCCAGAGTGGCGCAGGCGAGCAGACAAAGATCCTGAGCGCTCAATCGAAGAAAGGATGGACGATTATTGCAGATTCCATCTTTATAAAGGGGAATGGTAAGCTTCGCTCTAACCACTCGCTGAGAAATTGCAGGGAATTCGATCAACTCGATTGAACATATACTCGACTGCAAAGAGATGGACGTGCACCTCCTCAACTAGTGCAGACTCCATCGACTACATCACAAGCACAGCCTGTTCAGGCATATCCAGCGCCGCAACAAGTACAACAAGCACAGGTATATTCCATACCACCGCAAACACAGCCTACTCAGGTGTATCCTGCACCAACACCAGCGCAACCGACGCCAGTGTACATGGTGCCAGCACAACCCGTTACGGGAACACAAATGGCAGCAGCCGTGCACCAGATGCAGCAAGGAGATGAACAAAAATATCCCGTAACTCGCGGGCAGATGAACATGATCCAGCGAGGACGTCCCTCCAATAGAGAGCAAAAATTACACACTCGACATCAATATGGCGGTCATGGCACCCCCAGCTATCACAGATTTTTTGAAAGGATCAGAAACTCCGATTGTCTTCAATCGAGAGGACCCACCCGCAGTATATCGACCAGGGCATGCAGCCTTGGTACTCGACGCCCAAATCGGAGGCTACGCCATGACCAAGGTCTTCATGGACGGAGGTAGCGGCCTCAACATAATCTTTGCAGATACGCTACGCAGAATGAACAAATCAGTCGAAAATCTGCCAAAATCCACTTTCCACGGTATCGTCCCAGGCAAAGCAGTGCTCCAGAAGGCACATACAACTCGATGTTACGTTTGGAGATCCTACTCACTTCAGAACCGAGTCGATTGAGTTCGAAGTGGTCGATTGGAAGTCACAATACCATGCAATACTTGGGCGCCCCACTTTCGCTCGATTCATGGCCGTCCCACACTACGCCTACCTCAAGCTCAAAATGCCAGGGCCAAAAGGAGTCATCACGATCAACGGGAACTTTCAAAGGTCAGATTCATGTGACCGTGACTTCAACAAAATCTCAGAGATGTATGGGATGGAGCAATCATTCGCCAAACTCGAGGTTTCTAACGACCGCACACTTCTGCCGGAACACAAGAGGTTAGCATCCGACAGAAATTCAATGCAACCAACGACACAAGAAAGCATCAAGTGCACCCGACTGATCCCTCAAAAACAGTCAACATATCATCGAGTCTTACCAGCGAACAGGAAAATGCGCTCGTTGAATTTCTCCGTAAAAACTGGGAAATATTCGCATGGTGCCCAGCTGATATGCCAGGTGTCCCCAGAGAGTTCGCCGAGCATTCTCTACAACTCAAGCCAGGATCTAGACCAGTCAAGCAAACTATGCGCCGTGTCTCCGATCCCAAAAGAGGTGCAATCGAGGCAGAAGTTGATAGGTTACTTGCTGCAAAGTTCATTCGAGAAATCAAAAAGGCAGACTGGGTTGCTAACCCTGTACTGGTCGAAAAGAAGCACTCGACACCCTGCGGATGTGTGTAGATTTTACAGCCCTAAACAAATGCTGTCCAAAAGATCACTTTCCATACCACGAATCGATCAGATCATCGACTCAACAGCAGGATGCGCTCGGTTATCATTTTTGGATGCATATTCAGGATACCATCAAATTCGGATGAAGAAGAAGACGAAGACAAAACGGCATTCATAACCCCACTCGGGGTCTACTGCTACACAACCATGCCTTTCGGGCTCAAAAACGCAGGTGCAACCTACCAGCGCATGATGCAAAACTGTCTACAAGAACAGATAGGACGCAATGTTCAGGTCTACGTCGACGACATCGTCATCAAGACTGAAAAGGAGGACACATTAATCAGTGATCTACAGGAGACATTCAAGAATCTCAATAGATACAACATCAAGCTTAACCCAAAGAAATGCACCTTCGGTGTCCCAGCTGGACAACTCTTGGGTTATTTGATATCTGCACGTGGAATCGAAGCAGACCCAGAAAAGATACAAGCTATACTCACAATGAAGAGACCTACCAAACTCCATGAGGTACAGCAGCTAGCTGGTCGAGTAGCAGCACTCAGTCGATTCATCAGCAAACTAGGCGAAAAAGCACTTCCATTTTACAAATTGATGAAGAAAGCAGACAAGTTCGAGTGGACGGATGAAGCTGAAGCAGCTTTCCTCGAACTCAAAAAGATGCTCACAAGTCCGCCAATCCTCGTAGCACCTAAGGAAAATGAGCCACTCTACCTATACATCTCAGCCACCAATCGAGTGGTCAGCACCGTGCTGGTGGTTGACCGCATGGAAGAAGGACATAGTCAAAGCATACAGAGGCCAGTATATTACGTAAGTGAAGTTCTTTCCCCGTCCAAACAGCGGTACCCGCAATATCAGAAATTGGCGTACGCCGTATTTATGACATCAAGAAAGCTGGCGCACTACTTCACAGAACACCCGATAACGGTGGTCAATAAATCAGCGATTGGAGACGTCCTCACAAACCCCAACGCAACGGGGCGAGTAGCAAAATGGCTCATCGAGCTGGGACCACTAGGAATCAAGTACGAACACCCGAAAGCCATCAAATCACAAGTCCTACCCGATTTTCACACCGAGTGGGTAGAAGCTCAATTGCCAGGGGTACCTGACGTATCAAATTCCTGGACCATGTATTTCGATGGATCCAAAAAGAATGAAGGAGCAGGAGCGGGCGTCATACTCATATCACCAAAAGGCGACAAACTGCGCTATATCTTGCAAATGGGTTTCGAGTTCCCATCAAATAACGAGGCCGAATACGAAGGTCTAATCCATGGCATGCGCATGGCAAAAGCCATGGGATGCACTCGACTAATGATTTATGGCGACTCTAACTTAGTTGTGCAGCAAACAATGAAGGCCTGTGATGCAATCGCAGACAACATGATCGCTTATCGGGATTTGTACAACATAATGGAGGGCAGCTTCGATGGCTGCGAACTACGACACGTAGGGAGAGAAAGCAATGAAGAGGCTGACAAATTAGCCAACATTGCTTCCACAAAAGCACCAGTCCCGCCGGGTGTTTTCTTTGAACGAATAGAGCGTAGGTCAATCGACAAACGGCCATCGACCACGACAGCAGCTACAGACAAGAGCAAAGCGCCAAGCACAGAGGATCCTCCGATTGAGGTACTTCTCATTGAGCCAATATGGACTCAACCTTTTCTCGCATACATACTTCGCAATGAACTACCAGAAGATACAAACGAGGCCAGACGTCACTCGACGAGCAAAAGCATACACCATCATAAACGGTGAGTTGTACAAACGCAGCACCTCAGGTATGTTCCAAAGATGCATTGCACTCGAAGATGGCAAGGATCTCCTTCGGGACATTCATGCCGGTACTGCGGGCACCACGCGGGCAGTCGATCACTCGTAGCCAAAGCCTTCCGAGCAGGGTTTTACTGGCCTACAGCGCTAAGGGACGCAGAGGACATAGTCAAAAGATGTATTGGTTGCCAGAAGTTCGCTTCCAAGCCACATGCACCCGCATCGCGCTAAAAACCATACCATTAGCATGGCCTTTTGCCCAATGGGGACTTGACATGGTGGGACCACTGAAAAAATCATCAAAAGGAGGTCATACTCACTTACTAGTGGCAGTCGACAAGTTCACCAAATGGATCGAAGCTATCCCCATCACAAGCTCAACAGCTTCTACGGCAGTTCGTTTCATACAATCGATCATGTATCGATTTGGAGTAATGGATAGCATCATAACTGATAATGGTACAAACTTCACGGCGGAAGAGTTCAAATCCTTTTGCAAGGAACAAAACATCAAACTAAACTACGCCTCTGTGGCACATCCACAATCCAATGGACAGGTCGAAAAGGCCAATGGACTCGTATGCAGTGGCATCAAAAAGAGACTCTTAGTACCACTCAAAAGGGCCGCGGGTGCATGGGTAGATGAACTCCATCAGTACTATGGAGCTTAAGGACCACCCCAAACGCCTCCACACAGTACCACCGTTCTTCATGGTCTATGGTGCGGAAGCAGTGTTACCATCCGACGTCAAGTTTAATGCACCACGGGTGGAAGCATATGAAGAAAACGACGCGAACAAGGCACTCGAAGACGCAGCCGATTTGCTGGAAGAAGCACGCAATACGGCTTTGGCACGAAGCCGTTTATCAACAAGACCTCCGCAACTACCATAGTCGTCGATTACGCACACGGTCCTTCATGGTGGGAGACTTGGTGCTGCGGGAGAAACAGAAGAAAGTCCATAAACTTGCATCACCATGGGAAGGACCTTACATCGTCACAGAAGTCATCGAAGGAGGAGCCTATCGATTGAAGAACGCAAAGACGGGCGAAGTAGCATCAAACCCATGGAACGTGGCGCACCTGCGTCGGTTCTATGCATAGATCTCTTAACCTCATATGTAATAGGCATAATGTCAAAGAATCAGCAAGTTTCAGACGCACTCTTTTCCCTTACCAGGGTACCTAAGGGGACTGGAAGGTTTTAATGAGGCGGCTTGATGGTCGAACACATATTTCGAATAAAGATACATGTTCCTCCATATTTCTCATATATGCCTTTATTGTTTACCCCACTCAAACACTCGGGGGCTCGAGCATAAAACTCAAAAACCCCACTCGATACACTCGGGGGCTCGAGCATAAAACTCAAAAACCCCACTCGATATACTCGGGGAGTGGGTCAAGCATAAAACTAAAAAAACCACTCGATATACTCGGGGGCTGGGTCAAGCAGAAAAACTCAAAAACCCCACTCGATATACTCGAGAGTTGGGTTAAAGAGAAAAACTCAAAAATCCCACTCGATAAACTCGGGACCTGGCACAAATCAAAAACACATATGTGTAACCCGAGGACTGCCCCGATTATACCACGATAAGTCGGGTCCAAAATAAAAACGGTGTCCTCTACTATCAAAACTCTGAAACATTGGGCTCACATAGGAAGGTCTTGTCAAAACAGCAAACGCAATCCTACGATGTCAAGAATGACGTCAGATGAGAAGACAGCACCCACGTTCGAGTAATGAGTTCAAGACTAAAATCGGCGTAAGATTCAAGACTACAATCGACAAAAGGATTCGACTGGCAAAGGTACTCTCATGGGAGCATATCAAAAATTTCTTGCGATTGATCAAAAAGGAGCAAAATTATTGAGATTATCCTCTACTTCAAACGAAATGAAGCATAATCTCGGGGGCTACTCCCATGGGAGCGCTGACGCGCTCCCATAGATTTCAAAGGCAAAATATTTTGATTGACAAAAAGCAGTATAGAAGGATGATTTGAGATTGTCCTCTATTGCAAGACAATAAACCACAATCTCGGGGGCTACTCCCATGGGAGCGCTGTCGCGCTCCCATAATATTTTCAAAAGAAGGTAAGAAACTCACTCGACTACAGACTCGATTAAATGCATTAAAGTACTTCGAAATCTCAGAATCATACTTCATAAATTCCTGGACTACGCCAATCGCGGATGTTTCGGGTGCTGCATACGCAAATGCAAAGGTAAGACCCACTGAGCAATCGAGCTGGGCCGAGGGACGCTCCAACAGTGTTTTCCCTTGAATTTTTCCGTGTCAACAGACATGATGAAAATCCTGACGGACGCGTTAGGTATCAAAAGTTAAACTGTAGAACGAATCAGTAAGACCTACAACGGCCTGAGTCGAGTCTGTCCAGTATGTTCCAGCTTCGAGTCCGGGGACTCGAACCTGATTGAAGGCTAGTATGGTTTCGCCCAAATGTGCGGTTAACTGAGCTCGATTTTCGAGTGAATCAGGCCTACTATGTCAATATCCCTAGGCAAAAGTTTCAAAAGTGTTCCAGCTTCGAGTCCGAGGACTCGAACCTGATTGAAGGCTAGTATGGTTTCGCCCAAATGTGCAGTTAACTGAGCTCGATTTTCGAGTGAATCAGGCCTACTATGTCAATATCCCTAGGCAAAAGTTTCAAAAGTGTTCCAGCTTCGAGTCCTGGGACTCGAACCTGATTGAAGGCTAGTATGGTTTCGCCCAAATGTGCGGTTAACTGAGCTCGATTTTCGAGTGAATCAGGTCTACTATGTCAATATCCCTAGGCAAAATCTTTCGACTGCGTTCCAGACTCGAGTCCGGGGACTCGAGTCTGACTGAAGACTAGTAAGGTTTTGCTCAAGCAAGCAGTTAACTGAGCTCGATATTTGAGTGAATCAGGCCTACTATGTCAATATCACTCGGTTAGCATACACATACAATCGAAACAAATTAGAGCTTGAAAAACTATATCGGGTCAGAAGAATAAGTTCAGAAGACTATGACGTGCACGATGAAGGGAGCACATGCTCGATTCTTCGAGTCAAGCAAGTACTCGGGGGCTAATGACGAGGTTATACTCTGCGGGTACCCCAGCGTAAGGGTACCTGGTGCACGTGATGATCAAAGAAGCCCAAGGATTAATCGAAGCCCACGAAGGAAAGCCCAAGACGAAGAGTGCTTTCCAAGTTAGATCAAGTTATAGTCGGTTGAGACTTTCCATACATGTAAACCTTGGTCGGTTATGTTTCCCGAGACCCAGCCTCCTATATAAAGGCTGGAAGGGTGATCGATCAAATGGGAGAAGGAATCCATAGCCACCAAAACCTCGGCGAGATCAGCAGCTCGTCGAACCCTTGTAACCCTCATATTCATACCATAAATACAGACAAGCAGGAAGTAGGGGTTTTACCTCACTCGAGGGCCCTGAACCTGGGTAAATCCAGCTTGTCAGCCGTCGATTCCACCGATACTACGCGTTCTCTACCACACAATCAACCCTAGGTATAGCAACCATGGGGATTGCCGAGGGCACACCTCGACAGCATCAGAGGGCACTCACTGGCTCGACAGATGCCTGTGGTGGCCGTGGTAGACCTGCTGGTGGTGGCCATTGGTGCTGAGGCGCCGCCGGTCGCTCCTCCGACCTCCGTGCACCTGTCTCGGAACCTTCGCCGTACGCCGTGAGTCCGTGTCCTCTCGTCGTCTGCACTTGTGACGCCGCCCCTCGTAGCGGAACCCTTGAGGCTAGAGCTGTTGCATGTTGAGCACAGAACCGTTCTTCGTGGGCTTTCGATACAAAATGTGCGTATATGGGCTGTGTGTTAGCGCAACAGAGCTCGGTCGTCCGGGAAACGGCCCGTCAGCCCCCTCACCAGATTGCATGAGGCAATCCCTATTCAGCGCCCGTTGCACCAGTTATCGCCAAAACGTCCGCGTGAGCAGAGTACTGGGCCTCGGCCCATTGACAAATGACGACGGCGACCGGAGACGAGCAGGACGACGCGAGGCGAGTCGGCGACCACCGGAGACGATGAAGATGAGTCACAAATGACAATGGCGAGAACGACCGAGTCTTCGACGGCGACGATGTGGCCGTCCGTGGCGGAGACGGCGTAGGCGAGGACTGGACCGAGTCGTAGCCGGCGACGCAAGTGGAAGTTCGGAAGGAACTTAACGAGGGGGTGTGGTGAGGTGGTGCTCGCCGTGCGCGAGAAAGGGGGTTAGAGGGATTGCTGGGGTGGCAGCGGTTCAAGAAGGGTGGGGCGTCGAGGCGGCGGGGGAGCGACCTCGGCGCGGGAGTGGATCGAGTGGCATGTTGTGGCTAGCCACACGCCGTGTGTTAGTGCTATATCCGACAAGGTGTGGCCATACACTTTGTTTTTTCACCAACTACACACCGGATACAAAAATAAAATTTATAGAAAATCACATAATCCGGCACTTGTCCGATCTATTTGGATGCGCTACTCTGATTTTGACCGACACCCCAAAAAATGACACAATTGGAGAGTGCCGGACACATATTTGACGGCTCCCGGTGGAGATGCTCTCACCACAGCAAACTTGATCAGCTCCTCAAATCCCCGATGGTGATTCGATGGTGACATGAAAGTTGAAACACCAAAGTTCATACAGGGTTTAGGGATTAGGCTAGCTACGTTATGTCGATCCCGTTAGGTCATCGTGTGGGCAGCCATGCATGCCGTTTGCTAGCTCTTCCGATCCACTGGTGGTCACTCGATCGATTCGACCTGGTGCCCCGGTCCTCCACGTCCGATCGAAGGACCATGGCGTTTACACGCTAATGGACACGACGGGCGACAAGGCCATGTCTGGCGATGCCCGGAACAACCAGATGCAGACATCGCCCGAGCCCCAAGCCCAAGAAGACGGTGAAGCTAATGGCCCTAGCTTAGCTAGTTAAACTCTGCCCAGCAGCAAGTCACAGCGCCAACATAGCTGCTCGATCTCACATGGCTGGCCGGCACCGCGTTCGTCAAATATCTTTTGGGTCTTCGTCGTCCACGCCAGCGATCCCGTGACCTTCCTCCTCGGTGAAATGTGGTCGGCCATGGCGAATCGTATCGCGAATCCAACTGTCCTGCCGCTAACCGAGGATGTTACCGAACAATCCCATTCTCGATTCGGCATCGATCTCATTCGCGCGGCAGAGAATATCACGTGTGCCTGCGCACACTCCAGAGTGCAATCACGTTTAGTCCTCGCACACCAGGTCCACATGCGCCTAGCTCACATGGTCTCGCCTCGATCAAGAGCCTCGGTCCATAGACCAGGAGTCTAGGAATATTCGTTACTCCTACAAACCTTGTGGGGCGCCATGGCCACCGCCATGCAAAGACAAGTCTTCACTGCGACGAGCTCGTCGTCGGCGGCACTGCACCAGTGCACCTGCACGGACTTCAACTCGCTGGGCAGACGTGGAGAGCATCCATTGGCGGACGGGACAGTCGGCGTGCCAGACTGAGATCACGAGCTGCCGCAGCAGACGCACGTTGCCGTGCAGTCATGCCGCTTAATTGCTCGCGCGTACGGACACCGGGTCCAGCCTGCCGGGAAGGAATGGCCATCGGCCAATGCGTCCAGCCGAGGCCTCACGGGCGCGCCAGTGGACATGGCACGGGCGCTGGCCGTGTTCCGTCGCGCGCGTCGTCACCGCTCACGTGCCTCTACAGCCAGCCCCGCGCTATATAGCCATGGTGTCGGTGTGCCACATTCTGACATTCTCATCACACCGCCACACTTGGCTTGCTCAGCAGTAGGTACAGCGATAATGGCGGGTAGGTTGCTCCGTGGCGTCGGTATTGCGATGCTGGTCGCGCTGCTGGCGGCGTCCGGCGCGGAGGCGTCGCACCCGTCGTGCCCGGCGATGCCGCCGGACGCTGGGACGACGCTGCAGGTGTCGCACGCGTTCGGGCCGTGCTCGCCTCTGGGGAGCGACACGGCCGCGGCGCCAGCGTCGTGGGCGGGGTTCCTCGCCGACCAGTCCTCCCGGGACGCGTCGCGGCTGCTCTACCTCGACTCGCTGGCCGTGGCCGGGCGCGCGTACGCGCCCATCGCGTCCGGGCGGCAGCTGCTGCAGACGCCCACGTACGTGGTGCGCGCGCGCCTGGGCACCCCGCCGCAGCAGCTCCTCCTCGCCGTCGACACCAGCAACGACGCCGCGTGGATCCCCTGCTCCGGCTGCGCCGGCTGCCCCACCGCCACGCCCTTCAACCAGGCCAAGTCCACCTCCTACCGCGCCGTGCCCTGCGGCTCGCCCGCCTGCGCGGGGGCGCCCAACCCGTCCTGCTCGCCCAACACCAAGTCCTGCGGCTTCAGCCTCACCTACGCCGACTCCTCGCTGGAGGCCGCGCTGTCCCAGGACTCCCTCGCCGTCGCCAGCGACGTCGTCAAGGGCTACTCCTTCGGCTGCCTGCAGAAGGCCACCGGCACGGCGGCGCCGCCGCAGGGCCTCCTCGGGCTCGGCCGCGGGCCCCTGTCGTTCCTGTCCCAGACCAAGGACATGTACGAGGGCACCTTCTCCTACTGCCTCCCGAGCTTCAAGTCCCTCAACTTCTCCGGCACGCTCAGGCTCGGCCGCAAGGGCCAGCCGCAGCGGATCAAGACCACGCCGCTGCTCGTCAACCCGCACCGCTCATCGCTCTACTACGTCGGCATGACCGGCGTCCGCGTGGGCAAGAAGGTGGTGCCAATCCCTGCCTCCGCGCTAGCGTTCGACCCGGCCACCGGCGCCGGCACCGTACTCGACTCTGGCACGATGTTCACCCGCCTCGTGGCGCCGGCGTACGCGGCCGTGCGCGACGAGGTCCGCCACCGCATCCGCGGCGCCCCCGTCTCCTCCCTCGGCGGGTTCGACACGTGCTACAACACGACGGTGAACTGGCCGCCGGTGACGTTCATGTTCACCGGCATGCAGGTGACGCTACCGGCAGACAACCTGGTGATCCACAGCACGTACGGCACCACCAGCTGCCTGGCCATGGCGGCGGCCCCGGATGGCGTGAACACGGTGCTCAACGTCATCGCCAGCATGCAGCAGCAGAACCACCGGATCCTCTTCGACGTGCCCAACGGCCGCGTCGGCTTCGCGCGCGAGCAGTGCACCACCGCTTAGTTGTCTCACGCCATTGCCTGCCGCTGCGGCTGCGCCACCGTTGTCGGTGACTCTGTTCTGTTGGTGCCGGACCTCCGTGCCGGTGATTTTATTCTTGTGTAGTGTAGTGATCGTCTCCATCGGCGTGCCTTGTTTATCTACGATCATGCGTGTCTCACGATTTCTAATAATTTCCTATGGTTTAGGGCTGGGTTTGTCAAGGTTTTAAAGTATTACCGTGCCTGCATCAACTTACGCCGGCTGTGTGGACAAATTTTGCCTTTGTTCTTTGGCGTCCTCGTGGATGAAAACCATAAATCCTCCGCTGTCCGATCGTCATAAAATGCGAAATCTCCCTTTGCAACATACACTATATCTGTGCAACAATGTTTTTTACTATTGCAATATCATTGCAGCATCTCTTTCCGCAATGGGTTAAAAGAGTACAAAAGGTATCACAATATTTAACAACACCAAAAAAAAAATGAATGCACCAAACAAATAAGAGTATGCGGCAAAATTCACAGTTGTTTTAACAAATCCCCATCCATCACAGTAATTTTTCAAAAAAGTCAATACATCAACATGGGATGACAAGTTTGCAACTCCTTGCAAATACATTTGCAGTCATAGTCTCAAAATCGTCACATCTCACTTGTGCGTTCACAGAAACACACGCACACGCGAGTTTGGAGCATTTAAAAAACACATGCGACACAAAAAGATCCACGGATAGTAATATTGTGTTTAAGTGCTGACTTTGCCAGATCAGGCTCGCTGGCGACAATTCCGACCCGCTGGAGCACCGCTCAACACCAGATCAGATGACCCAACACGTATTCCCTATAATCTTAACGCCTTCCTAAAGCTCAAGACCTCCACCATGGACATCCATGGTGTTTTGGATCTCCACCTTGAACTCCATCTCTTGAGTTCATCCATGCCGTCCCAGCTAGCTCATGGCCACAATGTAGAAGGAGTAGAAAAAGGGGAGGACACTACGGTCTATGGGTAAAAGGATATGAGGGAGAAGGAGGAGCTAGCTCGGCTTAAGGAGGAGCAGCAACAGCTAATGTTTCTAGTGGGGGTTCAGAAAAGACTTGATTTCTTTCGTAGTCGATTCTTTTGGCAAAGTGATGAACATACAAGAAAGTACCGGCTATCGAAATGGTACATCATCTGTAGACCAAAAGACCATGGTGGCTTAGGCATTAAGCTTCTTGAAATCAAAAATAAATGTTTGTTAAGAAATGGCTAGACAAACTTTTGAATGACAAAGGTATGTGGCACGAGTTACTTTGCAATAAATATCTATGTGGTAAAACTTTGGCACAAGTAACTCCTAAACAACAAGACTCACCTTTTTGGAGAGGCATACTTGTTGTTCAGCGGGACTTTTTTCCACGAGGTTCATTTCACATTGGTAATGGCCTCAGAACTCGATTCTGGGAAGATACCGGGTTAGGGGATAGACCTTTGTTGGCCCAATATCTATATCTTCATGACATTAGCCGCAACAGGAATGCCTTGGTTGTGGATGTGCTTTCAGAATCACCACCGGTGACGTGGACATACCCTCCGGGCACCCCACCATTGGCGTACTCGATGCGGCCCAGACGAAGGCCCACCTGGCGGCCTAGCAATTACTTGAAGCACAAGACAAGGACTCCAAGACGTAGTCTACTAGGACTCATGTAACCCTACAACAGGACCCACCTACAGCAACGCATTCATCTGTATCTAAATGTCCATATATGCGTTGCTAGCGCCTCTACCAACGGATGAAGATGCGTTGCCTTATGGGGCGTTGGAAGGTTCCAATGCAACGCATATGAGTCCGTTGGTAACCTATGAATTATGCGTTGCAAAACATCAACGGAATTCAAGCACCAGTTATATGCGTTGGTTAAGACTGCACACAGTTAACCGAAAACCGAGAAACCTAACTGAAAAAAACCGAAACCAAACCGAAATTCTGGTTATTTTGGTTACCGGTTAAGGTTACGGTTAGTAAAATAGCTAACCATATACCTTGCGGTTAATACGGTTAATAACCGAAAACCGAATGGTTAACCAAAAAAACCGAAATGCCTATTAACTTTTATTAATTTGCTACTTTTATTGACTTTTATTAACTTTACGGGTTACTTGTAGCATGTGATTAGCTACTTGTATAGACTTTTATTAACTTTATGGGTTATTTGGTTACTTTGGATCATATGCCTATTAATTTTATAGTCTATTCCGTTATTTTGTAATATATGGCCACAAAAAGAAATTGTCATTTTAAAATTCGCGTCAACTTAGGTTAATTTGGTTATTACCGAAACCGAACCAAAATTAAATGGTTATTACCGAAACCGAACCGTATTCTCGTACAAAACCGTATTTACCGAAGTATTGAAACCGTATAAATAAAAAACCGTATAAACCGAACCGAATTAACCATATTAACCGAACGCGCAGCTGGAGTTGGTACACAACATACAAGGATTGATTATTTTATTTGAATCTAAAAATTATAATTATTTCAAAATAAAAATTATTTCATGGATTCCTTGTTTGAGCGCCTCAATTTTATTTTTTAGTGGGATAATATAATTTAGAACCGACCCACCACAGTAGACAATTATGTAAAAATAACAGTACACTGGAGAAAATATTCAATGTATATTATTTGAATCATCATCATAATACAAAATTATCCAAGGAATAAACAATTTACAATCTTGATTCAAAATTTGAATCTCTATAAAAAAATACATGAAAATGATCCGAAGAGTACACATCTTACAATCTCAGATTCAAAATATGTCAATCTACTATATTTCCTACTAACAGTCTGCCTTTAGATATGTTCATAGCTTATATCCGAATATGTTAAGTCCTTGCTGATCTTTTGGTCCTGCAAGAAACAAAATTCCTATTTTAGTATCAAAATGGGAATTCTACTACTACTACTCTCACAAAACAGAGAACAAATTATCACTACTATAGTCCAGTGGTATTAACTTCAGGAATGAAAAAAAAGAGAGCAGACATTCATATGCAAAATTATTTGATTTCAGCCTACTTACCTTTTCAAGTCATACGCTTGAGCCGGCATACATTTTCTTAGATTCAACGGGGGAGTCAATGGCGATAGGGACGGCCGGCACGGCGAGGCACTGAGGACGGCGGCGGGGCTCCGGGTCGAGGCAGGGGAGAGGCCGGACGGCGCTCGGCCGGAGCAGGTGACGGTGGCGCACACGGACACGGCGGCGGTTGGAGCTGGGGCACGAGACGGGGCGCGCGAGCCGCGTAGACGAGGGAAGGCGAGGTCGACGTCGGCGGCCTCGGGCAGGAGCAGAGAAGGGCGACGTGGACGAGGCCGGAGGAGCCGCTCGGGGCCGGAGCTAGGCGAAGACGACCCAGGGCGGCGGCGCATCGAGGAAGGACGAGAAGGGCGGCGCCGGAGCGGAGCTTGGCGGGGAACTGGCCGGAGGAGGCCGGAGCTGGAGGAAGAGACGAGCTCGGAAGATTTTCCTTCTCGATCGCCATGGAGGGGCTTCTGCACTGGGATTTCTCCCCCGGACTTGCGTTGGAAGATCAGGTTCGTCGTCGCTTTGGATCTTCGGTTCACTTCTCTCCCACGCCCACGACGATGGAGTTCTTTTTGGTTGTTTCCTTTTCATCGGCCTCGTTTCATCTCTCGGAAGAGTCAGTAGGCTTGGCCTTGCAATGCTGTATTGGTGGTGATCGGATCAAATTCAATGTTTATCAATTATCAGATCGCCGATTCCGATTCTCTGTGGCCTCTAGTAAGGTTGGGCATTTTATTTATGGGCTTCGGGATAGGATCTGGCCAGACTTTGTTTGCCATTTTTCATTGTTCAGAGGTTCTCTTCCTTCCCGGACTGGCTTTGTTAATCCTTCAGTTTCATGGCTTGCGGATGAACAGAATTTGATTATTGCTCAACGGAGCCCTACTAGGCTGAGACCTAATTTGGATTTCTTAACTACAAACGCAACAGATATTGGGATTTCTTCAGCTAAGGAGTTGAGCAAATTTGGGTTGATTTCGAATCATATGGACCCTTCAAAGGAACTTTTGGTGTGTTCCTCAAATACTGCTGTTCTCAATGCCAATGACTCCATTCAGTTTGGTTCTTTCGCTGCACCGAACCATCGGGGTCAATATATCAGAAACAATTCAGTTTCCTCTGAGATTCAGTTCGGCCAGTTTAAAGTCGCAATCACTGAAGATCACCAGGTTTTTACGAAAGTCAGTTTTGGATCCAATTCTTACGCCTATAATTTCTGCAAATCTTTATCGTTGGCACAATTGGAGGATATTGTGGACCTGCGTGGTGCTAATTATTCGGATCAACATATAAGGGAAGCTTTGAATATCCCGTACATCCCGCCCAAGGATATCCTGTTTAAATTTCTGGGCAGATGCTCTCATTGTTCAATGTTTGATCATTTAGAGGCCGTTTGTCCAGGTGTTTGTGTGAGATGCCAGCATCTAGGGCTGCCTTGCGACGCTTGTATTCGGCTAAGGCCCATCTACATTGATGATTTGTTTTGTACCAAATGCTTGGGATGGGGCCATCTGGCGGTTCATTGCAAGGTCGGTTTGAGGTGCAAATGTTGCAAGAAAGTCGGCCACTGGGCCTCTATGTGCCCGTCACGGTTCAGTAAGCAAGTCAAGGTTTGGAGAGTCAAGACTGACAATTTGGTTGTTAAACCGAATCTTACGAAAACTCGGAAAGTCTGGATTGCTAAATCTGCTGTTCCCAATAGAGGAGTTTCTCTGGTGGGTCTCGACAATCAGGGCGAGCAAGTTCAGGGACATGTGAAGCAACTACATGAGCAGGTGAAAGTACCTTCTCCATCGGCGAATTTTCAGCTCCACGATCATGGAGTCACCATTGAAGCTGGTATGGCACCAGCTGCTTATGTAGCTGAAAGCCCAATGCAGACGTTCAATGTTGTTTTATCCGAATCAGATTCCTCAAATGACTCCATGCAGGTGGTCCCATATGCTAGACTTGTTGATGATTGTAATGCTATGATATCAGAAGTCGATGCAAGGTTTCAGTTAGTTCAGCGCATGATTACCACGTATCTGAACCCTCGGCCGAGGTTGGATAATGTAGTCTTTTTTCCATATTGGGAGCTCAAGGCTGTGGCTCTTACTACTGGTAAAAGAATGTTGAGGGAACTGGAATTGCCAATAGCAACACCAAATGATTCTCTGCAAATTGAGTGGCAGAAGGAAAACAATGAAGATATTGAAGAGCAGGAGGTGCAGCAGAATGGGCTGGTCGACAAGGCAACAACAAGTGCTGTCGGGACTGAAAGTTTGGGAATGCGCTCTGAGTCCGGAAGTGTCAGGAACTCTGCAACTTCACATCTTCCTGATGAAGCTTCTCTTGCTGAAATGGAACTTGATTTTGTTCTGGTACATGCTCTCCCGTCTACTCAACTTTCGACTGATCGCCATGCCACTGACAGCACCAAGGACTTCCAGTCAAACTTTAGCTATGATGATGGCACAAGTTCAGTGGACAACAACGACCTTGATGAGCCATACAACTCCTGCAATGAATCTGAATTCTCTGAGTTCTCTGCTATGGAAGCGGCTACCCCAAAGAGGAAGGCACCTGATGATGTGAAAGATGTTCGTCGAAGCGGTAGAATTGCTTTACTGAACAAAGGATTTAAGAATAAGGAGGCTGCAGAAAAGGCTCAGAAAAAACGTACTGGAGCCATGGCCAAGAAAGGAAAGAAGATTGCTAAGAGCCTCGTGCATGACCTTGATGTAATGATTGTTGATGATCAGGCCCCTCCACCACCCATTCTCCCCATCGACACCATCCTCGCCCTTGGCCATGACCAGTGCAAGATACCTCCTAGTGAGCTATCTGAGGAGATTCTCAATGCCAAGTTTACCAATGAATAGGAACTGGAATGTTTATAATTGGAACTTGAGAGGTGTTAACTCTCAAGTCAGATGTGATGAAATAAGGGATAAAGTGGACGAAAGCAACTGCAGCATAATATGTTTCCAAGAAACAAAAAGAGAATTTTTCGATCATTCTTATTTGAGGAAATTCTGTCCGAAACGTTTCAGCCAGTTTGCATATACTCCTTCAGTGGGAAGTTCTGGGGGTCTAATTACTATATGGAATGGGAATCTATTTACTGGCACAACAATCTCTCAATCATCATATCAGATTACAGTTGAGCTTACATGCAAGATCTCTGGATTTACTTGGACTCTAACTAATATTTATGGACCAGCTCATAATGAAAACAGGCCAGAATTCCTAGATTGGTTCCGAGAGGTTGATACTTCTAATATTAAATATTGGATGGTGATGGGAGACTTTAATCTTATCAGGAGCCCAACTGACAGAAACAGAAGTGGTGGTGACCACAACAATATGCTTGCTTTCAACTCTGCTATACAAGCACATGATCTGGTTGAAATACCTTTAAAAGGCAGGGCTTATACATGGAGTAATATGCAGGACACTCCTCTACTTGAAAAACTCGATTGGATTTTTACGAGTGTGGACTGGACAAATGAATTTCCCAATACCATGGCGTACCCTATGTCGGAAATAGGCTCTGATCATGTACCTATTAATGTCCAGATTAGTACATCTATTCCGAAGGCCAATTTATTCAGGTTTGAAAATTTCTGGGCTGATTTCAATGGGTTTCATGATATTGTTAATGCTTGTTGGCAACAAGCTACAATTAAGTCAGACCCAGCCACCACACTCAACTCCAGATTCAAGTGTGTTCGCACTGGTCTGAAAAAATGGAGTAAAACCTTCTCTAATTTGGGTCTATCGATAAGTGCAATTATATTCTTGCTATGCTCGATGGACTTGAAGATCAGAGGAGTCTTGCAGCTCATGAAAAGATATTCAGGAATATACTCAAGGAGCACATCAAAAAGCTTTTACAGGCCAAGCGCATCTTCTGGCGAAGCAGGGCCAAAATCAGGTGGGCCAAATTGGGCGATGAAAACACAAAAAATTTCCATGCTGTTGCTACTCAAAACTACAGAAGGAATTTTATTGCGTCGATCAAAGTTGATGATGATGTTTTTGTCACGGATCATGAACAGAAAGCTGCTGTGATTTGGAATTCTTACAAAAACAGGTTGGGTATCTCGGAAAACACTACTATGACTATTAACTTGGATAATCTTATTCAGAGACATCACCTGGACCATCTAGATGACCCCTTCTCTTTGGAGGAAATTGAGCAAGTTATAAAGGACATTCCTACTGATAAAGCCCCGGGACCTGACGGATTTAATGGTTTCTTTCTCAAGAAATGTTGGAGCACGGTAAAGCATGATTTCATTGCCTTGATTAATGAGTTCTATTCTGGAAGCTTGAAATTAGAAGCCATAAATACTGCCTTCATTACCCTGATTCCGAAATGCAATGATCCTGAATCTATGAATGATTTTAGACCAATATCACTTGTTAGTCTACCTCTGAAATTCTTGACCAAGCTTATGGCTAATAGGATGCAAAAGGAAATTATAACTATCCTACACAAGAATCAATATGGCTTTATCAAGGGGAAAACAATTCAGGATTGTCTCGATTGGACTTTTGAATATCTCCATATCTGCCATCAATCAAAGAAGCCTATTATTATCCTGAAAATCGATTTTGAAAAAGCTTTTGATAAAGTGGAGTACAGTGCAATTATTGCTATGCTCAAAGCAAAAGGCTTTGGTCCTAAATGGATAAGCCTAGTTGAAAGGATCCTGAACACAGCTTCCACTTCGGTATTGTTAAATGGAGTTCCTGGAAAAAAGATTCATTGCAAAAGAGGCGTACGACAAGGCGACCCTTTATCCCCTTTGTTGTTTGTTAACACTGCTGACCTCCTCCATTCCGTGATTAATGATGCTTGGACCAGAGGAGAATTAAGTTTGCCTGTGGATAATGATTTTGGACAGAAATATCCTATTGTTCAGTACGCCGATGATACACTTCTAATCATGCCAGCAGATGAGATCCAGCTACTCAACCTAAAGAATATCCTGCTGGAATTTAGTGAATGCACTGGATTGAAAATTAATTTCAACAAAACAACATTGGTTCCAATTAATATTGATGACAATCATGCCCATCAGTTAGCTATTTCTTTTGGTTGCAGAACTGAGAGCTTGCCATTCACTTATCTTGGCTTACCATTGGGTACTACAAGACCCTCTATCGATGATCTTATGCCGGTCGTGACTAGATTGGATAAGAAGCTCACTGGGATCTCATCTTTACTTTCATATACAGGAAGGCTCACGCTTCTAAATTCGGTTCTGACATCACTACCAATGTTTGCTATGTGCTCCTTGAAGGTTCCTATTACCATACTCATTTATTTTGAAAAAAGTGGCAGACAGTTCTTATGGAATGGCAAAGACATACAGAAGCAAGGGAAATGCTTAGCTAATTGGGAGCTTGTCTGTCGACCGAAGGAGCATGGTGGACTTGGAGTCCTAAATCTCAGATTACGAAATCAAGCCCTTCTTATGAAGAACATTCACAAATTCTTTAATCACATGGACATACCTTGGGTGAATTTAATCTGGCAAGCATACTACAACAACTCAAATCTCCCACAAGCTTCAAATTTGAAAGGCTCTTTTTGGTGGAAGGATTGTATGAAGTACTTCGACAAATACAGAGAGATCACTTCTTGTACCGTGGAAAATGGCAGGACTATTTCATTATGGAAGGACTTCTGGCAAGACGAGATTATGGAAGTTAAATACCCACATCTTCATTCTTTTGCCAAAGATGAGGACATATCAATGGAATCTGTACTTCAAGCCCACAACAGTGACTTCTACGACCTGTTTCAGCTCCCACTATCAATTATTGCACATGAAGAATTGCACTCCTTGCGGAATGATCTAAACATTATTGAGCAATCTGATGAGCATGATTCCTGGGTACTAGACAGCGTACCTGTCTTCTCTACCAGAAAAATATACAGAGCCTTGATTGGTAATCACAACACCCACAGAACCATATTGGATATTTGGAAGGCCTGCAATATTCCTAGACAGAAGTTCTTCATATGGTTGCTCCTATATAACAGACTGAACACAAAGGAGCTAATGGTACATAAAAATTTCTATGTGGAGTTCAATGACTGCATTTTATGTGATAATTGCCCTATGGAATCCTTGCTACATCTTTTCTTCGAATGCAACTTCAGCCAAAGCTTTTGGTGGGCTCTTGGGTTTGAATGGAATGGCGACCTGGAAATTAAAGATATGATACAGGATGCAAAACAGAGATACACACTGCCCTTCTTCATGGAGATATTCATCACTGGTTGCTGGAGCATTTGGGATCAGAGGAACGGATATATTTTTAGGAATCAACTTCCTGAGCTCACATGTTGTATTAACTTTTTTAAGACTGCTTTTAGTTTAATTATGCATAGAGCTAGACCTAGCTTACGTGAGGGCATGCAAGCTTGGCTTGATACTCTATAAGCCCACATTTCGACCACTTGATGGGTATGGTTGTAATTATGTGATTTGGGAAAATGGAAAATTAAGCAGTAGGGATTTTCCCTACTGTTTTGCGCTTCAAAAAAAAAAACTTTTCAAGTCATATAATGTGCAGGACAGAGTAGTGCCGTGAATGATGAACTGTAGGTACCAAAAATATAAAAGTTTGTTACTATATGCATTAGTGGTCAACTCGTGCACGCGCACGGGCTAGTAATTAAGCAATACACATAGACATTATAAACAAAAGTGAAGTTAGAAACGTAAGAAAAATATTGAGAGACTATTGATGTAGACGTGCAATATTTTCTAGTTTTTTATATAGCGAAGGACAGCTGTTTACTATAATGATCTATGGTATCTAAAAGATAGATTTTCATTAGAGAAGTTTATGACCGCTCTTCTACTTTCAGCACCTAGTCACTTAATTATAAATTTTTCATTAGAGAAGTGAGAAATATTTCTTATACTTATACTTCTGCGTTCATAATTAAACTTTACAATTCTTTTTATGCTTATCATCCATGTTAATGTTGCAAATTGTTAACAAAAATTGGAAATTAAGGGCAACATCTTAAGGGCTTCTTCAATTAATTGACAATGAAGATCAAAGAGGTGAACAATAAGAAAATCTTGATTATAAAGCATTGACATCTGATATCTTAAGAACAACACGGTCTTCCATAAATACCTTGAGGGACCAAATTTTCTTTCCCTGACGATGAGCGATCTGCCAAAGTGCTTATTTGTGACATTGACCACCGGCAACAACTTGAGATCCTCACCCAGCAGACAATACCTCGGAACCTGATATTGGAAAAAAAGAACAAGGGTCGACCAAATATAAAAATACAGAAAAAGTAGAGAGGGAGGAAGATGAGTAGAAAAGGCTGCTCACGAGACATAAGTGCAAGCTCGTCCTCAGTGCATCATCAGTATCCATCTTGTGTGCCTCCTCTGTTCTGCTATACTACAAAAAAAAAAGGAATGGCCGAAATACTGAAGCAAGAGCACGTACAGGTCAGAGAGGAGAAAGGGAATAAACTCACTGAAACCTGTCAAGGGCGAGGACTTGGCTCCCCACCCAGCAGAATGAACTGTGGCATAGACCCCGGCAATGGAGCACTCACCCGCAGACTTGGACCTAGTCACACATGTAGATCTAACCTGGGAATGAGGAATAGAGAGAGATCGACCTAGAACGAGATCGAGATCTGGCTGCTGGATCAGTAGGCGAGTAGATTACCTGGATCCGGCGGCCGTGGAAGTTGTACTTTGTCCGGGCAATAATGCTACACCTACGGACGTTTGAGGTTACGGAATAGCCTACGCGCTGACGAGTCTCCCGACGTGGAGCCAACGTGGAACAGAAACTGCCCCCATCCCCCGAAAATTAAGGGAAAAAATCTCAGGCAAGCTGCGACTAAATCCCCAATCCCTCTCCAGGCGACGGAGTGTATTATTCTCGTCTGCAGTGGTAGGGCGAGCTCTTTGCCGCAGGCCGCGTCACGGCGAGTTCTTGCACGCACACGGCGGCGTGTTGACCTCTTCGTCGCAGGCTGGCGCGGCGGCGAGCTCTTGGTGGCAGCGTCGCGACCGCGAGCTGCTGGAACATACGGCTTGCGTTGTGCAATTTGTCCAGGGGGCGGCACGGCCAGATTTTGCCATCAAGTGAACTGGCCATGAAAAGAACGAGGGCAACTTGAACTGTCGTTTGGTTTCGTAATCAGCTGGAGCCTGGAGGACTGGTGCTCCCCGGGGAAACATCAAAGGGTCGGAGCCGTCGGGATCGTCGTTGTCCACGACGGCGATGACGCACCAGCATCCATAGTGCTCCAGGCATAACGGTCAACGGGGGCGACAAGCCAGCCGGCGCGCGCGGCGACGGCGGCGTCGGCGTTGGCGTTGGCGATCGAGCCACAACGGTGCCGACACGGCCGGCGCGGCGGTGGCGGCGCAGATGGCGGTGGCTCGACCGAGACGAGCAAGCTGGCCGACGGCGGCGCACCGGCAGTGTTCTCCATGCTGTAGAGCGGGCTGCACGAGGACGGCACGGATCACCGTGAGTTTCGGCGCGTCTGTACACGTCTGTCCCTGTCCCCACAGCAGATGTGTCCAGGTTGCTTCTCCACGTCAGTCCGTAATCGTTTTCCGTAAGTATTTGCCGTAGGTGTAGCATTACTGTTGTCCGGGTGAGCACCGATCTAGGGTTAGGCGGTGCCTGCGTTTCATACGGCGGCGGCACAATACTGTGGGTGTGCTGGGCAGAGAGGATTGCTCGGGGGCGGACATACGTTCTAAACTGGTGGAGGCTACCGCCCACCGGCGATCGGCGGTCGGCGACCGGAGAGATTGGGACGGTGGGAGGAAGAACTACGAACATGTGAGAAGGGGGTAATCTGGGAACGGGTCGCTTACTCGCTATGAGTATACCGGATGAGAACGAAGTGGTTATTCACGGGCCTACTAATGATGATTTTTTTGACATATAACGATGAATTTTCGCCTAGGCGCAACTAATCCCGCCGCGGTATTGAAATTTTGAGCCACGACCCTCGGCAAACTTAAAAATATCTTTCTGTTACCCGGGAAGATTGATCCACCAGGAGAACGGATGTGCTCTACAACGTTTACATGGGTATCTACAAATTAAAATTACAACGCATACACTTATTTCGTTGGAAGGTATACGTTGCTTAATGGGGAGTCTTCTTGTACCCCTGCCTGGCTGCATATATAAATTCGAGGACACAAAAAAGACACGGGACAAGAGACACACAACATACACGCATAGCCATAGCGAGACCACGTCTTACCTGATCGCCATTGCGGCCACCATGTAATCATACATCAATACAGATCAGACAAGCAGAATGTAGATTTTTACCTCATAATGAGGGGTCGAACCTGAGTAAATCCTTTCTTATCGTAGCTACCAGCGCGCACATCTTTCTCCCTCTCTCGAAACCCTAGGTAACCTAACCATGGGATTTGCCGTGGTAACCCACGTCAAATTGTGAGGATTATATTGGCCTTGTCCTCGCTTTTTTTTTCGAGGGAGGATGGGGGGATTAATCCCCACCGGTTATTATATCTCGAAAGCAGGCCGGGGAGGCCAAGTACAGGTGTAAACAGAAATACAGGGGGGTTTGAGGAGAGAGAAAAAAGAGAAAAAAATACATGGCGATCTAGTTTAGTACAAGACCGGTGGTACAAGAAATAACATATTTCCGGATAGCTTCAAGTCCTTGGCGATCGCAGAGGGGGTACCGGAAGGCCCAGAGGAGGATGTCCTCTGCACAGAGCTGAAGCACTTCCCGGGGAGAGCGCATAATCGAGTTGAAGACCAGGTCGTTCCTGGCTTTCCAGACATGCCACATAATCGCGGCGAGCCCGACGTACCACATGCGGGTGTGGACGCCGATCGGAGAAGGGAGGTCCCAGGGGGAGGGGGCAGAACCGGTGGCGACGCCGAGGCGGTGCCAGATCACGGTGGCGCGGGGACAGTCGAAGAAGAGATGCCGACAGGTCTCCTCGGCACCGTAGGAGGCGCAGACATCAGAAGGGGCGCAGCTCTTTGCGAAGAGGTTGCTACGAGAGCTCAACCTGTCCGAGGCAGCGAGGTACAAGAAGATCTTGATCTTGGTGGGGAGCCGGGTGCCCTAAGTGATGGTCGCGTCGCGATCGGGGGACGCGGCGCCTCGAGGAGTCTGTAGGCCTCGCGAGTAGAGAAGGTGGGCGAGCCAGGGGCGATGAGCACACGTACGTCGTGTCCGGGATGGAGGGAGGTGGAGTCGATGATATGCTGGACGTAGGTGAGTTCAACTCGGCAGTGGGAGTGAGGTATGGCTGAAGAGCGAGCCCGGAATCGAGGACCGAGGCAACCGTGGCGTTGGGGCGGGTGGAGTGGGAGAACAAGGCGGTAAAACGAAGATGGAGGGCCCCATAGGGGGTCCAAGAGTCCATCCAGAAGGCGGTGGCGCGCCCATCATGGACGGACGAGCGCGTGATAGAGCGGTAGAGCGGGAGGCAAGTGAAGACAATCTTATCAAGGAACGAGAGGTTTGAGGGAAAAACACCAAGAGGGCCTTGTCCCCGCTTGATGCATGTAGGTATTTGTACTGTTAGGTTATTGCATTGCTTCTACCACGCTAGTGGTTTAGCTGCAGGCTTGATTATCTTGCAGTAGTTAATCTCCGTGACAGCAAAACCCTCGATTATGCTTGTTCTTTTTAGGAGCCTGTTGTACTTATAAAGTGATTACATGCTGTGTTGGCTTGTTGATGCTTAAATTAATTTTTTGCCTGTGATTTTTGCACCTGATCTTTTCATATAAAAAAATCCGACACAATACATGAAGCTGCAATGTATAGTAGTGTCTCTTAAGGGATATACGGGTAGTAGTGTTCATTCCAAGATTATCGCAAATTAAGCAGCTAGTACAAGGAGATATATATACAAAAAAATAGCCTGAAGTTTCTATAATGTGGATGAGTGATCAATTGGTCTTAGTGGGATCAAGGACATGGCCGGCGAAGACGATAACCCCTGACCGCTCCTCCATGATGAAGAAAGTGAAGGGATGGTCAGCGACGAACTCGACCGGTGGCTCCATCCCAGAACCATACATCGCGATTGTGACCGCGGCCGCCTCCGTCCCATCTTCGTCCACCTTGACTACTGCTTTGTGCAGAAGTTTGCCCAGGGATGTCGACCGCCCGTCGTGGTGAATGCCCTGCAGGTCGGCCGACTCCGGTGAGAATGGCAGCGAGAGCCCCAGCAGATGGAGGTCGTCGTTGAGGTCCCACTCGTAGCGTATCTCGAATTTGGGCAGCGTAACCGTGACGGTCGTCGCATTCGCCGTCTTGGGTAGGACATTGTACAGGTACTCTGGCCCCGTGGTGATCGCGTCCACCATGCTGGTGATCCCCTGGCGCTCGTTCGGGAGGAAGAGGTACATGGAATACCGCGTATCGTCTGCGGCGTCTCGGTCATGCTTGTAGGGGAGCTTGAGGACCTTGAAGCCGTCCACGGACGAGGCGTAGTGCACGCCGT